>OX457085.1:43680803-44113907 GCA_949752835.1 Empis stercorea
CATTGGACGGTAGTCCGGGGGGCGCCGTGGGTCATGTCGGGCCCAAAACGGGGGCAATATTGGGCTCCATAATACAAGAAATCATGTGGGGTATCAAATGAAAGGTCTTGACGAGTACATCTCATTGAGCGGTAGTCCGGGGGCGCCGTGGGTCTTGTCGGGGGCAATGTTTGGCACTATAATACAAAATGGGGGCAATGTTGGGCTCCATCATACAAAAATCATGTGGGGTATAAAATGAAAGGCCTTCAACAGTACATCTCAATGGGTAGTAACCCGGATGGCGCCATGAGTCATCTCGTGCCCAAAACGGGGGCAATGTGGGGCCCCATAATACAAAAAATCATGTGGGGAATCAAATGAAAGGTCTTGAAGAGTACATGTCAATGAGGGTAGTCTGTGGGGCACATTCGGCTATACGGGACCCCCAATTGGGTCATGTTGGGCCCATTATAAAAAAGGGTATCAAATAAAGGTCTTGAAGAATATATCTAGTTGAAAAGTCCTACAGGCACAGTGGGGAATGTGGGCTCCAAAAGTTGGGCATGTGGGCCCATTATAAAAAAATCATGTGAGTCATCAAATGTAAGGTCTTGAAGAGTACATATCGTGGGGTAGTCCATGGGTCAACTGGGGCCGAAAATCGTAAAAAAATCATGTGAGGTGTCAACTGAAAGCTCTTGAAGAAAATATCTTGTTGAGTACTCCGAGAGGTACTCTGGATCTTGTGGGGCCCATAATGCAAAAAGACATGAGAGGTATAAAATAAAAGGTACTGAAGAATACATCTCGTTGCGCAGTCCGTGGGGCTTCGTAATTCATATTAGGGCCCAAAACCTGTGTCATGTGGGGGCCATCATAAAAAATCAGGCGGGGCATCAAATTAAAGGTCTTGAAGAGTAGTCGGAGCAGTACCCTGGGTCATGTGGAGCCAATTATACAAAAACACATCGGCCACATGTGGAATTCCAAATCGTGGGCCATGAGGAGCTCAAACAAATCATTCACAAGTTGTCAAAGTATTTAAATATTTTTAGTCGTTCAAATGAATAAATATTTGACCGACTAAAAAGTGTAAAATAAAAAATATAAATAAAAAAAGGTTTTTTAAAAATACTTTCCCTTAAAGAAAAATTCAACTAAAAAGTAATAAACAAGCAAATAATACCACATTAATGTACTTTCCCGTTGAGTTTGAGCAACTATCAGCAATAGTAAGGGAAAGTAGACCTTATCAGAATTAATGCAATTTATAAGGAGGTCTACTTACCCTTACTGTTGCTGATAGTTGCTCAAGCTCAACGGGAAAGTACATTGATGTGGTATTATTTGCTTCTTTATTACTTTTTAGTTGGATTTTTCTTTAAGGGAAAGTATTTTTAAAAAGCCTTTTTTTATTTATATTTTTTATTTTACACTTTATTTCATAAAAAAGTGAAAAATTTAAACAGTTCTCGTTCTAACAACAAAAATAGCTAGATTATTGTACTGTTATAAAATTGTTTACAAAATGTAAGAAAAATTACAAGTTATTAATTAAGAAAATTAATGTTTTTAATGATTAAAATCAATATCAACTTCATATAGTGACCAGAATAGTAAATATAACTTTCTCACATAAATAACAAATTAATTTAATTTTATATGAATTTATGGAAGGTAACATTAAATATGCCTTTGTCATCTTAAATGATAATTTACCTGCGCTAATTATTGTTGTGTAAAATTCGAGTCACCCTATCGTTCAAATACCTGTTCAATACACGCGCGAGATTTACATTTGAAAATTAGCTAATTATTTAAATTAAAATGTAATAAAAATAACTGCAGCGGAAAACGACTTGCTTAATGAGCACTTTTGCTAATTAAGTAAATTAAAAACTAATAAAAAGATACACATTTGAACGGCAGTGATTAGACCTTGATTTAGATTTTTGTCATTAGAATAAAACTCAAGGTTACGTTTTGCCAACATAGGCTTGACTCGAATTTAAACAAAAAAGAAATGGGGAGTTGATTCGTGCCCTTAATATTGATCGGTCGTAGTTAGTTAATTACATTAAGGTTTTATATATTATAGAAATTAAATAATTATAGTCAATAAGTTAAGCTTTATCTGTAATAAATAAATTTAAATATTGTGTTAGAAAAAAGACATATTATTGGTTTTATTTTTATATACTACGGATACAGATTTTCGGTACATTTTATCACCCGTAAGTATAACATTGGCGCATTGGTTACCTAGAATTTACATATAACATTAGTTACCTAGAATTTACATATTCTAGTAAGAAAGAATTTACATATCGTTAAAAATCAAAAGAAATAAGAACAATTCTTAACACAAAGTATTTATTATTAATAACGGAAGTGATAAAAAATAGAGATTATAGAATTATATAAGACAATTATATAAAAATATATATAATACATTATACACATATATAATACACTATATGCCGTCGGAAAAACTATTTTTTAATAAATTATTTAATAACATTTGTGTACGATTAGTTTTAAGCTGAAAGAACAATTTTTGTAATATCTATTCATATTGTACTATTATATCTAATTGTGAATTGGAAAGGTTTTTGTTGGAGTTTTAATTAAAATAAATTGTAATATTTTGTGATGTATGTATTAATGTTAAACCAAGATTTTTTTTAAGAAAACAAAACGAAATAATAATAATTTTTGCAAATATCCATTGAAAAAAATAGAAGTGTTGTCGAGTTTTTAAGATAATTATAAAAATACATATTTAATTGGTTGGTTGGTTAAAGTGGCGAGGATCGCCCTTCCCGGGTGATCCTCCAATTAGCACTATATTGCTGTTTCAATACCACTTATACTCGTCAACACTAAGGTAAGGATTGGCTAGGGGAGTGGTTTTTTAGATCAATTTAGTTGCGTTCAAGAACTGTGCCAGGTTCGTTGGGTGCGCCGACACTAGATCGTTTAGATCGCGTAGGTGTCTAACTCTTGCCAAAGCTGGCAGTTGCACACGAAGTGTGCCATCGTTTCTTTCTCGCTTGGTTCCTTGCAGCTGCGGCATGTTTGGTTGTATGGGATGCCTATCTTGGCGGCATGTTCACCTAATGGCCAGTGCCCCGTGAAAACAGCTATTATTCGGGTAATGTCCGTGCGGGACAGTAGGAGAAGGTTGTTAGTTTTGCTTTGGTCGTAGGTCGGCCATGTACTTCTGGCTGTCCTTCACGTTGCTAACCCCTTCCATCTTGCCTCGGCAAAGGTTAGGAAGTGGGTGTAAAGGTCTCTTTTAACCGTATTAAGGGGGATCTCTACGTGCTCCGCCAGCGTAGCGTCCATGCTTGAGCTTCCCCTTGCTAGTTCGTCCACCATTTCATTTCCGTGTATGTTGCTGTGACTTGGAACCCAGATTAGAGTAACGTTCGCTACGTTGCTTAAGGATGCAAGCTCATCTGAGCAGTTTTTAACTAGTTTTGAAGATATTAAAGCGGAGTTAAGGGCCAGAATAGTTTATAGTTTCTGGTTGGAATTTTTAGACTGAACCTCTTGTGCGGTTCCAATTTAGGGGTAGTGTAGTCCGTGGATGTGGGGACCAGCTTCTTCTCGATCGTGTCAAGAATGTTCCATATTTAATATAGTATATTAACATTTTTGTTTGAACATAGTGAGCGGTAAAGTATAAAATATACAGTTAATAAATATATGAAGTTGTCTAATATACAGTTTTTTTATAAATACATGCATAAGTTTTTTGATATACAGTTTTGTATACAGTTTACAATATTAAAATTTTTTTTAACTTAAATTAACGAATTATTAAAACTACTTTATATAAAAAAAATATATTTTTATTTTTGAGTAATTTTGAAGAGCATACTAAACAATATATAGGAATTAGACAAAAAATAAGAATGAATGAATAAATAGTGGTTAAAAATAACAGAGAAATGTAAAGAATAAATATAATATTTTTTTTGAGAGAAAAGAAAGATAATAACATTGGAAATTCTATTGTGAAAGAAATGTTTAATAAAATTAATTAATGTAATTTATTGGTGAATAATTTTACTAGTATGAAATAAAAGAGAAAAATATATTTAATTTTAATAGTTTTAAATAAAAGAATTTATTAGTTTGTTAAATATATAATGCGGTAAAACTAAGAGAAAATTTTAATTTTGTTGTTGAATAATTTTGATATTAATAAAGAGATTGTTTGCGGATGTAATTAAACAAATTAAGGAATTTGATAAATAATTATGTTGACCAAATAAAATACTGAATTCAAATATTTTGTTGTTATTTCGATTTAATAAGAAATAAAATAATTAATTGATTAATTGATAAATAATATTTATGGCACCGGCAACTCGTAGCAATAAAAATAAAGTGAAAACATCAAATAGTGTTGCTACATGGTTAAATAATACAATTAATAACGCGGTTTTTAGTAAACAGTAAAGATACGAACATTGAAGAAGAAGCTGCTAGTAACAAGAGTATCAGCAAAGCCATATATAATATAAAGATATTAAAAATTTAAAAAAGACTTAAAATATTACACTATGAGTAGTTCACCACAGCAAAATATTTTTGTTAAGAAAGTTGAAATAACGAGTTTGTGGATAAGACGTAGAAATTGTATAGAGACGACAGAAGGTACACACATTTTTCGTGGTGAAAGTTAATAATATGCGCTCTTTTATTTTCTGTATACTATAATAATATAAGAAGGAATATGGAAGAAAAAATAGAGACAAAGGTAAAAATTTGTATGAGATAGAAAGAGTCAGGAAATATATGTATATTTCTGGTTATTTTGATCTATTTTAACAAAAATTTAGAAACTCATATTTGTTATCTTATATTTATTTTCAATTTTGTTCTGGAAAAAAATAATAGGATATTTTTCAACACCGTATCGTACAAAATTTCCCTGAATTTAAATTTTTTTTGGAAAATTGAATTTATACCATTCAAACACTTGCAACAGCTTAGGACCGAAATTGAGGAATGTGTTCAGATTCCGGACGAATCGGTAAAAAAATTTGGGGATAGAGTAGAACGTAAGCTAGCTTGTTTCAACGCTGCAGCGAAACATAAATACCAGACTGGTTTTCAGGGTATTATTCAAGACGCGGAAGAAACAGCTAGACGAACCTTTATTCGTGGACTTAAATCTGAAACAATTAAACAGTATATTGTTGGGCAAAATACGTCAAGTTTTACAGAAACCCTGGAAAAATCGTGCAGATTTGCCAGAGAATCTTTAGAGCTACTTCAACCTGCGAGACACAGAGGGATAATTGATCGAATCTGCTAAATTATGGATGAAAATGGATCGAATCTGCTAATCTGCTAAGGACAGAATCGAATCTGCTAAATTTCGACGAGACAAAAATTTTAATGGACCTCATAAAAAATTTGCAAAGTACAAATTTAAACAGGGACAGACCAGCGACATTGAATATGCAGACAAACTTTACTGAAAACATATATTGTCCACAACAACAACAACATTTTAGACCATTGACAAAACATCGCGTTAACCAGCCTATAACATCTACCAGAGACGAACCCAAGGTGACTTGTTTTAATTGTGGGCGACCGGGTTACTACAGCAGAGACTGTAGAGCACCTAGGAACCCCGGAGCAAAAAATAGACTGTTATTTATGTAAAAATACGGGTCATATTGCCAGCAATTGCCCTTTTAAAAGACAAGAAACAAAAGTAGGCCCTGCTCGAGTTGATACAATTCATGCCGTTATAGGGCAGGCGGTTTGTGGTTGGTGTGAGCGACAAGGGCATATTGAGTTCACTTGCCCAGCTTGCCAACGGTACCAGATGAGACAGGGAAACGGCGCAGGGATGAGTCTAAACCCCTAGATTCATCCCTTGTTACCGTCGAAGAAGGTGGAAGTAGAGCTGTAGTAGAAAAAAATTGATTTGAACCTCTAGTAAGAATTCCACTAGATATCGCAAAGGAATAAACGGTTACCTTATTAGTGGATACGGGAGCTCAAAGCAGCTTGTTGAAAAAGAATAAATTAAATAAAAATGCACCCATTATAACTGAAGAAAAAACTGTAATTCGCACGGTTCCCGATCGTAGTGAAACTTTAGGTAAGTGTTACGGTAAATTTTTAACAACAGATAATTTATATTGTGTTTTCCAAATAATTGTGAATTACCAGCGGGGGATACTAGGTAATGATTTCCTGGCCGAAAATTGCAACATAATGGGCCCGGACAGGACGCAGCATTTCCCGATAGAATAAAAAAAATAAAACGGACTTTAAATTACAAATTATTGACGAAAGTAATAGTACAAAAAATTTAGTAGATCATAATGTTAAACAAATAAAGAGAAAAATAATTTCAGAAATCAGGATTTTGAAAATAGTTTAGGTAATAAAATAGATAATGGTATTATAGCAGAAATAATAAGTAGAGATAATATAAAGAATAATAGAAAGAAGAATGAAAATTTTATTGAAATAGATAATAAAAAAGTAAATAATAAATTTTGAAGATATAGGAAACGAAAAATTGGATGAGAATTGGAATCCAAATATTTATAATTGTTTAAAATTTCAAGCAGGTTATTCAACTGATCTAGTAGACGTGGGGAAGATGCCCTAGTAGACGAGGGGATGAATAATTTCTGGTAAATCGAATTTAGGTTTAAATTTTTAGGTATTTGGAAACGGAATGAAACATACGAAATAGTAGAAGAAAGTCATTCTGGGGTTTTCAAACCTGGAGCTCGAAGTAGTAGAGCAAATTTGGAAATTAAAAATCCCGAAATATTTAAGGAAACCAAAGGTAAAAATTACGACTTATTGGATTTTAGTACAGGAGGTATAAGTAAAATAGCCAATCTTGATGGAATCCACACCCGTGACAAGATGTCAGGTTCCGAAGATATTGTGAGTAATAGTAATCACAAATTTGGAAATATTGCTTCAAAAGCTGAAATTAGTTCAGCCAATATTAACAATGAGCAGACTTGTGATGTGATGCCAGACCTATTTGATTTTTCGGACCCGCCGGAAAAATTTGAACCTACAATAATAACCAGCTCGTAGTGAGAAAATAGGTGAATTTAGAGTTAAGACAACTGGTGATGTTGTTTGTTTTAAAAAAGATTAATAGTATAGGAACAGTACGAGATGGAAAAATAATAGTGTCTATTTTGAATATTAGGGAAGAAGATATGGAATTACCAAAATTCGGACCAATTTTATTACCGTTACAAGAATTTTTAGTACAAGATTTTGGCGAATGGTCTGCACAGAAAATACAAGAAACAGTAAAGAAAGAAAAAGCGAATTAGACGAACCTGAAGTGCATATTCGACAGCAAATTTCTGAGGTACAACAAAGAATAAACATTTTATAGAAATCACTAAGTCTAGAAGATAATTAATTAAATTGGGAGGAGAGAAAAGCACTGGAAAGAATTTGTGAGGAGTGCCACGAAATATTTAATTTACCAGGTGACAAGCTAAGCTGTGTTCAGAGTATTACCCATTCAATACCCATCACAACTAATGCGAGACCAGCAAACAGGATCACCCACCGCCTCGAACGACGAAAGAAATGCAATCTTTTTGGGGATTAGTTAACTATTATAGACCGTGTACGCCAAACTTAGCAGAGACTGGTGCAATACTTTACAAAATGGCAACTAAGTCGCAGCCTTTCAAATGGACAGAAGATCACCAGAAAGCATTTGAAAATGTAAAGCAGTCATTGGTTAATCCTCCCCTCCTTGCATATAGAAATGTTAGCAAACCCTTTTATATAACAACGGATGCTTGCTTTGGTGCGAGTTCTATCGCAAGGCGAAGCGGGAATGGACAGATCAATAGCTTACGCTAGCAGAATGTTGGGGAAAGCAGAAAGAAATTACTCTACAATCGAGAAAGAAATGCTAGCTATTTATTGGCGATCAAAAATTGAATACCGTATAAAGACATAATCTATAATCATAATCTATAAAGAATCAAAAAAAAATTTTAAAGATTTGGAAATAGTAAATTCTGAGATATTAACAAAAAAACTCTTTTGAAAATAACAATTCGGAAATTGTACACAAAAACATGAATAGAAATACTAATTTCAGAATAAATGTTTTAACCAAAATGACATTCAAATTTTGACATCCGACGATGAAAGTAGCGATAGTGAGAACGAAAACAAAGGAGTTGTTGTAAAAGAGCAATGGACAAATAAAATTTAATTAATAGACAGTAGAGAAATCGAGGAAGTCGAGGAAAAGGGATTTTTTCAAAAAAACAAAACCACTACACACCTATAGGAGGACATTTAAGAATAATAAAGACGTACAAGAAACTAAAACGACATTACCGCTGGAAAAACATGTTAAGTTCAATACGAAAATATATATAAAAATGTTCAAAATGCCAATTAACGAATAGAGGGAAAATAACTAAGTTACCAGTAGCCATTACGGATATTGATAAGCGACCATTTGACAAAAGCTTGTTAAAAAAAAAACTTACCACAATGGAAGCCAATACAGTAGCACACGCTTTTTACAAAAAACATTATTTTACGATATTCAATAATTCCGAAAAAATTGATAACAGATCAAGGTACCAATTTTACAAGCCAGATATTCAAAGGACTATGCAAGATATTCAAAATATGAAAAAATCAAACGACGGCTTATCATCCTCAGTCAAACGGGTCGTTAGAGCGTAGACATGGTCCTTTGGTAGGAAATGATTGTAGAAAAAAACAAATAAACTTGGGATGAATGGCTCGCTGAGGCTGTATTTACGCACAACCACCACCACCCTCGAAGCCTTTAAAACCCATATCTACCCCAACGTCTTTACCAAAAACGCTACCACGCCAAACACAGATTGAATTAGAGGACGAATACGTAGGGCCCTAGGTACTGTCTTTTAGGGATGCATAAATATTTTTATGATTTTTCTATGATGCTCTATGATGCTAAAAAAAATATGTTTATTAAAAAATAAATAAAAATATGTTTTTTTATTAAGTTAAATGATATAGAATAAATATAATATTTTTTATTATTTGTTTGCAAAACTCTAATAATTAAAGGGATTTTTCAAAAATTGTCGGGCAAACCAATAACAAAATTTTTTGACATTAATTATGGTTCAAATTTGAATATTCTGAAAATAAGCGACTAGATTTTAAAATTAGAATTGATCCATTTCTATAATACTATTTAATTTAAAGAAAGATTTAAAAATGTTAGTGACTAAAGTTTTTAATTGCATTATATAAATTAAAAAACAAAAATTAAACTATATTTCAAAAACAAAATCAATAGTGTTAAACTAATACAAATTTTTATATTTCAGGAAGCTTGTTAAAAAAAAATTGTTTAAACTTTAAAGAAACCTGTAGAAGTAATAATAGTGTTCTTATTTAATTGTAATAAATTTTTATATATTTTCTATTATTTGTAAAATATGTATAAATAATTTTGGTTCAATTTTAAATTATATATATAAAAATACCTTTGACTATATAATATATGGACTGCTAGTAACCAACTTCATTGCTGTAGTTAGGACCGACTATGCGCATACCACCTTTTCATGGCCAATTTTGAAACTAAATCGCTTGTCAGAAATATTTGTGGTATTTTGATCATTCAATGAATTTGAATTTGAATTTTTTGGTTACACAAAATATTTGAATTGAGTTAAAAAAAAGTATTTGAATTTATTGAATTAAAAAAAAGTGTTTGAATTTTTTGAATTAAAAAAAAAGTATTTGAATTTTTTTAATTATTTCAATTGTGTTAATGATATAACGTGAAAAGTTATTTCAGAAGTTATTTCAGTGTGAATATTATAAAACAAACAATTTAATTAAAAAACAAACAATTTAAAAGTATTTTGATTTTGAATATCGTGATAGTGAACATTTACTATAATAAATTACATTATATTTATTTATTTTAATTTTTAAATTGTTATTTTTTAGTGTCAACAAAATGAGCTGTGTAATAGCAGGATGTGCTTCCAAAGGATATGGAACTATTAGTTATTATTTGTGAGTAGTATTACTTTTTATATTTTCATTTTCAATAAGATATAAATTTCTAATGATACAATGTTTCCATTAAATTTAAGATTGAAAAGGTCTGACCCATCAATATATAAGCAGTGGATTACTGCTATAATGGTACTGAATAACCAAGATGTGTGTAATCACAATAAATCTGCTAGGATATGCTCAGCACAGTTTACGACGAATTGTTTTGCATCAGGTTTGTTCTTTGATAATCAAAAAATATTGGTGCCATAACATAACCACCAATACTACAATAATAAAAAGCCATATTAAAATATGAACATTGGTTAACTAAGCTCTAGCCGTTGGATCCTTTGGATAAAGTGGACTATCTGGTTTGTATTTATCACACAAATACTATTGTTAAGTAATATAAAAATCACAAATGAAAAAATATATTTGTAAGTATGTAAGTATATATGCGAAATATTTGATTTATTTAATAAAATATTTATTAAATAAATATTTTATGTTACCATTAATTATTTCAAATGGAATGTTAAGTGCTTCAAAAGTTATGCGAACAGAAAATGATGGTGGTCGCAAACGCTATATAGTTTCATCTTGAGCTAAAAAATTACTATTAAATAAATTGATATGTATATATATTACTATTAAATAAATTAAAATGTATTATACACTTATTTTAAATTAATATACCTAAAAAAAACTTTTGCATAATAAATCATATTTAGAAATAAAATAATGTTATTTCTTTGTATTTCATTTTTATTTTTTGGGTTTTGGAATAATGTTGCTTCACAATTATGATAATTTTCTACAACAAACGATAATATGAATCTAGCATATACATACTAAATAATAAGATAATGATAACATGTAATAGTTAATGTAATTACATTTAATAAGTTGTAGTAGTAATATGATGTTATGTAGCTAAAACTCATTAAATAAAATAAAATAAAATATTACATATGAACAGTCTTCAAAATTATAATATGTGGCTTCAGTACCAACTTCATCAGTTTCACAAAATGAATACTAAACATAAATAATTTGTATTTGTTTAATTTTCTATACCAAATTATATACATAATAAATTAAATATTTGTATTAAACTAAATTTTAAAAAAAAATTACTTGTTTCAAAAATACAATAAGCTCTGACATAGTAAAAAAAATGTTGAATAATATATATATTTATTTTCTAAAAATTGAAATAACTGTTCCACCGATAGGTTGAGAGTTCCATAAATTTTACTTGAGAATTATACTGGATTTAATTCAGAATTCCATAACTTTAGTTCTCTTATTGGCCATCTCTGGTGCTATGCGCTACCAGTCATAATAGTATTTTTTTCTTTGACAGCAAAGGAAATTGTAAGCGATTAGCAGTCCATATATTATATAGTCAAAGAAAAATACATACGTTTAAAAATTAATGTTTTATATAAAATTTAAAGTTTTGAAATATGTAATCAACTATAAATATATATATCCCGATTTACATGAAAAAGTCTTTTTTTTTTAAATTGGTCTTTTTCTTTGGGGATTGGGAAGTGTTGTGTAAAATCCGAATCACCCTATCGTTCAAATTCGTGTTCAATACACGCGCGAGATTTATATTTGAAAGTCAGCTAATTATTTACATTAAAATTTAATAAAAATAACTGCAGCGGAAAACGACATGCTTAATTAGAAATTTAGCTAATTAAGTAAAGTCAAAGCTAATAAAAAGGTATTTGAATAGACCTTGATTTTTTTCATTAGAATAAAAATCAAGGTTACGTTTTGCAAACATAGACTTGACTCGAATTTAAACAAAAAATAAATGGGGAGTTGATTCGTGCCCTTAATATTTGATCGGTCGTAGTTAATTAATTATATTAAGGTTTTATATATTATAGAAATTAAATAATTATAGTCAATAAGTAAAACATTATCTGTAATAAATAAATTTAAAGATTGTTTTAGAAAAAAGAAATATTATTGGTTTTATTTTTATATACTACGGATACAGAATTTCGGTACATCTTATCACCCATAAGTATAACATTATGAAAGGTGGAATAATAAAATAACTAAATTTAAAAATAAATAAGATTACCAATATATTTGTGTATATAAAATTTTCACATTTGCACATTTTTAGGAAAATAAGAATCGCTATAATAATAAAATAATATAATTACCTTAATAATTTTACCTATTTTTATAATAAAAGTTATGAAAAGCTTGATTTATTCAAAACAAGATTTAGAAGATTTAGAAGAATTTTAAACATTTTTAAAATTTAACTTAGTGAATCTTCACTAGCAATTGAATGAAAAGCAAGTGAAGAAAAGCTAATTTAGACCTCTCCCTAAATAAAAACGTACAGCGTATAGTGTCTGTCAAAATCGGTTCATGCACATACATTTTGTATGAGAGCTCCCGTAATACGAATTTCCAATTTTGACGGGCGTATAAAATTTTTTAAAAAGATTTTTAAAATTTAACAAAAAAAAACATCGATGAAAATTTTCTTAATGTATATAAATGTGGAGTTTTATTTCGGGCGTACGCTGGCGTATGAGCGTATCAACATATATACGCCATGCCCTATACGCCTAAATTAGGGAGAGGTGTTAGAGTTAAATTAATTAAGACATTTTCCCAGCTACCAAATGTGAAATAATTTTGACAAAAATGTGAATTGTCGACATAAAATTGTCACAATACGGTGGAAAAATTGTGACTGTGGTTTACCCGAATTGCGACATTTTTATGACATTTTGGAAAAAGTGTGACATTTTTGTGGAAGAAATTGTCGCAGTTTTGTGAACAAATTTTTGACATTTGTGTGAACCAATTTGTCACAGTTTTGTAAACAAATTTTTGACATTTTTGTGAACCAATTTGTCACAGTTTTGTGAAGAAATTTGTCACATTTATTTGGACGAATTTGTGACAGTTTTGTATACAAATTTTTATATTTGTAAGTATGTAAGTATATATGCGAAATATTTGATTTATTTAATAAAATATTTATTAAATAAATATTTTATGTTACCATTAATTATTTCAAATGGAATGTTAAGTGCTTCAAAAGTTATGCGAACAGAAAATGATGGTGGTCGCAAACGCTATATAGTTTCATCTTGAGCTAAAAAATTACTATTAAATAAATTGAAATGTATATATATTACTATTAAATAAATTAAAATGTATTATACACTTATTTTAAATTAATATACCTAAAAAAAACTTTTGCATAATAAATCATATTTAGAAATAAAATAATGTTATTTCTTTGTATTTCATTTTTATTTTTTGGGTTTTGGAATAATGTTGCTTCACAATTATGATAATTTTCTACAACAAACGATAATATGAATCTAGCATATACATACTAAATAATAAGATAATGATAACATGTAATAGTTAATGTAATTACATTTAATAAGTTGTAGTAGTAATATGATGTTATGTAGCTAAAACTCATTAAATAAAATAAAATAAAATATTACATATGAACAGTCTTCAAAATTATAATATGTGGCTTCAGTACCAACTTCATCAGTTTCACAAAATGAATACTAAACATAAATAATTTGTATTTGTTTAATTTTCTATACCAAATTATATACATAATAAATTAAATATTTGTATTAAACTAAATTTAAAAAAAAAATTACTTGTTTCAAAAATACAATAAGCTCTGACATAGTAAAAAAAATGTTGAATAATATATATATTTATTTTCTAAAAATTTAAATAACTGTTCCACCGATAGGTTGAGAGTTCCATAAATTTTACTTGAGAATTATACTGGATTTAATTCAGAATTCCATAACTTTAGTTCTCTTATTGGCCATCTCTGGTGCTATGCGCTACCAGTCATAATAGTATTTTTTTCTTTGACAGCAAAGGAAATTGTAAGCGATTAGCAGTCCATATATTATATAGTCAAAGAAAAATACATACGTTTAAAAATTAATGTTTTATATAAAATTTAAAGTTTTGAAATATGTAATCAACTATAAATATATATATCCCGATTTACATGAAAAAGTCTTTTTTTTTTAAATTGGTCTTTTTCTTTGGGGATTGGGAAGTGTTGTGTAAAATCCGAATCACCCTATCGTTCAAATTCGTGTTCAATACACGCGCGAGATTTATATTTGAAAGTCAGCTAATTATTTACATTAAAATTTAATAAAAATAACTGCAGCGGAAAACGACATGCTTAATTAGAAATTTAGCTAATTAAGTAAAGTCAAAGCTAATAAAAAGGTATTTGAATAGACCTTGATTTTTTTCATTAGAATAAAAATCAAGGTTACGTTTTGCAAACATAGACTTGACTCGAATTTAAACAAAAAATAAATGGGGAGTTGATTCGTGCCCTTAATATTTGATCGGTCGTAGTTAATTAATTATATTAAGGTTTTATATATTATAGAAATTAAATAATTATAGTCAATAAGTAAAACATTATCTGTAATAAATAAATTTAAAGATTGTTTTAGAAAAAAGAAATATTATTGGTTTTATTTTTATATACTACGGATACAGAATTTCGGTACATCTTATCACCCATAAGTATAACATTATGAAAGGTGGAATAATAAAATAACTAAATTTAAAAATAAATAAGATTACCAATATATTTGTGTATATAAAATTTTCACATTTGCACATTTTTAGGAAAATAAGAATCGCTATAATAATAAAATAATATAATTACCTTAATAATTTTACCTATTTTTATAATAAAATTTATGAAAAGCTTGATTTATTCAAAACAAGATTTAGAAGATTTAGAAGAATTTTAAACATTTTTAAAATTTAACTTAGTGAATCTTCACTAGCAATTGAATGAAAAGCAAGTGAAGAAAAGCTAATTTAGACCTCTCTGTCAAAATCGGTTCATGCACATACATTTTGTATGAGAGCTCCCGTAATACGAATTTCCAATTTTGACGGGCGTATAAAATTTTTTAAAAAGATTTTTAAAATTTAACAAAAAAAAACATCGATGAAAATTTTCTTAATGTATATAAATGTGGAGTTTTATTTCGGGCGTACGCTGGCGTATGAGCGTATCAACATATATACGCCATGCCCTATACGCCTAAATTAGGGAGAGGTGTTAGAGTTAAATTAATTAAGACATTTTCCCAGCTACCAAATGTGAAATAATTTTGACAAAAATGTGAATTGTCGACATAAAATTGTCACAATACGGTGGAAAAATTGTGACTGTGGTTTACCCGAATTGCGACATTTTTATGACATTTTGGAAAAAGTGTGACATTTTTGTGGAAGAAATTGTCGCAGTTTTGTGAACAAATTTTTGACATTTGTGTGAACCAATTTGTCACAGTTTTGTAAACAAATTTTTGACATTTTTGTGAACCAATTTGTCACAGTTTTGTGAAGAAATTTGTCACATTTATTTGGACGAATTTGTGACAGTTTTGTATACAAATTTTTCAAATTATTATGGTCAATTAAATAATTAAAAAACGTTTTTAAGGATTTGTTTATTTTTATTTTCAATATCAATCCAATGTTATAAAAATAAGATACTTAAAACTAAAATTATACTTTTTGTATCACAATTACTATTTCTATCATAATCTAATTTTCAATACTTATTTTTTTATTTAATACTATAAAGTATACACTCATGTATTTCAAAAAGTTTATATAAAGCATTTTCAGGTCAAATTGCCTTTTTCAACTTGATTTTACATAATGGATATCAAACAGCTATTTTGAGATTTTAAAGGCTATATTTCAGTTGAAAAGGCAAATATATATATCTTCCAAATCTTCCAAGCTCGATATTCTTCTATTATTTTCATCAATACCTTTTTCGATTGATTTCATAGTTTGTAGAATATTTATTTGATGATATCTACAATTATTGTAGATATCATCAATATATTTGATGATATCTACAATAATACAATAAATAGATAATAAATAAATGTAAAATTTAATTTTTCTTATTGCTACAAATTCAAAATAATTTAAAAAAATACCTTTAATTGTTGAGCGTGGTATTAAAAGCAGTTAAAATAAAGTATATAAAAGAAAGATGCGTTCAAATTCAAATAATCATAAGGTGCGTTTAGATTCAATCCTTTTAATTTTTCAATTAAGTTTCAGCACAAATATTTTTTTTATTATCACAAAGGAATAACATTGATTTTATTCAAGAACAAAATTTTATGAGTCATAATATTATATCAATCACAATCATTTGAAATTTTAAAAAATTTATGTGACAAAAGATTTACAATAATTTCACAAAAAAGTGTCGAAAAAGAATTGTGAGTTCTTTGTCACATTTTTGTCACATTTCGTTGTGACAAAAAATATTCACAAAATTGTGCACAAAAATGTCACAAAAATTCCACCAAAATATGTCGAAAAATATTTGTGAATTCCTTGTCACATTTCTTTGTGACAAAAAATATTCACAAAATTGTGCACAAAAATGTCACAAAAATTCGACAAAAAAATGTAATCACAGTTTCTGGCTGCTGGGGTCCATAATTCTTTTTTTGACCCCTTCAGGTCAGTAAGAAACAAGCATAGAGATAATTACTAGAGGTGACATTTCATACAGCAAATTGCCAATAGATGGCCGTATACCATTGTTTGAAAATATATTTCAAAATTTATTTTATATATTTTGTCTCCTCTGCCCGTCTTGTAAATTAACAATTTTTGATTTTTCTTTAAAAGAATAGAAATGATTTTTCTTTAAAAGAATAATAATTAAAAAATAGAATATAAAGGCTGATTTTCATTGCAATGCAAATCAAAAAACCCATTTTCATTACTATAATATTTTAATATTTTGCAGAAAACTAGAAAGCGATAGATATAAAAATAAGGCAGAACGAAACAGCGTCATTAATTTTGCTTCCAGCCAGTAGATGTCACTAATCTTTTTATGGTTAAATAATTGACAGAATATAATAATTATTTGTCTATTCATTAAAAAAAAATAAATAGTTTTTGTAAACTTTGTCTCAATTAATTTTTATTTAAGCTAAGTATTTACTTCAACAAAAAAAACCGACAAAATTGTGAGCAAAATATCATATTTTAAAAAAATTTGTCCTAAAACACCTGTTTGGTATCGAAACCACCAGTTATTATGTTATGTGAATATGACAAAGTAACAACTAAGGAAAAAATTTTGCACCTTTGTAAAATTTTCTACATAAAATTATTTGAATTGAGTACTAAGTACATACCTAGCTTTAATTAAAAATTAATTTGCAAAAAAAAAAAAATATTTTGATCATTTAAGTTTGGGTAGGAAACATGAAAGGAAACCACGTGTGTAGGAAAGCTAGTCCCATAAATAGAATTTTTACCGCTAGAAGGCAGTAAAATACAAATAAAAAAATCATGGTAAATGATGTGCACCGAGTTTTATGATAGATAATATACAGAAGTTGCAAAGAAATAAAATTTACATAATACTAGTAATTACAAAAAGCAAATGACTACGAAACTACTGCGCAGTAGTTCAGCTGTGCGACATTTTTATTTATATATTATATTATAAAGTACATATATTTGATATTTAATATTTAACATATATCCATATTGTACGACGAGTGTCTAAATTTTCTCAAAACATTTAACTCATAATCTGATCTATAGGATATGTCATGCAATTTACTTTCTAAGTTCAACATTACTTGAAAGGTTAATTAACTACTAGTTATTTTTTTTTTTTTTTTTTTTTTTTTAAATGTGTTTATTTCTTCTTCAATATCTTATTATTCTATTTTGTACAAAAACACCTAAACCAAAATTATATCTTCTAATCTTAAACTTATTGACTCACAATCGAGTACTCTAAATTTTATATTTGCTATTTTTTTAATCAATTTTTAATTTAATATCTTATATTTTTTATATATAATAATATTAATATTATATTTATTATTGGAAAAATGATAAAAACCAATATTTAATTTTCTTTTTTTTTTTTTTATAATAAGACTTAAAACTACTAAAACTTAAGGCTAAATTAAAACAAATATCATATGTTACCTTATCAGTTTAATTATTATTATTATTATTTTCTTTCCACCAAAAGCTATTAAGTATACTTAGATTTTTGACCGGTATATATCTATCGTATCTAAAAATATCTGTATTATTACTGTATTTAATATTTGGTGCATATTCAATTTTTTTATTAGTTGCTCTTCTAAATATATGATAAATGATAGGTATATTATCTTCATTTTGAATGTAGCTATTTTTGTCTAAGTATATAAAGCCTTCAGGTGGTATAAACCCAGTTTTCATTGAATATTTTATATATATATCATTCGCATATATTGAATGCGCTATTAAACTATTTTCTATTACTAAATCTACTCTAGCGTAATGTCTCCGAATTAAATCTATAATGAAATGATCTATTTTGCTTATTTTACTATTTTCATAAATAATTTTATTTGATATGTAGTGTTTATAATCACTTTCAGGTTTTCTAAATTTTCCCGTACAATGTCTTATACATTTTCTTTCATATTTTCTTAATGTTTCCATGCATGATGGACTTATATTATACCATATTGGGCATGCATATGTAAGAATTGGTCTTATCAATGCTTGATACCCTATGACTTTTACTCTAGGTATGATGTTTTTTTCATAAAAAAACTGTTTTGCGACCATAAATGCCTTTCGAGCTTTTTCTATTTGGATCTTAACATGTGCTGTATAATTTAAATTATTTGTAAGATTAACTCCTAAATATTTAACTATTTTTTAATTTATAATTTTAGTATTGTCTTTTGTTTTTACCTGAAACTGTCTCCAATTTTGTCTAATATCCCTATTCACTTTATCTAAGCTATTTCTAAATAATATTACTTCACATTTACTATAGTTGATTCTTAGTTTCCAGGAATCAACATAGTTTTGTACTTCGTTAAACATTTTTTGTAATATTTTTTGCGCTGATGATGCCTTTTTATTTGCATTATAAATAATAAGATCATCTGCAAACGCTAAGCTGCCATTTTTAGTTTTCTGTTTATTAAATTTTTCTAGAAGTTCACTTATATATATATTAAATAAAATTGGTGCATTGACCGTTCCCTGTTGTAAACCGTTTATTGCATTAAATATCTTATTTGTACGCATTTGTCCATCTTCTACAATAAATTTTTTATTTGTTAACATTTCTTTTATTATTTTAATTACATGGTTTGGAAATTCATATTTTATTAATTTGAATAGTAAACCCTCGATCCAAATCGAATTAAAGGCTTCTTTTAAGTCTATCAGACATGCCCCAACACACTCTTTTTTATTTATTGCCCAACATATATCTGATGTTAACTTATTTACAGCGTGTATTGCTGAATGTTTTGCCCTGAACCCGAATTGATTTTCTGGTATGATATTTTTGCTTTTTACTACTTCTAATATTGTTCTGTTAATTACCGTCTCAAATATCTTGCTTATATTTGGTAGTAAATTAATAGCTCTAAAATTCCTAGGATTAGTCTTTTCTTTTCCCGGTTTTGTTATTGGTATGACTTTAGCTATTTTCCAGTTTACTGGATAGTGACAATTATTTAATAAATTATTAAATAGAGTACAGTAACAATAAATTATGCTATCGGGCAGATTTTTTAACACTATATTAGGAATACCATCGATTCCAGATGATATTTTATTTTTTACATTTTTAAAGATATGTTTTAATTTTTTAAATATTATGAAATAGTTGTTGTGTGTTTGATTTTTGTTTAACTCGTTTGCTCTACAATTTTCATTAAATGTTATTATTGTACTATTATTTTCTTTATCTAATTCTACTCTATTATTAAATTGCCTAATTTCATTTTCTATTTGTTTTGTTTTTTCATCATTATCTGTCGTATTAATATGTTTGTGAGTTTCCTCTACATAATTACCTATAATATTTAATATCTCTTCTTGTTTTCTTACAATATATCTATTTTCGTCATCTTTTTGTAAGTGGTTAATTGCAATATCTGATTTTTCAATTAAATGTTTGTCAGTCTCTTCTATTTTTAATTCTGTAATGTTTTTATTATTTTTTCTCCTAAAAATTTTATTTATTATTGGAAACATATTTTTAGAGTTTGCTGGGTGTATATTTTTTAAAGTCTTTTCCCATTGTTTGTTTTTTTCTATATTTAAGTTTTGATTTATAAGTGAATTGATGTTATTTAATAAAGATTTTAGTCTAATAATATTAGTATCATTTTGATGTTGGTTTTTCCTATATCTATTTTTAATTGCTGTTAATATCGTACTTTTATGTTTTTGAAGTTTTGTTATTGTGGAGTTTATGTATTTGTCAATGGTATTTTGATCTTTAATTTTTGGGACACATTTATCTATTGCATATTTTATTGTATTATCTATTTGATTCAAGTAATTATCTATCTCGTTATTTTGTAAGTTTTTGTCATTTGGTATTGTCAGTCTATTTTCATTGATTGTTATTTCTTTTATTTTGTTTTCTAATATATTTTGAAATTTTTTCCAATTAGTCATTTTATAATTTAATTTAATTTTATTAATATTTGTATTATTTATAAATTCACTACAACTTTCCAATTCTACATTTATTTTTATAGCATTATGATCACTATCATATGGTATAGTTTCAAGTTTATGATCGCTATTTATATTAAGTTTTATTCTAGTGTCAATGATACACAGATCGAGGTATGAATTTGTTCTTGGATATGTTGGTTCTTTTGTTCCGTACATTTTTGTTTTATATAATATTTCATTATTATTTAACCAATTTTTTAAGATTGTTCCTCTTGTATTGTTTGTAGTGTTTGTCCAGTCTGTGTGTTTAGCATTAAAGTCTCCTGCTATCAAGTAGTAGTTATTTATTCTATTTAATTTTAATATTTCAAATAGTTTATTTATTTCAAATTCAAATTTATCATGATTTCTATTTCCTGCATATAGTGACACTAGTTTTAAGTTATTATTTTGTGTTAGTTTTATTTCAATAATAGTTGCTTCAATACATTTAAACGCTTCTATTATGTAATTGCTAATTATTGAATATTTATAGTTTTTTTTAATTAAAATTGCAGTACCTCCACCTTGTACTGCATTTGGCCTGTCATTTCTAATAAAATTATAATTTTTAAATTCCAATTAATGTCTACTGTTTAATTTAGTCTCTGACATCATAACTATATCTGGTTTATAATTTTCTAGAAAATGTATAAGATATGCTCTTTTGTTATTAGATATTATTGAATTTACATTAATAGCTATTATTTTAAAATTATTTAATCTATTTGTAAAACTATTCATAATAATTATCTAAAGGTGATTCATACAGATAATCTATTTTTTTTTCATGTTCATTTAATTTGTTTTCTATATTATTGATTTGTATACTAATTATTTCTAATGTTTTTTTTACATCTAATAATATATTACTATTTTCATGATTTTGAACTAGATTTGTGAGATTATTATTTATTTGATTACTATTACTCTGATTGTTTGATGCTACATTTGCATATGATATTTTTGGTTGTACATAATTATTAACCATTTTTATTTTAGCTTCTAATTTTCTATTATTTAATTGTTTTCTTAATTCTATGTTTTTCACCTGTTTTAAATATTCTGGACATCCTCGGAAAGTAGCTGGGTGGCCATTATTATTACATAATACACAGAAAAGTTTATTTTTGTCTTCTTGTTGGATGTTGCATTTACCAATTTCATGTTTTTCCCCGCATTTGACGCATCTATATTGCATATTACAGTTGCTCGCCGCATGGCCTAATCGTTGACACCTTTTGCATTGTGGAATTTCCGTTTTTCTTAGTTTTTCCCATTTTACAAATTGGTAATTTAATCTTTTGATTTTTGTTAAATTAGCTATCTCACTTTGTGCTGTAGTTTGTACAATGAAAACTGGCAAGCTAATATTTTCTTTTACTGATTTTTTGGTTGCTAGTCGAATAACTTTCGTAATTTCTACATTATTTATATTTAAGGTAATCAGTTCCTCTTTTATTTCATTTGGTTCATCTTCACTGTTTAATCCTTTTAATATTAGAGATTTAAATTTTTCTTGTTTTGGTGTATAAGTAAAATAGTTAGATTTAATTTGTTGTAATATTTCTTTGGCTTTAACATAATCGTTGTTTGTATTTAAGAAAATTAAATATTTTTTATCATTTATTTTCTTTAATGAAAAGTCATTTATGTTTAATTTTTCCTTAAAAATTTTTTTTAAATCTTGAATATCTTGATCAAAAACAATAATTGGTGGTATTTTAACTTTTTTCTCTATATTATTATTGTTGCTGGGTTCATTGTTATTTTTATTAATTTGTTGGTCTGATGTTATTTTCGTGTTCTTTTGTTTCTTGTCATTTGTATTAACTATTTCGTTAACCTTGTTGTTTTGTACCTTATCGTCTGATTTTTGTTTATTTTTTGCCAAATTTTTTTTCTTTGCGATTTCTATAAAATTATCTACGTCATCATTTGAATTATTGTTTTCTGTATCTGCGTCATCATCATTTAAGTTATTATTTTCTTCTTCCATGTCCACTTCAATATTTGTATTTGCTAAGTCTGCAAATCTATTTGAATTATTTTGATTTTTCTTACCACTTTGTTTTTGTAGATTTTCAATAATTTTTTTTAGTTGAGATACTTCTTTTTTTAACGATTCATTAATTACATTTAAATGTGTTATATTTACATGTGTTCTTTTGGTTTTAATGTTTTTATTCGACATTTTTTTTCTGTTTGTCGATCGTTGCACTTTAAATTTTAATTTTGTTTGATCTTCACCACATTTTTCCACTATATAATTAATATTGTTTATCGTTTTTTCAGTATTGTCGAAATTATTAATATTCATATCTTTTTCTTTTTAACATATTTATTCACTTGTTATAATTATTCGATTTTTTATATAAAATTGTTACAAATTAAATTCGCACTAATTCTCAATTATTAATTCAATTCTTACTAATTCTTTATTAACTATTATTAATTAATTCGTTCTAATTGTTAATTATACGTCCATACACGATGGCAGTCAAAATTGAACTCTCACTAGTTATTTATTTAATACTTTGTTTGAAATTTATAATAATCCATTAATTTCATAATAAGACATTTTCTTATATATTCAACAACATATATGCATGTGTGTAAGTTTAATAATTATATTTTCATTTTTCCACGAAAAACGTAGAACTTAATAAAACCCAAAAAAGGTTCTTTTTAAAATTAAATATAATATATAGTATTTATTTTATTAATACTTATTATTTTGAACGATGTTAAAATTGGAATTAAGTTTTTGGCATCTGTTGATTTCTATTGTTACTTTCTTTTAATTTATATTTCATGATTATGTCACGTCTCATATTAGAATTTAAATAATATATTTGTCACAGTAAACAGGTGTTCAATTTGAATACCGAATTTGTTATACGAATAATTATGAGGAAATATATTATATGATAAATTGTGGGTAATTATAAATGAAATATTAATTTTCTTTTATATATTTTAATAAGTAAAATATAAAATAAAATTAGTAGATTTTAATTCTAGCGAATTAGATAACATCTGCAATTTATCAAATAAATTCAAGGGAATTTATTTGTTTAAACTTGAATTATTTTTTAATGCAATAATATGATGAAATTTTGATAAACGATAATGTAGGGAATGTAAATTGTACATATTCACATTTTATTTGCTTACATAAGCCTGTAGTATTCGGAAATCTTATATAAAATCTTATATAAAATCTTATATATTTACACATAACGACTAATTACAATTATTTTCTAAAAAACAATCTCCTATAACTTTCAGATGCTTTAAGCACTCCCTATCCTTGAACTCTAAATTGACATTTAAACAAGTATCAGCACCAGATGTAGCTTAATCAGAAGACCAAAAACAGCTTGAGAAATGATATATCCATGAATTTACTGTCTTATTTCATCATTACCCAATTTCTCCAATAACTTTCGATAATTTTCAAATATTTCTTTATCCTCATCGAGTATAAATTTTGTGCATTTATATTTAAACATGGCCCAGATAACATTCATTAAAAAGTTAAAAAAATGCTTCCACTAAGCATAAAAGCTTTTGTTATAGCATTATTCAACAAAAATTTAGGTTCTGTGGAGGTAGCTCGTAGAGTAGGGTGGCCTCATACTACTGTAGTTAGATTAGTTCAAAAATACCAAAGAACAGGGAATACGGAGGGGAAAAGTGGGTCACCCAAGATTAACTACTCTCAAAGTGGATAGTTTGTTTTATCGAACTTCTTTGGTTTAAAACAGCGGTAGACTTACAGGGAGAGTTAGAAATGTAGTTACATACGTTAGAACACAGAGACATCTACAGGCGCTCGGTTTTAATGGATACCAGGCCACCTCAGGTTTTAACCAGCCTTACCATAGTATCGGACCTCTGCCATGGTGGACCTTAATTTGTCGCGATAATCGTGTGAACAAGATGGAAAAAAAACAACAACAACAAAAATCAAACTAAGGAAACACAATGACAACCAAGGCAACGAAACAAACCCGAGATTCGACAAATTCAACAACAACCACAACATCAACATCACAAACAAAAGCAACTCTATCCAAACCAATATCATCCGCAATGTCTGAGGCCATTTATGCAGGCTCCTTACTTGCGGATGCTATTGAAATGATAGAAAGAACAAGGCTAGGCGATACTGATAATGACGCTAGCGATATTGCAACGGAAGACGAGAGCGACTATCTAATGTCCTCTGATAATGATAACGTTACCGTAATAGAGAACACAGCAACCTCTGACGTGGAAGAAAACAGTAGTAAGGCGTCCAGCAGTTCTCATATAAAGCCCAGGAGTTTGTGTGGTGCAGCTAGGAAAAAGCTCAAAAAGATAATTTCAACGGAAATCCCATATTATGAAGCACGAGCACGGATGGATAAAGAACATGAGGATATACTAGCACGGAAGGCATCCGGCTCGCTATGTGTTAAGAGAAGCAGATCGGAAGGTAGGTAGAGCAATACCAGAGTGGGTATTCTACCACGGCAATATCCTGTGCTGAGGAGAATTCTGAGGAGATCATCTAATGAGAAGGGCCACCGTATGGTTCTCTCAATAGATGACGCCTCCGCTAGAGTAATTCAAAACCCGGATTGCATACCATGGTTCGGTTTAGATAAGATCGATCTCCGCCTTAACATCCGTGCTGGTGGTACAGGCAAGAAGGAAGAAAAAAGAAAAACCAATACGTCAATTTCAGGTAAGCTACAGCAAGGTGAGGTGCAGGAAGTTCGCAAAACATCTGCATGCCTGCACCGACGCCAGCTGCTACAAATACGGCGACGAGAGTGAAACATCGGTGACACTTACACCCATGCCAGCACTGGTAGAAGTTGTGAAAAGAGCGTGTCAGAACCAGTAGCTTCGACCAGTGGAATAAACAAAAGCATCCAATTCAGGCCACCGTTAAAAGCTGATGCAGAAGGAAGGCACGAAAGAGAGAGGAGGTCGGATCACAGAAGGAGATCCCATCCGAGGTCAGCACCTAGGAGAAGGTCGCACTCCAGGGACAGAAAAGAAGGGTGGAGGAGAGTGGAGCACGGCAGACCAGCGCGGCTCGATGACTCCTGACTCTTCCCTTCGAGAAGAAGATTAGAAATTTAACTCCTGGAAGTGCATCCAGGCGAACCTGCAGCATGCAAAGGCGGCATCGGCTACACTCAGCAGCAGGTTTCTAAAAGAAGTGGCCAACAGTACGCTCATCCAGGAAGCCTGGCTAGCAAATGGTAAGATATGTGGGCTAGGAGTGCCCGGAGGTAAGTTATTATATGATAATACAAACTCGAAACCAAGAGCTTGTATTTTATTTAATAAAGATATTAATTACGTTCCAATTACAGAATTCTGTCAACAGGACGTAGTAGCGGCAATAATTGACCCAAAGGGCGAGCTGGGGAACATCATAGTATATTCCGCATACTTTGCCGCGGATCATCAATGCTCCCCTCCTGAGTTAATAGGACTGCTACTTTTCGCAAGAAGAAACAAGATGCAGCTTTTGGTAGGATGTGATGCCAACGCTCATCATACAAACTGGGGTAGCACGGACATTAATAACAGGGGTGAGTCATTACTGGAATTTATTACTATTTATAATTTATCGATAACAAATTCGGGTAATGAGCCAACATTCGTTAATAGAATTAGAAGTGAGGTTCTAGATCTAACCATAACGACCCCTTTCTTAACGAATAAAATAAACAACTGGCACGTCTCTGATGAGCCATCTTGTTCGGATCACAAGCATATTAGATTCGATTTAGTAGAAGTAGGCCCCTTATCAATAACATACCGCCCGGCGCCCCAAAAAGAAAACCAACTGGTCGTCATATAAGACCGACCTATAAGGTAAGCTAGAGGCGATTCCAAAGAAAATCAAGGATATTGAGGACATAGAAGATGCGGTTATGATGACAAATTTAGCAATCATAAGCGCTTTTGAAGAAAATTGCCCAATGCGGACATAAACGGCCTCAGACAAGTAAACTGGTGGAACAACAATCTCTCCGACCTCAGAACTAAGGTTAGGAGACTGTTTAACCTTCATCTCATCGTCAAAAAAACTTACGTTGTTTACCCTCGTGTGTAGATTTCTACACACGAGGGGATTGAAATAAAAAAAGCTGATGTTCTAATTTTATTTTATTAAACAAAAAGAGTCAAATTAATTTTTTTTCAATGCATTTTTAAAGATCATTTCTATTACCTTCATTGTCTTTTTCTTTTATTCTAAAAAAATTGTACGTCGTGTGTAGATTTCTATATATATGAATTTTTATTTTTTTTAAGGTTTTGGTTGCTTGATCGTGAGTTTGGTTGCTTGATGTGTATTGTGAATTCAATAAGAATTCAAATTATTCACTTACGATCAAACAACCAAAAGCCTCAATGTCACTGAAAGTGTCTAAAAGTCCATATGTGTAGAATTCTACACACGAGGGTAGACAACGTAACTTTTAACATTATACAAACTAAGAATGATATTTTAACCGGGAAATAGTTCTTTTCTTCTTATAATGGTGGTAGAAATAAAGTCACGAAATACCGTTATTTTTCAATCTGCGGTTTTTGAAAAAAATTCAACAAAAAAGATGGTATTTGTGAAGTTTTCTACCCAAGGGTGGGATGAAGGTTAATAAAGCAAAAAACAAAAATCCACAAGAATGGGAAATTTATACGACGGCTCTCACTGAATACAATCGTGAGATAAGAAAAGCTAAGAAAGCCTCGTTCCAAACATTCTGCGAAAAAATAGAGGAACTGCCAGCAGCAGCACGTATTCACAAAGTGTTAGCAAATGATAAACCAGAAGCCATATGTCTCCTTAAAAAAGACAATGGTAGTTATGCGGAATCGAAAGCCGAATCTTTAAGAATTCTACTAGATTTCAACTTCCCTGGAGCTGCAACACTATCGGATGGAATAAACAGCACCAGTAACTCCCAATACAAACCAAAGAAGGAAGACTAGAAATGAGCAAATAATGTCATCAGCCGAGAAAGAGTTAAATGGGCGATCAAAACTTTCAAACCCTTCAAGTCAGCAGGTCCAGATGAAATATTCCGGGCCTAACTACAGGAAGGAGGTGAAAAACTTGTACTTATACTAACCAGGCTTTTTAAAGCTAGTTTAGTATTTGGACACATACCTAAAGCACAGGTAAAAGTGGGATTCATACCCAAAGTAAACAAAAGGCTGAACAGAGACCCAAAAAATCTACGACCCATCAGCCTATCATCATTCGTATTGAAAACATTGGAAAAAGTGATTGAGAGATACTTAAGAGATGAAATTCTGACAAACAATCCCCTTCACAAAAATCCATACGCATATCAAGCAGGAAACTCCACAGAGATGGCTCTTCTGAATCTAACAGAAAAGATTGAGAAATCACTAACAGCGAAGGAGACAGCAATAGTTGCTTTCATGGATATTGAAGGGGCTTTTAACAACACCTCTCATAGGTTAATGATAGAGGCATTGAGAGGTAGGGGAGTAAGCAACGCAATATGCAAATGGACAGAATCCATGCTAAAGAGCAGGGTAATTGAACTCTCTCTAGGTGAAGAAAAGATGAAGGCAACAACAAATCGAGGATGTCCACAAGGTGGTGTTTTATCGCCTCTTCTCTGGTCACTAGTAGTAGACAAACTACTAGATAAGCTACAGAAAGTAGGATTCGATTGTCAAGGTATATGTTGATGATCTTGCAATAATCATCAGAGGCAAATTCATAAACGTTCAATGTGATCTACTACAGACCACATGTGGAATAGTTCAAAGATGGTGTGAAAAGGAGGAACTAAAAGTCAACCCTGACAAAACCATAATCGTCCCATTCAGCAATACACACAATATAGCCCAACTGAGGAAACCAGTGCTGTTTGGAAAAGAAATAGAGTTTTCTGAAGAAGCTAAATTCCTAGGAGTAACACTGGACCGTAAGCTAAAATGGAACATTCACCTAGAGAAAACTCTTAAAAAGGCGCAATTTTCATTGTGGACCTGTAGAAGAATCTGTTGGAAAACATGGAGACTGCGTCCCAGTAACACAGATACTCAAAAATTGAAAAGTCATCCCGCAATCATCCAAGCCACAGGCAACATACCGCACATAAATATGCCGAAAGATGATTGCAACATAACATATGATTGCTACAAACCATTCAAGGTAATGTTTCCAGACAGGAACGACTGGGGAGCTACCCGACCCTCGGAAACGGAGCCGGAATGGTACACAGACGGATCAAAGACAGATGAAGGTGTTGATATTTTACACCTTGGCCTCTTTCCGTAGACTCCGGGGAAAGAGGCCTAGGTGTAAATATCAAAAAGCCTAGGAACCCTAGCGATATTCTTCCAAGCAGAAGTTTACGCAATCCAAATATGCGCGGAAGAAAACTTACGAAGAAGATACAACAACAAAACGATAACGATCTTCTCGGATAGCCAAGCGGCACTCAAAGCCCCGAAAATAACCAACTGAAATCGAAGCTAATAGGCGAATGCTTAAACACGCTAAAAGATCTAGCAGTCAATAATAGGTTAATTCTTTCATGGATCCCGGCTCATGTAGTATTTGAAGGAAATGAAGAGGCAGACTTCTTAGCAAAAGAAGGCGCGAGTACACCACTACTTGGTCCAGAACCATTTTGTGGTGTATCAAGATGCCTAACAAAATCACAAATCAAAACTAACACTTTTCTTTAGATGGAGGAACAATGAAGGACCTAGACATTCGAAGCTCTTCATAAAAGGCCCATCGAAAAAGACGACCGGAGAGCTACTAACGTGCAGCAGAAGAAGAACCAGAACACTGGTGGGCTCAATAAATATCTACACACATTAGGAATAAGTCAAGACCGATTGTGTAGATTCGAATATGAGGACGAAACTAATACATTTCGGCAGCTATACTATCTGCCCATCGGAATCATGGAATTTATCTTTGACAAGACTATACAACTTCATTTCCAGTACTGGTCTGTCAAATGAATGAACAAAGAGGGTAGTTACAATAAGCCTACGGCTGCAGTGACGAGGCAGAACGCTGCCGACATCAACTTAAAACTAACTAACTAACTAACCTATGAACAAAGCATGTTTGCTTAAAATGAACAATATATTTTCCAGCAAGACAACGCTTCATATCACAAACCTCAATTGATAAGTATCTTTAAATTTTATAGAATGATAATTTTATTTATAAAAAAACTCACTTCCATCCAGAATTTTAATCACTTCTTTTCATTATTTATTGGTTTCGAGATTCCTTGATATTGGATATGATTCCTTGATATTGGATAATGAAATACAGGATTAGTAAAATGCGTCCAAAGACAAATCAGGACATTTGTAGCAGTATCACAGAAGTATGGGAGCAAATAACAACTAGATATTCAACAGCTCTAATTGAGTTCATGCTTACCAGATGTAATAAAGCTGTGTGCATCAGAGGTGGACCAATTAATTATTAATTAAATTGAAAAATTATATAATTACTTTTCCATATATAACATATTGTAATAAATTCTTTTTCTCTAACATAATCGATTCCACTTAGCTTTACTTTTTTCTAATTTCATTTTCATTTTATTTTAGTAATATCCAACGAATTAGAAATATATGGAAGGAGCATAAATGTTCCCTCACTTTTTAACACATTAGAATTTTAATAATATTGAAAAATTGTTTATGAAGCCACGATTTCGATAGTTCTCTTTCTTTTCACCATCGAGCTGTCAAATTAATAATATGAAAAATTATATAACAGCTGATTTTAGATTTACAGGGCTGGCTTATTTTATTTTTTAATTTTAGGAGTATCAATATAAATTAAAAATATTAACTAGCTAAACAAAATTACTATATTTTACTTTCCATTTGTATAATTATCGTTGCGCGACTTAAAATATTACTTAGGATGATCTTTACATGTATTTTTCAAAAAAAATTAATTTAACTGCTGCCCGAATAAAAAATACTAGTGCGGCTCTTATTTGCGATTTATTAATTTTGACAGTTCGGTGGAGAAAAGAAAGAGACTACTATATCCATACTGGCTTCAATTTTTCTTACTTATGCTCCTTCCATATATTTCTAATTCGTTGGTAATATCATTGTTTATATATCTTATAGTTGTCCAATCAAGCCATTTTTTGAGTTGTTGCGAGATTTAAAAATTGTAGAGGCAACAGCATCGTTTATTAGTTAAGTGAAAACTCTAATATTTCTTTCACACATCTCCTATCAAAAGAGCTTTAGAAAATATACTCTGGAAATCCATTAAAAAATTTTTTTTCGATTTTAATAAAAAAAAAATAGAAACTCATATTATTCTTACACATTTTTAATATTTTTAAAAATGTTTTTATTTTTGAAAAGCTTCAAATTTATTAAAAAACCAAAACCAAAATACCCAAACGCCTGTATAGTATTCTTCAAATGTACGAATACCACCAAAACAATTTATTAAGATAATACAATACAATATCATGCGATGAAATATTTATTATATATTATACAATACAAACTCATGCGAAAACAAAGCAAAAAAAAATATACGCATTTTTTTGAATGTGAAATATAGCTTTTTACTATATTTTTGTTATGAATAGAAAATTCTATTCATAAAAAAGTTTTATTTTTATATGGATATTTGGAAAGCAGTGTTTAATTTATCGTCAATAACTAATAAACTATAAAATGAAAGAATATACTAACTTCTACTTTTTTATAGATAAATGAACGTTTCTTATTATTACGCGAAAATTTATTTATTAGAGGTATATAGATAAACAACAAATTGTAAAAAAAATTAAGTCAAATTCAAATACAAGTGAAGTATGTTCTTTTTGTGATAATTTAAATGTTAACTATCAACAACAAATATCAAATATAAAAAATTTTCAGCCTAGACTAGACAACTGGATCTTATTTTTACATCTGATTGGCATAATATAATGATTACTCAATCCGAGTCATCCCTACCCTAGTTAACATTGATCAATTTCATCCACCAATTTCGATTTCTTATTGCTATAATGCTCCTTCTCTAGTTACGAACGCTACATCATATAGATTTGTCTGTAACTTGTATATATATACTTATCTTGTATATTTAACTTGAATATATATTGTAGACTGGACATTAATCATGAGAGACGATTGCTACAGGAGACGACAATCGTCCCATTCTGTCAAAATTATAATGTCTTATCGCGTACAAAACGATTTTACTGTTAGACCAAATAGTTTAGCATCATATGAAACGATATCGTAAAATGTATATCGTTTTATCTATCAAATTTACAATATATTATCTTAGCAATCGTGTAAATATAAAAAAGTAGTTTTATTATAATGTTTGAAAATTATTTTAGAAAATTATAGAATAAAAAAGTTACTGTGATCTAAAATTGAAATTTTTTCAATAAAAAGTGACAACCAGTCATTTCATATGCTTACGTTGTCAATAAATTTAATATTTTAAATTGGCGATATTATACCCAACGATATAGAAGATATATGGATAGGGCATAAATGTTCCCTCTCTTTTTAACACATTAAAATTTTAATATATTGAAAAATTGTTTATGAAGCCACGATTTTGGTAGTTCTCTTTCCTTTTGCTCGCCGATGTGTCAAATTAATAATATGAAAAATATTATAACAGCTGATTTTAGATTTACAGGGTTGGCTTATTTTTTTAAGTTTAAGAGTCTCAATATAAATTAACAATATTAACTAGCTAAACAAATTACTCTATTTTACTTTCCATTTGTATAATTATCGTTGCGCGACCTAAAATATTCCTTAGGATGATCTTTACTTGTATTTTTCAAAAAAAAAAAAAATTATCTCCTTAAAAATTTATTCCCGAATTAAAAAAAACCTAATTTTTCTCATTTTTATATTTTGACAATTCGGCTAGCAAAAAAAGAGACAACTATACCCGGCGTGGCTACAAATTTTTATATTTATGCTCTATCCATATATCTTCTATATCGTTGATTATACCAAATTTAAATTTATAGCAATAAAAAACGATAGCATTACAATCGCCACATATGATCTTAAAAAAAAATATAACTATCGTCTGTCGTAATTTTTCACAACACTTTAATCAATCGTGTCGTGTTCTTATGATTCATACCCTGGACAATTTAGCCATAGGACGATAATTAGTAACTTCTATTTAGATCCATTCTTATGGATTGGTATTATGTATGATTTTTCCATTAATCAGTAATTAAAATTATATTTAAATAAACAAATATATAAAACATATCTGTGAATTATATGTAAACGAGACAAAATTTTATATAAACAATATAATGCGAATTATATGTAGGGGGTTATTCTACAAAACGGCGTATTTGAAATACGTTCATTTCTGCGTTTCACTTTCGAATTATTTTGCTATTATCCCAGATGAAAATATGGATATAAATATGGCCTTTAATCCCAGATGAAAAAATCCCAGATGAAAATATGGCCTTTCATCACGGTCGTATTTCGATTTTTTCTATTCTGCAAATCGCAATTACGTTTAATGGAAGACATTGTCACTGCAGTTTTTTTGTTATTCTGGAATACGGTGATATCGAAAGAATGAAACGTTTTCCATATATTTGGGATACGCAAATATATAGTCGCGTATTTTGAATGAAAATGTAAGTATTACAATTTTTTTAATGAATAGAGGGATTTTCCACTGAGGATGCCTTACTTAATGTTTGCAATAATATTTATGAGAGTTTAAATAATAAAAAGTTTTCTGCAGCATTGTTTGTGGATATCACTAAAGCATTTGATATGGTTGATCATACGTTGTTATTAAATAAACTTTATAATGCTGGTTTTCGCGGATTTATGTACAATTGGTTTGCTTTTTATCTTAAGTCTAGAAAACAAAAAGTCAAGATTAATGGTTCTTTTAGTTCGTTTGGTGAAATTAATATAGGAGTTCCTCAAGGTTCCGTTCTAGGTCCAATATTATTTCTTATTTATATAAACTCTCTTTTCTCTTTAAATTTTAAATCTAAATCTACTGCGTTTGCTGACGATCTAGGTTGTATTTTCTCCTGTAATAGCTATGTTGATATTGTTGCTGATATTAATCATGATATCTTTCTTATTAGAAAATGGTTTTATCAACATAAATTAATTATTAGTGACAAAACAAAGATTATGTTTTTCAGTTTATACGGCAATACTTCTATTGATTATGTTTTTTCTTTCCATTCTATTAATTGCTCTAAATTTGCTGATCTTTTTATTGGCTGTCATTGCAATATAGTTAATAATATATGTTTCGTGGAAAGCTCTCTATGCTCTTCTGATTGCTTTAAAATTGAAATTGTTGACAATTATAAATATTTAGGGATTATTATTGACCATAATTTAAAATGGTTTGTTCATACTGAATCTTTAAAAAAATATTCCTTGAATATCATAAGAAATTTTTATAAACTAAAGAGTTATTGTTCTGCTAGTACTTTAACTATGATTTATTATGGTCTTTTGCATAGTAAGTTGCAATATGGTATTGTCTGCTGGGGTGGCACTTATTATAATAATATTTATCATCTTATAGTCGCCCAAAAGCATATTATCAGACTAATTTGCAATAAAAATCGTCGTTTTAGTTCTTTTCCCCTTTTTCAAAATTTAAAAATCCTTCCCTTACGTCACTTATATGTTTTCAAAACTTTAAAAACTTTCTTTATTAAGGGTGGTTTTTTTCTTAATTTTGTCTTAATTCCTAGATTTTACACTACTCACTTTTCAAAATTTTATTCAGTTGTTGCACCTAGAATATTCAATAAATTCCCTGTTTGTATTATGGAAATTCGTTTATTGTCCAAATTTTTGATACTTATTAAAATCTGGTTATTCAATTTTAATTTTTCTCAGATGAAAAAATGGGCATTCTGTTTTGTTAACAGCAAAAATTTTAAAAAAGCTAATTTTAATGCATTGAATAGATTGCTAAATTAATATTCTTGGAATAATGTTTTATCAACTGATAATTTGTGGGAAGCATGGGATGTATTTTCTAATTATATTTATTGCGCAATTGACCATGGTGTCGCTGATATATATTTGAAAAAAACTTGTCATCCAAAATAGTATAAAGGCTCTTATGTAGGCTAAAAAATGCTAAAAATAAGGCTCATGTTAAATTTAGAAATTCAAATAACATCGCAGAAAAATCTGTTTATGAGGCTTAGACTAGAATATGAAACTTTACATAGATTTTTGTATAAACAATATATATTTAATTTAAAGAGTAAAGGAAAACAAAAGTGTTTTTGGGTATATGTATGTGTCTAGGAAAAAATTTTCTTCCGGTTTTCCAAAGCAAATGTTTTTATCTGATAAATATTCAAATTACGGAGTCAATAAATCTTTTTGAAGATTATTTCGAATCAGTCTATTCGCTAGTTGATTCTTCATCTCAAGGAAACTGTAATCATATCAACCTCTGTAATTTTGGTGAAATAATTTTGACTGAGGATGAAGTCTATATTGCATTGGAAGGTCTAAAAAAAGATTATAGTCTTAGTTACGATGGTATTCCAACAATTTTTCTGAAGGAATTTGCTAATATATTTGCTAAACCATTAACTCATATATTCAATTTATCGCAAGTTCTGAAATAGATAAAGATGTAAATATAAACTAAAAAAAAATATGAAAAACAAACCGCGGGTTTGTCAAAAGCACATTTTCTCAAAATCGCCTAATGTATAGAACTATGAGCTATTCTAAACCAAAGGCAATTCCCATATAGAATTATTTAGAAAAAATATAAAATTGTAAATGTAGGTAAAAAAGTATCCCAGTTCGATTTTATTAATTTTTTTGAATTTTATTAATTCATTGAAGTTTTCACTAATTTGGTTTTAATTGAACATAATATGATATGAAATAATATCCAATATTCCATTTATATAGCACCTAAACATATGCAAAATATTTGTTTTATCGCAAAATTTTACATGATTCAGCATTTTGATTAATTATAAGAGTGAAGCAAATGATTAAAATTTATTAATAAATGCACTCTAAAGAAATATGATTTTCGAAAGTTTTCTCAATACATATTTGTTTTTAAAAATATTGTGCAGTTATAATCTTACAAATAATTTCAAAATGTAATTTTTTGATTTTCGTTGGGCCACAACGGAAAGAGGAGGGGAGATACGGATACAATTTCTGTAGAGCCTCTACATATACATATTTTTTGGATATCTCTTCGGTACATAAATTTCAGCCTTCCATAGTAAGCCGTTTCGAAATTACAGTGTTAAAAAAACAAAAAAAGTTGTATTTTTATACAACAATGAATTAAATTTTGTACAATTTGTTAATTTCACCTCTGTATGAAAATTTCAGATTCAGGGACTTAGGTGTTTTTGCTAAAACACCCGCCTGGTATAAAAATTGACTTAGCTGAATTTAAAAAAAATTATTAAATTCTGACTTAAGGGTCGAGGAGCGTCAGAAAAAAACCCGAATCGTGACGTCACGTCATACCAATGTTTTTTTTCTGAAAAAGAGCTTTTATATTTTTTGTGTCTATGCGTTTGTAATACATTATTTGATGTTTTTATAGGAATGCGGCGTTGCCATATAATGTATATGTTATTAGATATATGTGATGATAAAATTATCCAACAAATTTTGATTTTTTGAAACGAGTTGATAATATAATATATGTACTATATCTATTATTGCTTGACCAGATATTTATGGTTAACGAATTCATTTTACTTTCCCTTAATTGAATTTACAATTATTTTATATAATATAATATGTATATAGTATATAATATTATCTGATCAGATATTATATTATATATGTACTAAATAGTTATACGTATATCTATATATTTATATAATATTAAATATAATATATTATATACATATGTATATATATTATATAATATAATTGTAAATTCTATAAAGGGAAAGTAAAATGAATTACATTAGCCATCAATATCTGAACAAATATATTGTATTGGGGGTTATTCTACAAAAGGGCGTATTTGAATGAAATACGGTCGTATTCAATTTTTTTAAATGAAATATCAATATAATGTAGGTATATTATCCTGGATGAAATGATCAATGGCCAAATCTTCATCTGGGATTTTCTCTGGCACCCTTGGATGGATTATGCTCATATTTGGCAAACACATTCATTCATTATATTGGTCTGGATGAAATGCTGAATGGCCATATTTTAATCTGGGATTTTCTCTGGCACCCCTGTATGGATTGGACTGATATTTAGTATATTCATGATAGTGTCCTATAGTTAACTATGCCAGTGCTCCGCCATTAACTCTACTTGAAGATGTTTATACGATGAAAACGTGATTTCTAAGATTTTGTGGGAAATAATGGAGGAGCACTAGCTTAATTAACTATACAACACTATATTGAATGTGTTTACCAAATATCAGCCCAATCCATCCAGGGGTGCCAGAGACTATCCCAGATGAAAATATGGCCATTCATCATTTCATCCAGCATAACATACATAGTATAAATTTGTTTCCAAAAGGAAAAACCTAACTACCTAACTATTATTTTAAATTTCAATTAAATTGTATAATTTTCTGTTTTTAAGAAATTCTAAGAAACATTTAAAAAAATAAAGTATACATACAAAATTTAATTATTTTTACAATTTTACAAGCCTTAGCCAATTTTTGAAACCTCAGATCAAAGAATTAAAGGATAAAGTGTGCATAAAATTTTTTGAAGTATTTAACGCACACTCATGTAACAAATTATCTATTTATTAGGTAGTCCATTGTAGTAGGAAATTATTTTTGGGCTGGGCAACACGCTCTAGCCTTTTGATCATTAGTAGAAATAATAAGAGATAAATAAAAAAAGAAAACAAATTATTTGTAATATTTTTGTTTTTATTTATATTACTTCTAAAGTTTTAATCTTAATTTCCTTTGAATAATATGAATTTAGTAAATTTACTGCGAACAGATTCTTTTTCAAATTTTTTTTTTTGATATGTAAAAATATCGAGTATTCAAATATTTTTGCATTATTGATTTTAATAATAAACTAAAATGACTACTGTTTTTCATGTGTACATTATTAGATATATTTATAAATAACATTTTTTTCAAACAATTAATTTGAATTTGTTTGAAATATTTTCTTCTCAATAAAGATATATTGGCATCTTCAAATACATGTTCGAAAGCTCTTAATTCTTTCTCTACAATTTTGCATCCTTAGAAGGATATTTAATATATCCCTTCGATTTATAATGCACAAGTGTCTTTGCGCGCATTTCACCTTCTAATACTCCTAAGCATTCAGTGCAATGTATAATTTTAATCATCTTGTATACTACGAATCCAGCAATATATTCTACAATGTGTTCTGAATATTCTGATAATATATTTGCATTAAAAGAGTTGTACATATAAGAATGATCTTCTAAATATATTTTAAAACATTGTTCAACTTTTGCCTGAATGACTTCTAGCATTCTAAATTTTTCGATGGTATTGTTGATTTCTAAATCTACATTCTGGTTTGTAGCATGGAGTATTTCTATATTTTCTAAAGCCACACAGTTTCCAATTCCACTTTCTCTAATTTGGACCCTTACTATTAGCTTTTTATACGCAGCTCGAAACTGTTTTACTGTTGGATTGTTGTTGTATCCAAGACTAGATCGAATGGATGAGAAGAATAATTCTACGTGATCCTGGTTTAATTTATACATAGGTATGTATATTAGTAAACCAGTACTTATCCACGTATCATACAAAGTCTGCATGTTATTCAAAACTCCAATTATACAAATAAAACCAGTCTTTCTTCGATGCATAATAATCTTCTCTCTTCCTACCGTTTTTAGGTTACTTATATAATGCATAGCTTCTCCGACAATTTTTTTTATTTCCACAATATTTTCTGCACAAAGAGCCTTACTAAATCCAAACTGACTATATTTTCGACTATTTAACATGTCAAATGAGTCGTTAAAAATTCTGAAAAATTTTGAAGTTGGTTTGCTGTCTTCAAATTCCGGGATTTTCAGTACCTCTCTACAGAAATCTAAGGCATCATTCACTGATTTACTTAATAACTGCACTGCTACCATTACTTTCATTGTTTGTTGTGAGAAATAAATGTGTGCTTTCTTAAATTTATTTCCCATATGCAATTGTTCTTTCTCTTGTAACTCAACTAATAACGTTAAATACTTCCATTCGATTTTGTTTTATCAACATCAATAAATATTTTAAGGTCACCAAAAATGTTTCTAATAAGTTTTAACATATGACATGGATCTAATAGCACGGTGAAATTGTTATTGAAATTTTCTATTTTGAATATATTGGGGGTACTGGTGTCTGTAATGTCACAACCAAGTGACTTCACAGTCGATATATTTGTTGCAGCACCGTCGAAAGTTATTCCGATCACTAAAGCTACGGTTTCCAGTATATTGCGTAAACAATGTTGAATTAAGTTCTTCTTTTGATCGGCATTTAGTGTTGCAATAGCAAAATATCCTACAGGAATTTTCCAGCTTCTATTCACGCACACTGCCATGAAGACTAATATTTGAGTTACTTGGACGTTGGTTTCACCACCATCTCCGATGTCAACAAATCCCGTGGAATCTTGTATTTGTTGAGCTACTGTTACAGCATTTTTAATAGCAGTTAATGCTTCAGATGTAAATCCTGGATTACAGTTGAGTGTTTTGTACCAATTTGATATAGTTTGTGGATGAGGTAAACAGCTACTAAATGCATTTCGAACATACAAGTACGCATTTGGCGATAAAAAATTTAAGTTTAGAGCAAAAATTCTTAGCTCTGGTTCATACATTCTTTGCGATAGGTCTCCCTTTGCTTTCTGAAGCTGTCTTTCAATAATTAATCTATTCGTACCTATAGATTGAGTTATTCAACTATCTCATCTGATACTACATTTTTAGATTTTATAACATCAATAATATTGTGTAGCTTTGCAATTTTTAGAGACTTTTTTCTTTTAATTTGGTGTAAATATTTTATTGTGTTGAAAGATTTTTTGGTTGATTTTCTTAAAATTTTAACCTTCTCTGTATGTCGATGTGGTGTTATTAAAATAGTATCTGGAGATGACGCGTCTGTCGTTGTAATCAGAGCTTCTTTTAAATGCATCGGAATAATTTTAGGTTTTGGCAATTGTGGTATATTTTGTAAAAACAAATTTTCAGCGAGGCATTTTCGTTTTATTATTGGTGAATTTGGTTTTATCATTGGTGTTATAGGTGTGCACTATTCAATATCCATACCACTAATATTTTCTTTATTTATTCCAGAGCTACCAGCAATTGGTATATTAAGTGTAAAATCTTCATTAATTTCCTAAAAATTGACAAAAATACGCAAATTTATTGCAATAAATAATTTTGTATCAATCAAAATCTAAGCTCACATTTTTATTATATACACTAGAGATACCAGCAGTTGGTATAATTGCTTGAATTGGTATAAAATCCTCAGCACTTTTCTGAAATTCACAATACAATAATTTGTAAGTTAATTAATATTAAAATAATTACAATCAATAATTTACATATATATATTAGTAAATATAATATAGAATTACCACAACAACATCAGAAACTATTTTAACTGCTTCAAGAGAGCTTACTTCGTTGTCCTTTTCAACAATATATTTAATAGTTTCTCCTAAGTTTTGTGAACGGATTGAACTTTTCTTCAAAATTCTTCTTTTTTTATTATCGTCTACATAAGCGGCCTCCTTAAAATGCCTAGAACAAATTCTGTCACGGGCATTGATTGATTCGTTTGAGACACCTATTTGAGTTAACCAAATGTCTCTTCTTTTTTATCACTGGTATTCTAAAAAAAATTAAAACAAAATATTCTTTAATTGAATAATAATTTTGCTGTCTAAGAAATACAATATTATCAAAACAGTCAAAGCACCATTTAAAGTAAAACACACGGCGACACTGTACTAAATTCAACTTCATTTCAAATTGTACCCCAATGTCAATGTATGTGTGAACAAAAATTATCTAAGCGTTAATTGTTTTGACAAAAAAATTAATTTTATGAATGAAAAATGCATTATTGTAGTTTTTAAATATAGTTAAACTACTTAAAAAATACAAAATAAATGTTTTTTTATTATATATTTGTACGATTTATACCAAGAAAATGTAAAAAACCATGTTTTTTCATTGTACCCCAAATTTGTTTTTTTACATTTTTCGATAATACATTACATACACACACATTGACATCTCATTCAATGAACTTATTTTATGCGATATTTTAACTTTTCTGAATTATATTATGTTATATATTATGTGTTATATTTTGATAACCAAAACTAACGCAATTACACAAGGAACCTTTAAATGATTCATAAAACATTTTTAAGACGTCGCTTACCTGTGAAAACAGACACCATGAATTTTTACTCTATCACAATTTCCAGAATCTTTAACTACACACTTCATTATATTAAATGTTTTTTTTATAGTTTTTATTAATTAATTATTAATTTTCTTTAATAAATATAGTTTTTAATTAATTTACCAATAGTTTTTATTTAATAATTTTAACTTTTAAATATTCACTCCGAACTTGAAAAAACAGACAGCACACACACAAACAGAGATATAACTAGCAGTGATACCATCGCAGCGAACAAAAATCTAGATTTTTTTAAATTATGCCAAACTTATTGAAAATTGTATGAAAACTAGCACCCTATTTATATACGCTGGTCACACTATACAAATTTATTATATATTTATGTTCAAACAGAGACGACACTATTTAGTTTGCATCGCCCGAAATATAAGGTGTGAAGGAGTCAAATATAAAATGAAATTACTTCAATTCAATTTCTACTTTATAGTGTAAAATTATGTACGGACTTTATCCTTTAATTCTTTGAATCTATACCTGAATCTATAAAAATCCACCTTTTCTCATACATTTTATCTGAAAAACATAAAATTTAAAGAAAAAATGTAAACTAAAAATTATGTAATTAGTAATTAATATTTTCCAACGAATAAGAAATCTATGGAAGGGATACAAATATTATCTCTCTTTCTAACACACTAAAAATTTGTATACCGAAAAATTGTTTATGTAGCCACGATTTTGGTAGTTCTCTTCCTTTTGCTCGAACAAGTGGCAAATTATTATTTGACAAATATTATAACAGCTGATTTTAGATTTACAGGGTTGACTTATTTTTTTAATTTTAGGAGTCTCAATATAAATTAAAAATATTAACTAGCTAAAATAAATTACTCTCTTTTACTTTCAATTTGTATAATTATCGTTGCGCGAATATATTCCTTAGGATGATCTTTACATGAATTTTTCAAAAAAAAAAATTTTTATCTCTTTGAAAATTGCTGCCCGAATTAAAAAAACCTAGTCCGGCTCTTATTTACGATTTATTAATTTTGACAATTCATCTAGCAAAAAAATATAAATAAAACAAAGTTTTTTAAAAATACTTTCCCTTAAAAAAATATTCAACTAAAATGTAATAAACAAGCAAATAATACCACATCAATGTACTTTCCCGTTGAGTTTAAGCCACTGTCAGCAATAGTAAGGGTAAGTAGACCTCCTTATAATGGCCTTAATTCTGATAAGATCTACTTTCCCTTACTACTGCTGACAGTGGCTTAAACTCAACGGGAAAGTACATTGATGTGGTATTATTTGCTTGTTTATAACTTTTTAGTTGAATATTTCTTTAAGGGAAAGTATTTTTAAAAAACTTTTTTTTATTTATATTTTTTATTTTACATTTTTTAGTCGGTCAAATATTTATTAATTTGACCGACTAAAAATATTTAAATACTTTGACAACTTGCGAATGATTTGTTTGAGCTCCTCATGGCCCACTATTTGGAATTCCACATGTGGCCGATGTTTTGGGCCTTCCATGGCCCCGGTGCTCCACATATTTTTTTTGTATAACTGGCTCCACATGACCCAGGGTACTGCTCGGACTACTCTTCAAGACCATTCATTTGATGCCCCACATGTTTTTTTATGATGGGCCCCCACATGACACAGGTTTTGGGCCCTAACATAAATTACGAACCCCAACGGACTGCGAAACGAGATGTATTCTTCAATATCTTTTATTTGATACCTCTCATGTCTTTTTACATTATGGGCCCCACAAGACCCAGAGTACCTCTCGGAGTACTCAACAAGATGTCCTCTTCCAGAGCTTTCATTTGATACCCTACATGATTTTTGTATGATGGTGCCCCACATTACCCCGTTTTGGGCCCGAGATGACTCAAGGCGGCCTCCGGATTACTCCGCATTGAGATGTACTGTTGGAGACCTTTCATTTGATACCCCACATGATTTTTGTATGATGGGGCCCTACATTGCCCCCGTTTTAACCCCTACATGACTCACGACGCCCCACGAAATACTTCCCATTGAGATGTACACTTCAAAACCTTTCATTTGATACCCCACATGATTTTTTGTATAATCGTACCCAACAATGCCGCCGTTTTGGGCCCGGCATGGCCCACGGCGCCCCCGAACTACGCCATTGAGATGTACTCGGCAAGACCTTTTATTTGATACCCCACAAGCTTTTTTTGGTACATATAAAAATTTAAGCAGCCTTCCGTGCCTCTTCCCCCTGATCAAAAAGGCTCTTAATTTATAGGCCACCAATCATCTGATGACACGAACTCAACTTCCAAATTGGAGCTCAATCGGTCCAGCCCTTTAAGAGTTATGGCCAGGTGAGGAGATCCCGACATAACGACATACAGGAAATGTGAATTCATAAAAGGGAAAGTAATAAATATACTGGAGGTGTAAATTTATAAAAGGGAAAGTGATAAATTTTACATTTTTTGTAAAAGTTTTCATTTTCTGTTAGATTTCGCATTTTGCAATAAATTTTACATTTCTTTAAAAATTTTACATTCTCTGTTAAATTTGCATTTTCTGTTATATTTACATCTTCTGTTAAATTTTAAATTTTTTGTTATATGTACATATATTACATTTCCTGTCAAATTAACAATTTCTGTTAAATTTACATCTGCTATTAAATTTCACAATTTCTGTTAAATTTTACATTTTTCTGTTAAATTTTACACTTTCTGTTAAATTTACATTTTTCTGTTAAATTTTAAATTTTCTGTTAAATTCTACATTTTCTGTAAAATTTTTCATTTTCTGTTAGATTTCGCATTTTGCAATAAATTTTACATTTCTTTTAAAATTTTACATTTTCTGTTAAATTCGCATTTTCTGTTATATTTACATCTTCTGTTAAATTTTAAATTTTTTGTTATATGTACATATATTACATTTCCTGTCAAATTAACAATTTCTGTTAAAATTACATCTGATATTAAATTTTACAATTTCTGTTAAATTTTACATTTTTCTGTTAAATTTTACACTTTCTGTTAAATTTACATTTTCCTGTTAAATTTTAAATTTTCTGTTAAATTCTACATTTTCTGTTAAATTTTACATTTTCTGTTAATTTACATTTTCTGTTAATTTTAACATTTAACATTTTCATTTTCTGTTAACTGGGGCCCGTTTGACCTATGGACTAAGCAACAAGATGTACTCTTCACGAACTTTCATTTGATACCCAAAATAATTTTTTTGATTTTGGGCCCCACTTGACCCACGGCAATCCCCGGACTACCACCCATTGAGATTAACTCTTCAAGACCCTTCATTTGATACCCCATATGATTTTTTGTATTACAGGGCCCAACATTGCCCCCGTTTTGGGCCCGACATGACCCACGGCGCCCCCGGACTACCACCCAATATGATGTGCTCGTCAAGACCTTTCATTTGATACCCCACATGTTTTTTTGTATTATGGACCCTACATTGCCCCCGTTTTGGGCCTGACATGACCCACGGCGCCCCCCAGACTACCGCTCAATGAGATGTACTCGTCAAGACCTTTCATTTGATACCCCACATGATTTTTTGTATTATAGGGGCCAACATTGCCCCGATTTGGGCCCGTCATGACCCACGGCGCCCCCCGGACTACAATCCAATGAGATGTACTCGTCAAGACCTTTCATTTGATATCCCACATGGTTTTTTTGGTACATTCAAAAATTAAACGGCCCCCGCGCCCCCGTCCCCTAATCCTCCTAATCAAAAAGGGGAGATTTTTTTTTTGTTTTGAATTTTTGTGCAATTCAGTTTAAGGCTCGCGGAGCGCAATTTAGTGTTTTATAGAGGAATTGTTTTGCCCATTTTATACAAAACCAGTGAACATTTTCTTCCACGAAATTTTTATAACATATCAAGAATATATTAATTTCACGGATAGGTGTTTTACTTTTTTAATTCCCCCCCCCCCCCCCATATACCTGTCCACGCACCTGAAAGTGGACCATTTTATTGCCCATTTTATGAGTAAACCCTTACATATTTTGATATTTTTTTTTCTACAGAATAAAGATTAAATATATTTTTCACGGATGTATGTTTTACATTTTTGATATTTGTTATCATTTTTCTAATAATTAAATTTTTATATAAAAACCTCTTTTTTTCAAAAAATTTTTGGAAGAAAATGTGTGAATTTTAGTGTAGCTAGTCTCTGATAGGGAACTTTGAGCGCTGAACTCAATTTTAAACAGTTTTATTGTCAATGAAAGCTCTTTTTTTGTTTGTGTGTGTTTCAAATTATTTTTTATTTGCAATTCAGATTTTTTTTTATGAATAATAGCTTCGTATGAACATTTAGTTTACATTTTTTCTTTATATTTTTCGTTTTTCAGATAAATTGTATGAGAAAAGGTGAATTTTTAGATTCAGGTGTGGTTTTTTTTATTTGTTTCAAAAATTGGATCAGACTTATAAAATTGAAAAAATAATTCCAAATTTATACATATATATACTCAATTTTTATAGGTAAATGAAATTAAAAAAAAAGTAGGTAGAACGTAAAAAAAAAATTCAGGAAGGATATTATTTAATTTTTTTTTAATGAAATATCAATATATGTATGTATATTTATCCTGGATGAAATGATGAGTAGCCATATTTTCATCTGGCATTTTCTCTGGCACCCTTGGATGGATTGGGCTAATATTTGGTAAACACACTCATTATAATGGTCTGGATGAAATGATGAGTAGCCATATTTTCATCTGGGATTTTCTCTAGCACCTCTGGATAGATTGGGCTGATATTTGGTAAACACAATCATTATAGTGTCCTATAGTTAACTATGCCAGTGCTCCTCCATTATTTCCCACAAAATATCAGAAATCACGTTTTCATCATATAATCATCTTCCAAGTAGAGCCAATGGAGGAGCACTAGCGTAATTACCTATAGAACACTATAATGAATGTGTTTACCAAATATGAGCGTAATCCATCCAAGGGTGCCAGAGAAAATCCCAGATGAAAATATGGCTACTCATCATTTCATCCAGACCACTAATTTGAATGTGTTTCCTAGATATCAGCACAATCTATCCAGAGGTACCAGAGAAAATCCCAGATGAAAATATGGCCATTCAGCATTTCATCCAGGATAATATATGTACTTATATTGATATTTCATTAAAAAAATTAAATACGACCGTTTTCATTCAAATACGCCTTTTTGTAGAATAACCCCCAATACAATTGTTGTATAATACTTTATACAAACATAAATAATTACCTTTTATTTTTTATTCCTGTCAATGTTTGGTTATCTATTTAACCAGGTTTCGTTTGATATTATATCGAAAAGCAAACTATCGATTTTGATATAATTATTTTATTTAATTTAAAATTTACTTTTTATTTAATATTTATTCTCAGTTTGTTTATATCTAAAATAAAAGCTATATAGCTAAAGCGTAGCTTAATATTTTAGGATAATAAGTTTGACTGATCAAAAATTAATGATAATATTTGCCCAAAATCGAGCTAATTTATACGATTTTTGGTGCATTTTCCGGCACAAATACAATTAAAAATGTTATTATCAATATTATTTATTTGAATAATATTAATAATAACATAATATCGGTATTGGTTTTATTCAATTATTATATTAGCCGAAAAATGCCCACACTAGCACTTTTTTTCTTTAATATTAATATTAATTAAATTTGGCCTATATAAATATTCTACCTGTAAAAAATCAATTGTTTTTTATTTATTGATTTTTATGCATTTTCAGCATTTCCAATATAAAAGAATATTTATATGAATTAGTATATAAGAATTTATTATAGGTTTTTTTTTATATATATAATCAAAAGTACATAAATAATATTGATTATATACTTTTGATTATGTTGCGGGATAAATGTTTGGAAACATTTATTCCACAACACAATATATCTGATCAGATATTTATGGGTAACGAAATTAATTTTACTTTCCCTTTATAGAATTTACAATTATTTTATATAATATATATAATATTTTATATTATATAAATATATGGATATAAGTATAACTATATTTAGTATAATATAATATATAATATAATATGTAAATAGTATAAGTATAATATTATCTGATATATTTATACTTTACTTATACTATTTACATATTATATTATATAAAATAATTGTAAATTCAATAAAGGGAAAGTAAGATTAATTTCGTTACCCATAAATATCTGGTCAAGCAATAATAGATATATTACATATACGGTATTGATATATTATATTATGAAATATGAACTCGTTTCCAAAAATCAAAATTTGTGGGATAATTTTATCATCACATATAATTATACATTATATGGCAACGCCGCATTCCTATAAAAACATCAAATAATGTATTACAAACGCATACACACAAAGAATATAAAAGCTCTTTTTCAGAAAAAAACATTGGTATGACGTGACGTCACGATTCGGGCTTTTTTCTGGCGCTCCTCGACCCTTAAAGTTTTTAAGTGAATTTATGGAATTTTAAGTGGATTTATGGAAAATCTTTATATAGGTGATGAAATTCTCTAAATTTCTTTCCTTTGAATTGTAATGGATGGCCTCCATATTGCCTTTTATTAAAAAACAAATTATTTAAAACAAAAGTTGAACAAAAAAATTCCTCATCGGATGAGTCCATGTTTTATAATCAACTATTAACACTAAACTAAATTATCGGCGCTGAAAACTCGCCTTCACTGGAGCATGTTCTCGCATTGCTTCTCGCGTCTATCAGATCCGTTTTCATCTCGGCTCGGCTTCTCGCGCTTACTATGCCAGCACCCTTATCCATATATCTTCTATAATGGTTGATATTTTCTATATATGTATGTAATATACAATGTAATATATAATACCATATGTTTGTACATATGAAGCTATTGACAATAAAACTTTTTAAAATTGACTTCAGCGCTCAAAGCTCCCTATCAGAGAATAGAAACTTTTAAAATTGACTTCAGCGCTCAAAGCTCCCTATCAGAGAACACTAAAATCCACACATTTACTTCAAAAAAATTTTTGAAAAAAAGAGGTAATTATATAAAAATTTAATTATTACAAAATTGATAACAAATATCAAAAATATAAAACATACATCCGTGAAAAATATATTCCATCTTTATTCTGTAGAAAAAAAAATCAAAATATGTAAGGGTTTACTCATAAAATGGGCAATAAAATGGTCCACTTCCAGGTGCACGGACAGGTAAAATGGGGGGGGGGATTAAAAAAGTAAAACACCTATCCGTGAAATTAATATATTCTAGATATGTTATAAAAATTTCGTGGAAGAAAATGTTTACTGGTTCTGAATAAAATGGGCAAAACAATTCCTCTATAAAACAAGAAAGTGCGCTCCTCGAGCCTTAAGTGGTTTTACCCCTCAGTCAGAGATTTTTACTGCTATAAGGTGGTCTCCAAGGTGAAGAGTCTCTAGTCGATAGAATAATGTAGGTAAGGGAAGTCGGGTAATTAGATCCGTAACTTCGGGATAAGGATTGACTCTGAAGATTGAAATAATCGGGCTTTACGCAGAAAGTCCAATATATTAGAAAACAATACGATTGTATCGAGATCAACTCCTATGAATTTAGCTGCTATCAACTATCAACAACAAGACTAATTTCTATTTTCCAATGTTCTCAATATTGAACAATTGATGTTTGGTGACGTCAGACACAAATGAGATAAGTTTTCCAATGCTGTACAGTGAGATCCTAAAATTACAGCAAATTAATAAAGCAAATTAAACAGTGAGATCCTGAAATTACATCAAATTAATGCTCTCACTCAAAATAAACAGTTGGAAGATAAGAATGATTCTCTCTCTAATAGAGTAGTGTTTTTGGAATCAAAACTGTATTTTGGAGAACAAACACGAAATATACGCTCTATTGATAGTGTTGGGATTGGGATGCATATATGTACAAAAAAATGATATTAAGTTTTGTTATAATAAAAATACAAAGCCTAAGACCTCTCCCTAATTCAGGACGTACAGCGTAAGCCAGTTACAACAGAGCTCTATTACGGAAAGCCAAATTATTGAAATTAGAAAATAAATGTAAATATGTTTGGTCATTGACTAATAATAATATATAGACTTATAAAGTAGAACAAAAAAAATTTCCAATTTCTGATTTGACTTTCCTAATCTAATGTAAAAAATCAACGTTCAACGTGCGTTTTTTGTTATATATTTTCGTTAGATTAGGAAAGGAAATATTTATGTATGAATATGAATGACTAATATGAGAGCATGCGTGATAGGATAATTTTTTTTATATTGAAAAAAACGGATTTTTTTTTGTTTTCGCATATGTGATTGTATTGTATATATTTATGAATAGTTTTGTTGGTATTCATTCGTGCATTTGAAAAGTTTCTAATTCATAAATAAATTCCAATTTTCAATTTTTAGCAAAAAGAAAATAGTTTCTTCTATATTGTAAGAATAGTACAGGCGTTTGGGTATTTTTGGTAATATTGATTAAAAAATGGGAATACATTTAAGAATAAATTAGAAGTTTTTTAAAAGGAATTAAACATGTTTAGAAATATGTATTTTTATCTTTTCTAAATTGAATTAATAAATTTTCAATTTCAATTCAACTTTTTTCAAATTAAATTAAATTAAATCTAACCAAATTTTAAAATATAGTGTTAAAATTTATGAATATAATATTGTATAATCAGAAAATATTATTAATTTATTGAATATATTGTATAATCATAAAATATGCAATATATTTTTTAATCGATATTACCAAAAATACCCAAACGCCTGTACTATTCTTACAATATAGAAGAAACTATTTTCTTTTTGCTAAAAATTGAAAATTAGAATTTATTTATGAATTAGAAAATTTTCAATTGTACGAATACCAACAAAACTATTCGTATTCATATAAGATTATACAAACAATCATATATGCGAAAACAAAAAAAAATCCGTTTTTTCAATATAAAAAAAATTATTCTCTCACGCATGCTCTCATACTCATATTAGTCATTCATAAATATTTCCTTTCCTAATCTAACGAAAATATATAACAAAAAACGCACGTTGAACGTTGATTTTTTACATTAGATTAGGAAAGTCAAATCAGAAATTGGAAATTTTTTTTGTTCTACTTTATAAGTCTATATATTATTATTAGTCAATGGTTTGGTATAGAAACTCAACTATACTTATCATAGGAAGGAATAGAATATTGATGACGTCATGCCAGAATATTCCAAACGCCCTCGATTAAAAGAATGGAAAAGGAATAAATGGAATATTTTTTGTCATACGTAAAATTAAATGTTTTCTTTTATTTACATAATTATATTATGCTAGAATTAGTTTAAATTATTATAGTTTTAAAGTATATTTCTTATTATTATAGTCATGTTAAAATTATAAAAAATTGTTTTTCCTTCAAAATTTGAGGTTAGAATAAAGAATATTCCTTTTATTCTACCTTTCTACTTAGTACGAAAAAATTGTATTCGGAATATTCCGAATAAATAAAAGAACACGGATTGGAAGGAATAGAATAAATAGAATGAATAAAAGAACGTTTTTTGACATTTTAGGCGCGTTCGGAATATTCGGAATGAATAAAAAAAAACACTCAATGTAATTTCTTCAACTCAAATCAAAGCAAGCGCAAAGCAAAATGACGGTATAATAATTTTTCAATTAACAGTGTGTTGATATTTCCAGCGTTAAATTTTTCATTTATTTCTGTCAATTGTCCATGTGTAGTCAAAAAACAGTCAAATAAAAAAAACGGTACAACATACACAATAGAATTAAATATACCAATACAATTTGTATATTTAATATACCAATTAATAACTTTTTTTTAAATCTGCCATTTACTCTCGTTGATTATCGTAAAAGTTGGAAGTTGGCCAAATTTTGCTTCGCTGCGCGTCGCGTGATCCGCTTGTTCTTCATTGTGAACGAAGAATTGTTTTCATAATAGTTTAACATTTTAACTTTGATTTGCGTTCCTTTGCCATCCGCAGCGTTCTCATTGTGAATCAGCAGTCAGAATAAACGAAGGAGATACAGATAACGTACAAAAAATAAAATCGTTTAAGGATATTTCTAAATTAAATTCTTAATATTTGTTATTTTAATATTCCAAATATACATTTCCAGCAACTTGTCATAATTCATTTTGTGCTGGTGGTGTTGCTGTATTTTATAGAAATGATTTAAGTGATATTAAAAGTAATAGTGATTTAACTGATATTATAAGTAATAGTTTAACTTTAAACAGCTATTTTATAGTTGTCTACAGGTTGCATAAATGCAGTGTGAATGCCTTCCTGGATTAGTTTTAAATTTTTCTGGAAAATCAAGCTTGTAAGAACTTAGTTCTTCTAGGTGATTTTAATATTGACCTTTTGTCTTATTCAAGTGATGTTGATCATTTTCTTTCGGTTCTGTCTTCATTTGGTTTTAAATCCTAAATAAATACTGCTACACGTTAAACCCACAATTGTAGTTCTTGTTTAGATCATATATTTATTAGATTTTATTAAATACAAAGCAGCTATATTTGATTTAAAATTAAGTGATCATTGTTTAATTAGTTTGCAGTTAGATCAGAATGTTAGTCGTGAAACTCAAACCACTACAAATGAAACCCATAGTTTAGCTTTTGAGTTTTGAGATGATGTTTTTTCTTGTTCAGATCCATCTATTGCATTTGACTTGTTTTTAAATAAATTACAATTTCATATCTCAAATTGTAACGGAAATATTAATCAAAATAGTAACAAATTTTTTCGCTTAAAACCATGGATGTCTTTATCTCTGTTAAAGAAAGTAAAAAAGAAAAATCAACTTCACATTCGTATTAAAAAACACCCAAATAATACTCGACTTAAAAACTACTATGTAGAATTGTGCCGCGATTTAAAAAACGATATTTTTAAAAGGAGACACGAATATTATAGTAATAAATTATTTCGGAATGCTGATAACTCGAAAAAAGAGTTGAAATTGGTGAATGAAATCTTAAACAGAAATAAGTCAGATGTTGACATTACCATAAACAAGGATAATACTATTACTTCTAATCCATTAGAAGTTGCAAACTTGTTTTAATTATCATTTCTCTAATATATGTTCCTCTTTTAGTGACACTATAAATTACAATAATTTGAATTGTCTTAATGATAACAACATTAAACAAGAAGCTTTTCAACCTTCAATGATAGTTTTGTCTTCAATTCAATTTTTCGCCATTTGAAGTTCATAAAATTATTATGTTTTTAAAATCCTCAAGTTCAATGGGCCACGATAAAATTTCTAACAATATTCTTAAAAATATTTCTTTTTACATTGTTCATGTTTTGTGCCATATTTTCAAATTAAGTATACAAAAAGGAATTTTTCTTTTTAAAAATTCATTCCAAATTCCTATTGTAATTCCATTACATAAAAAAGGCGACACCATGGTTTTAAATAATTAGTGTATTCTAAAATTTTTGAAAGGGGTTTAAAAACAAGAATTCTGTCCTTGGACAAAAATAAATTTTCTAACGATTCTCAATTTAATTTAGATACGGAAAATCAACTGAAAATTATGTAGTGAAATTTAAAATTCTATTAATGATTCTGAAATTCCAGCTGCACTCTTCATAGATATCACTAAAGCTTTCGATATGGTAAATCATGAACTGTTGCTTAAGAAGTTATACAGTGCTGGTTTCAGAGGATTTATTTATAATTGGTTTGTTTCTTATTTAGGAAACCGTAAGAACATAGTAAAAATAAAAAACATTGTTAGTTCTGATAAATCATCATTTAATTAATTATTAGTAGTAAAACTAAATATATGCTATTTAACCTTTTAGGCAAATTTTATGTTGATTTGTCATTTATGTATCATTGTCCTATAGCTGTTCAAGATAAGTCTACTGTTGATATTTTTGAACCAAGTTTGAATGAAAATTTAAATTGTACAAAAGATTGCTTTGAAATTGAATGTGTTGCTAATTTTAAATATTTAGGAATTATATTATATGTAAAAGTGAGCTGGAAAGAATATTGAACACATTTAAAACAATATCTAAATAAGGCTGTTAAATTTACCATCTTAGTCTTTATTGCTCTACTCTACTTATATTTTAAAGATGGATTATAATGGCTAGTTTAAATCGAAGCTACAGTATGGTATAAGCTGCTGGGGTGGTACTCAGCAAAATAAAATTGAACCATTGTATTCGGATTATTTGTAAGGTTAATCGAAGTTCACCTAGTTTTGTTCTTTTCAGAAATTTTGGAAATCTTCCTCTAAGGCACCTGTATTACTACAAGGTTTAAGAAATATTTTTTAAAAAATCTGGATATAACTTTGTTAGATTTCAAAGTAATTTTAATTTGCGCATAAACAGCAGTAATTTTGTAAATGTACCTATAATTAAGAAACCGCACTTTGCTGATTTCTATAATATGATTCATCAACGTTTATTTAATAAAATATCAGAAAGTTATAGATGTGAGAGAGTTGTATCAATATTCGTGAAGCATGTAAGATTATGGCTTTTCTGTTTTAATCACACAGTAATTCGGAATTTGCTGAATCCGATTTTGCTGAATTTGCTAAATAATTTGGTGTATATGCTTAAATCATATTTTAGTTTCCGTTTCAATAGCATTATGTTACAATGTTTATATTAGCATATTTACTTATTTAAAATAAAACCACTTCTTATTTCTTTCACGTTATAAGTTGAACTAACTTTTTATTGTTCAGCAAATGCTGATTTCTATAATATGATTCATCAACGTTTATTTAATAAAATATCAGAAAGTTATAGATGTGAGAGAGTTGTATCAATATTCCTGAAGCATGTAAGATTATGGCTTTTCTCTTTTAATCACACAGTAATTCGTAATTTGCTGAATCCGATTTTGCTGAATTTGCTGAATAATTTGGTGTATATGCTTAAATCATATTTTAGTTTCCGTTTCAATAGCATTATGTTACAATGTTTATATTAGCATATTTACTTATTTAAAATAAAACCACTTCTTATTTCTTTCACGTTATAAGTTGAACTAACTTTTTATTGTTTTTCTTTTGTTCTTTCTTTTTTATAAGAACTTAAACTTATTACTAACATGAAATTCCTATACAGCTAATTAGAACATAAGCTATATAAACCTAAATTACCTTTATAACATGCATAAAATGCTTATTGGTCAATATTGCTAAATTATCAATATTGGCCAACAACCAAATGCATTTTGTTTATACAAGTGTTTATTCTTTGATGGTGGTCTTTGGACTTTAAAATATACTTAAAATACTTTGCTTTGCATTGCAATCATATTTTAATATATTTAGACATATTTTAAGTTCATTATTTTTATATAATATTTAATGTTTACATTACATTTAGGGTGCGTTGCACCTCACACCACCCCAATTAGAAAAAAATAATTAACACCGTCCTTCTTCTTCTACATGTCTTACGTTAAGTTTTATCATCTACCAATATATGTTTATTTATTTATTATAAATTTTATTTTATAATATGTTTTATTTTATCAAAACTTACATTTATATATAAAAATGTATATTACTACGTTTACTTTACGATACTTGTATTAATCTTTTTATATTATTTAAAAACCTTGTATACTAAACTTATTTGTCAAACGTTTTTTAAAATTATTTATTATTAAAAATTAGTTACATTACTACTTTACGTTATTTATATGAATAAGATTAAAAGTATAAATTGATATTGTCTGAATATTTTTATTTTATATGTAATGATAAAATGGTTGTATATGTATATAATGGTTATTCTTGTATATTCATTTTAGAAAATAACAATAGTACGGTTTCACCCGATTTTTATGAACTATTGTATCTTTTCCTTTATATTTTATTTTACAATTTATTGAATCTTGCGGTATTACTTCATATGGTCCAAATAATGAACTTAAAACTTTTTACTCGCTTCGTTTTTAAGTAAAACGAAAGAACCTACTTCGACATCATAATCCTTAGCTTTAACACTTTCATCAAACCTTTGTTTTCTTTCTGTTTTCATTTTTATTAAAATTTCTTTTGCATTGTTGTGAACAACCTGCAATTTATTTTTCAATTCCTTTGCATAATCTTCGTAATTATACATTGGTTCTACATTTTTGGTCAAATTGATTGGTAATATGCAATTTCGCCCGTACACCAATTCAGGTGGTGTATACCCCGTTTCCGAGTGTATCGATGTATTATGGCAAAATACATAATATTGTAACATTGAATCCCAATCCGAATAATTTTTCGTTACATTAGCCCTTAGATATGCACCTAAAACCTTATGCAAATTTTCAAGGGCACCGATACTTTCGCGATGGTACGCGGTTGACGTTAATTGCTTAATTTTTAACAATTTACAAATATCTTTAAAAACTTCGTTTACAAATTGTGTACCTTGTTCTGACGCAATAACTTTTACACCGTATTTAATATAAATTGACATACGAGCCCCTTCGCGACAGTGTTAGCCTCTTTATTTACTAAAGGTACTGCTTCAATGAATTTCGTTAATTCATCTTGAATCGTTAATATATATTTATACCCCTCTAAAGATGTATCTAATCTAAAGGACCAACAAGATCAACAAAAATTTTCTCAAAGCTTGAGTCGGCAGTTGATGTAATCACCAATGGTTGCCTTTCGTTGTTAATATGTTTATTGCGTTGGCATGAATCGCAATTTTTAACATATGATGTCATATTATGTTGCATACCTGTCTAACATTACTCTTTCTTCTATTTCTAATCATGCAGTTTATCCCGGCGTGTCCGCTGGTCGGTAAAATATGGTACTCATTCATAATAATTCTCTTTATGTTTGGATCCGTAACTTTTTTTAATCTCTCAATAATCTCTACTATAATTCCTATTGGTTTAAATAATTCTTTTATATATCTTTTATATTTTATTTCAGGGTGGTTTACGGTAATAGTACTCCTCGCAGGATCGCCATGCAATGTTTATATTAGCTTATTTAGTTATTTAAATAAAACCACTTCTTATTTCTTTCACGTTAAGGCCGGCGCACAATTGGGGCTTTAATCCATAGTGTTAACTTAAACAAATTTCAACATATGGAAATCAATGTAAGAGAACACAATACCAGCAGTTAACGCTAGGTGAATAAAACGCCAGCGCTGGCTTTCAACAAGTTGAAAAATGAACGCCAGCGCTAGACTATTTTAATATTGGGAGGCAAAAAATTGGTGAAAAATTAATTTTTTGGGAAGCAAAAACTTGGCAAAAAACTAAATTTAGCAATGGGAGGCAAAACCTTGCTGGAAAATAACATAAAAGTTATGAAAATTTGACAAATATAAAAAAAATCTACGCTAGAATTGTGCGAAGTCTGGCTTTTTCCGCTAGTGTTAATAAAAGTTAAAGTTAACGCTATCGATTAAAGCCCCAATTCTGCGCCGGCCTTTATCTATTTACATACAAATTTTATATTTCGTTTTTCTTACTTTCAATATTTCTTGTTTTTTCATTTATATTTTCATTATTATATCTACTAATAAGAAATAATTAATTAATAACTAGGTATATGTTTAAAAATTAATGTTACATTGGACTCTTATCATTCTTCGAAAATTGAATGTTCCTACTATTTCTAATTAACTTTAAGCTGTAATTATTCTGAATAATACATATTATTCTATTTAAATTTTTTTTTGTGAATTTGTATAAAATTTAAATGTTATCTGTAAAATATTATCGGAAATGATACAAGAAATGCTAGAAGGTAATATAATACAGCATTCGAATTCTCCTTATAATTCGCCAGTCTGGCTAGTGCCCAAAAAGGTAAATCGAGACGGAAAGCAAAATTGGCGCATAGTCATAGATTACCGAAAGCTGAACGAAGCTATAGTAGAAAATAGATTTCCTATACTAAATATTGACGGAATATTTGAAAAATTATGAAAATCTATTTATTTCACTTTTCTTGACTTAGCGAAAGGCTTCCATCAAGTCGAAGTTGATCCAAGAGGTCGTGCGAAAACTGCCTTTTCCACGGCTACTGGTCACAACGAATTATTGAGAATGCCTTTTAGCTTAAAAAATGCACCTAGCACATTTCAGAAAATGATGAATGAGATCCTAGGCGAATTCATAAATAAAATATGCATCGTTTATATGAATGATATTTTAATATTCGCAAGTTCTCTTCAAGAACATATCGACTCTTTACAAAAAATTCTTAGAAAACTCGCTTCAGTTAATCTTAAAGTTCAGTTAGCAAAATGCTCATTTTTGTGTCGAGAAACGGATTTTCTAGGTCACGTTATAACTGAGCACGGCATTAAACCAAATCCTAAAAAAATATATATAAAAAAAAGTTTTTTTAAAATACTTTCCCTTAAAGAAATATTCAACTAAAAAGTAATAAACAAGCAAATAATAGCACATCAATGTACTTTCCCGTTGAGTTTAAGCCACTGTCAGCAATAGTAAGGGTAAGTAGACCTTATCAGAATTAAGGCCATTATAAGGAGGTCTTTTTTTTAATTTGCGAATGTTTTATATAATGTATATGATTTTGTACAGCTTTTAGTATTTTTTTGAAATAAAGATTTTATTATTATTATTATTATAAGTTCTGGTGTGTTTTTGATACCTGGAAAATATCTTTTCTAAGTCCGATTTTCAAATCTGGCTGTAAAAATGATATTAAAAACTACGGAGGTATAGCTAAACTTTTAGTTATTCCGAAGTTATTTGAAAATATTGTCGTAAATAAAATTACAAATGTGTTTAAAGATTTCATATCTCCTACTCAACATGGATTTATTGGAGGTCGAATCTTGCTTGTTTTTGTAATTTTGTTCTAAACGCTTTAGAAGCTGGTTGTGAAGTGGTATCAGTATACTGAATTTCTTAAGGCATTTGACAGAGGTATCTGGTAAAAGAATTCAAATTATTAATGTACAAAATTTTAAATCAAGGTAAATTAAAGTAGTGTCGAGCTTACCCCAAGGCAGTCATAGCGCTCCAATATTGTTCATTCTTTTTGTAAACTATATTTATTTATTTACAGGTAATTCTAGTTCGCTAGGTTTTGCCGATGATTTTAATTAAAATTTTCCCTGTCTTAAATAATATCTTAGATGCTGTTGATATGCAAAACGAAATACTTTATTTAGTTAGTCTAACAAAAACTGACTAAAGCTATATGTTTCTAAATGTAAATTAGTTTTGTTTTCACGAAAACTAATTAAGTGCCCAATAAATATTAAATAAAATAATATCTTTTTAGAAGTACCTTATAAAATTTTAAATCTAGGTATTTATTATGATTCTAAAATGTCGTTCAACGTACACTAAAATTATATAATTTTTAAAGCATATAGAATGTTGGGATTTTTATTTAGAAATACCAAAGGTTTAAGTGATCTATGTTTATTCTTTTCAGCCACTATATTGTTCTTTAGTTAGATCAATATTAGAATATTCGGTAATTGTATGATGTCCAGTCTATGTTTTCCATGAAGAAAGGCTTGAAAGAGTTCAAAAATTATTTAAAAGATTTGCAGTTACATGTTTTTTTCATGGTGATCTACCATCCTACCAGTCAAGACGTTGGCTCATTGGTCTTCCATCTCTAGATGCAAGACGGAAAGGTTTCTGTGTCTTTTGTCCGCGATGTTATTTGTAATAGTATAAATTAAAGGCATCAGCGCAAAAACAATATAACTCCATTTATTCAACAAAAAAAAAATATTGCAAAATTAATAAAATGAAATTCCACATCGATTAGTGTAATAATACATAAAATATTAAAATATTAAGTAAAAGAATTCAAATTATTAATGTACAAAATTTTAAATCAAGGTAAATTAAAGTAGTGTCGAGCTTACCCCAAGGCAGTCATAGCGCTCCAATATTGTTCATTCTTTTTGTAAACTATATTTATTTATTTACAGGTAATTCTAGTTCGCTAGGTTTTGCCGATGATTTTAATTAAAATTTTCCCTGTCTTAAATAATATCTTAGATGCTGTTGATATGCAAAACGAAATACTTTATTTAGTTAGTCTAACAAAAACTGACTAAAGCTATATGTTTCTAAATGTAAATTAGTTTTGTTTTCACGAAAACTAATTAAGTGCCCAATAAATATTAAATAAAATAATATCTTTTTAGAAGTACCTTATAAAATTTTAAATCTAGGTATTTATTATGATTCTAAAATGTCGTTCAACGTACACTAAAATTATATAATTTTTAAAGCATATAGAATGTTGGGATTTTTATTTAGAAATACCAAAGGTTTAAGTGATCTATGTTTATTCTTTTCAGCCACTATATTGTTCTTTAGTTAGATCAATATTAGAATATTCGGTAATTGTATGATGTCCAGTCTATGTTTACCATGAAGAAAGGCTTGAAAGAGTTCAAAAATTATTTAAAAGATTTGCAGTTACATGTTTTTTTCATGGTGATCTACCATCCTACCAGTCAAGACGTTGGCTCATTGGTCTTCCATCTCTAGATGCAAGACGGAAAGTTTTCTGTGTCTTTTGTCCGCGATGTTATTTGTAATAGTATAAATTAAAGGCATCAGCGCAAAAACAATATAACTCCATTTATTCAACAAAAAAAAAATATTGCAAAATTAATAAAATGAAATTCCACATCGATTAGTGTAATAATACATAAAATATTAAAATAGAGAAAATATTAAGAATATAGATATATGTCTGGTTATTTTATAACCGATGTGGATTTTTTTTTATTAATTTTGCAATAAAAAAGCATTTTTTTGCAAAATTGAGTTATATTATTTTCGCGCTGATGTCTTCAATTGAAGTGATCTGACCCTTAATTGTAGTCAGTTATATAAGCCCATCAGCTTCCGCGTAAATTCTATTTTTTATCCACCACATCATAGAACAAACTATGGTCAACATGAACCAATAACAAAATGCATCATAATCTTTAACTCAATTTATGGTCACTTGATTTAATATTGCCCAGACCCCCTTGGGCTCTACCTTGTCGTGGTTAGGGGGCTTGTAGTAGGATGCAGAGACCATGAGAGCGAAGGCGACGGGAATGGAAACATTTCTGGCAGGTTCAACCATATCGTCAAGGTCAACTGGTCAATGATGCAACCGAAACTAACAGAGCACATCGAAAGCAATGAGTCAAAACAAAGGATTGACTACCCCAGGTGGTAAGCTCACTTCGGTGACAAATCCACCCTTCTCTACGGAGGAGGTCGGTCCCTCGGATTCTGGGGAGGGCCAACCATTGCTAGTGCACCTGAGGGAGAGGGAGCACTATCTGCCCGAGTATTCGGATACAGATAGTGAATCTTCTTCTTCGGGGGAGCAGGAAGGAGTGACCGAAGCTTTGGAGGGGGAAAGAATGGGGAAACCTGGAGTCTCAATCTCTGAATGCTGAGGTGAAGAGGCTAAGTAAGCGACTTAGGGGTGTTAAAACTTCGGAATCTACGACTCCGGAGCAAACACCTTTAAAGAAGCCAAAGGCCAAGAACCGCATGCCCCCAAGGGAGGAGCAGCGACTAGGAGTGAAAACTCAGAGCCATTGAAGGAAGTAGGCGCGGTGATTGCTGCTTTGAACGAGGGAGCGAGCGGATTAAAAGAACGTAGCCCTGCTAGCGAGGAACAACAGCGACTTGCTAGGAAGGCTAGGAAGTAACGTCAGAGGAAGTCGAAGAAGGAGCGGCCCAAAGGATGCCGAGACTGCTTCTTCTAAACCCAAATCGGAAGTCGCTTTAGAAAGGAAGAGGAGGCAGAAGAAGGCGAGGAAGGAGCGATTGAAAGCCGCTTCCTCCAAGCAATCATCTGAAACCCCTTCCAGTGCCCCCAAGAGGAAGGGGGATGAACTGAAGTATGTGAGGCAGAAGAAGCACGCGAAAACCCAGTTTTCGTGTGCTGAAGCTGCCAGAGCAGGTCTTCAGGTGGGCGTCATCGATGAGGCCGAAGAGGGTGAGCTGACAGAGCAGAAGGTAGAAATGCTTAAAGTATCTCTACTAGATGCGATTGATGCTCTGCCCTTAGAAAGCAACGTCGATGTCGGCATTTTGAGAGCACGTTTGGATGCGGGGATCGCGGTGATTAGCTGCGTGAACCAAGAAACCAGAACGTGGCTCTTGAATACCCTTAGCAGCCTGAAGGGTCTATGGCCTGGGGTTAAGCTAAGGGGAGGTGATCTTGGTGCCATTAAAAGCATCAGGAGCACCATCAAAATGACAATCTGGGTGCCTGAGTCCTTAAACCAGACAAAGGCGGCACCAGAGGTCATTTTGAACAGACTCCAGCGACAGAATGCGTGTGTGAAGGATGTCAGTAAATGGCAGCTTTACACAGCCAAGTCAACGCATGGAGACTCGGCTGGAATGCTCCTAACCATTGGGGTTTCCAAGGATGAGGCAGTGGCTATTGAGGCTGCGGGGAAAACTCTTCTCTGCGGCCTTGGTAGACTACTAGTCAAAATCCAAGGAGGCCCTAGTGGTTCGCAAGTTCCAGCTGGGTGTATGGCACCGGAGAAATGAGGTAGCTGATGGCTACTTCAATATCCGGTGGTCCTACACATCCAAGAACTGAATTTGCATCACAGTAAGGCGGCATCTGCGATGCTATGCCAGCACTGGGATGAAAAACAGATTGATGTTGCACTGATACAGGAGCCATGGTTCTTTAAAAATAGGATCGTGGGCCTATCGGTTAAGAATGGAACTTTGTACTTTGACAGATCAGGAGACAAGCCTCGTGCATGCATCTTGATCAGGAAAGGTATAAAGTGTCTGTTCCTTCATCAACTGAGTTCACCTGATCTTACGGTGCTACGCGTGGGGGCGGGTGGAGGCAGTTTAACACTGTGTTCCGCCTACCTCGCCTATGATGCTCAGTCTCTCAAAAGCTGAATGGGTTAGTGAAGCACTGTGAATCAAAAGGTGAGAAACTTGTACTGGGCTGTGATGCCAACGCAAACAACACGGTATGGGGCAGTAGCGATACAAATTCGAGGGGCGAAAAGCTTTTAGAATTTATCGCTGGTAGACGTCTAGAAATCCTAAACAGAGGTGATACACCAACTTTCTTCAATAGCAGAAGGAAGAAGGTGATAGATATCACGCTATGTAGTATGGATATCCGGGACAGAGTAGTAGACTGGAAGGTTAACCCTGACATTACTATGTCAGACCACAACGCGTTAACCTTCACAGTCGAATACAATAGGAGAAGGATCGCTTCCGTGCCCGTTAGGAATATTCGGAACACTGATGTGTCCAGATACAGATCAGTGTTGGAGGAGAAACTAACGGGCCTGGGAGAATGGCGCCCCATAAGAAATTGTGGGGAAGTGGTAATTGCAGTAAATGCAGTTTCTAAAGCTATTAAAGATTCCTACTTGCTGGCCTCTCCTGAAGTGCAAGTAGTAGAGGGCAACTCCACACCATGGTGGTGCGATGCGTGGAGATGATCCTAATGCATGGCTCCATTATAAGGCCGTAAAGAGACAGTTCAAGAGTATCCTGCGAAAGCGGAAACGTGAATCGTGGAGGAACTTCTGTACTAGTATGACGGATATTCCGGAAATCTGTAAATTACAGAGAACCATATTGTTGTGAATTGAGGCACCCTGTGCTTCAATTCACAACGGAAATTATAAAATTCCAATCCATTTCAAAATAAATTAAATTATTAAAATTAATTAATAAAAAACAAAAGTTTCAAATTACGCGTTGCTCGTGCACAGAGAAATAATTTAATTTAATTAATAATAATTTCTCTGTGCTGACAACGCGTAAAATCAATCAGCCAATTAAATCGGAATTGATTTTAAATATTTTGTTGGAGAAGCTGATTGGTTTTCCAAAATCTTATTGGAAAGATTTTGGAAAGCCAAAAAAGCTCTCCAACAAAATAAAAAAGAAAGAAAAATTAAAATCAAGGAGTTGATCGGTTAGTCAGTCGATCGGTTAAAATTGTTAATTAAAAGTTCAGACAATCGGGAAAAGTGATGAGATTTATATTTTTCAATCAAAATTAGTCAGTTGGTTTATATTTAACTTTTATTTAATTAAAATTGGTTAAAGTAAATATAATTGAAATAATTTAAATTATTGGTAAAAGTTTTAAGAATTAAATAGAAAATTGTGAAGAATATTTTGTAAATTTCGGTTATTTTAGTACTCAATAGTTTATCAATTTAGAATTGTAAAAAACTGAATCAAGAAACTAAAGTTATATTTTAAACTAAATAAAATTCAGTCAATAAAAAAAAGTAAAGTTATATGTTAAAAAAAAAACTAAATCAGTTAAAATAATTATGATTTATTTATATTAAATTATAACTAAATAAAAATTGTAATAAGTGAATAAAAATTAAAACATTATTTGAATTATTAATAAATAGTTAAAGTTTAGAACCAAAAACAAGTATTTTATTTTAAAAAGACGAAAAGTTAAGTTTAAAATAAAAGGTGAGATAAACATTTAAAAGAAAACAGTATTTATGATTGTAATAATTTATTATACAACAATATCCAAGGATCCTCAAGCAATTCTGGGGTTGGTGAAAACTGCCTCGGGAGAGCTTACAGAGGACCTGCAGGAAACTGCAAAGGAGATGCTAAAGACTCACTTTCCTGGAAGCTATGTATGCGCGTATGGGCAACCCTGGAAAAAAGGTTAAGAAGACGGGACAGGAACATGGCTTCTAGCATAGTGACGAGGAAAAGGCTGAAATGGGCAGTATTCTCTTTTCAGCCGTTCAAATCTCCCGGACCAGACAGAATCTCTCCCGCCTTACTTCAATGGGGCTACAATCTAATTGAGGGAAGATTAAGAGAGATACTTATCGGTTGCCTTGCAACTGGTTATAATCCCATGGCATGGAGGGAGGGAAGGGTAGCCTTCCTACCCAAGCCTGGGAAAACTGACTACACTGTGTGCAAGTCTTTCAGACCAATTAGCCTAACCTCTTTCATGCTTAAAACCATGGAAAAGGTCTGTGCTGACTGGATAGAGAGAGTTACACTTAGTGAGACACCACTCCAGGATAGTCAACACGCCTATAGGGCGGGTCGATCGACGGAGTCCGCGCTTCACGATCTAACTAGACACGTGGAGAGTTCGCTGGATGCGAAGGAACTAATGATGTCCATCTTCATGGACATCGAAGGGGCTATAGGGCGGGTCGATCGACGGAGTCCGCGCTTCATGATCTAACTAGACACGTGGAGAGTTCGCTGGATGCGAAGGAACTAATGATGTCCATCTTCATGGACATCGAAGGGGCCTTCGACAAAGTGAATTTTAGTATGTTAGACGATGCTTTGGGTCGCAGGAGAGTCAATCCACTTATTCGTAAGTGGATTGACTTCATGCTGCGAAACAGAGCTGTTACAGTACAGTTTGGCCAACAGTCTGTTAGGAGCAGGGTCTGTAGAGGCTGCCCTCAGGGAGATGTACTATCACCTTTTATTTGGAACATCACTGTAGACTCGCTTCTGAGAAAGCTGAAGGGAAACGGTATAACTACTATTGGTTACGCTGATGACATAGTAATTATTGTGAGAGGACCGTATCTAAGCACTATTGCGGAGATCGCCCAGAGAGGGCTCCGTGTGGTTGAAGCATGGTGCAATAGAAATGGCCTTACAGTGAATGCTAGCAAGACGGACATGATGATTTTCACTAGGAAAGACTCTGGGCCGTACAATGCTCCTACACTTTTCGGTCAGGAGCTTCAGGTGTCTAGCGAGGTCAAGTATCTAGGAGTTATCCTAGATAGTACCCTCACGTGGAAAGCGCACCTTGAGCAAAAGATTAAGAAGGCTAGGAGAATGTAGAAGAGTATGTAGAAGAGTATTCGGCCTTAACTGGGGTATATCCCCAAGGGCCTTATACTGGATCTACACCATGATGGTAAGACCTGTACTGACTCATGCTGCAGTTGTCTGGTGGACTCGTGTAGACCATAAGACGACTAAGTATAAGTTAGGAAAGCTGCAAAGGATGGTGTGCGTAGGCATGACAGGTGCAATGCGCACGACACCCAGCGCGGCTAGGGAGGTGCTTTTATCTCTGACTCCCCTTGACATTTATGTCAAGAAGGTGGCGGGTCTAACGGCGCTGCGAATGGAACGTGACGGCACATGGTGTCGCACGGAAAACATTACGAGGCATGGCGGCACATGGTGTCGCACGGAAAACATTACGAGGCAAACATTACGAGGCATAGGAGGATCCGCATTCAGATGAAAAATCAGATTAGGGAACTGAATATGCCAGGTGATGGGAAGACAAAAAGTAGGCTTGTGGATAGATTTTACAGGACACTTATTGGCAATGGGGAGCATCCAGATATGAGTGATATTGAGATCACTATGTATGTGGATAGCTCTCGCAAAGATGAACTCTCTGGTGCCGGCTTCTCAGAAGAATTGGCAGTAGCGGAGTCCATACCCCTGGGCAAGTATACAACCGTCTTTCAGGCGGAATTGCTTGCTCTTTCAAGAGCTCTTGATGTGCTGGCTGATCGACGAGTGCGACATAAGAATATTCTTATCGCACTTGATAATCAGGCGGTCATCAAGATGATGAGAAGTACGGACGTATCGTCGCGTCTGGGTGAGGAGTGTATTCGGAACCTGAATGCATGTGCTGAGATTAATAATCTCACTATTGCATGGGTTAAAGGACACACTGGAATACAGGGTAATGAGAAGGCAGACCAGCTGGCGAGAAGCGCGGCCGGAATGCCTTTCTCAGGACCTGAGCTATATGTTGGAATTGCGCACTCATCTATTAGGAAACTGATGGATGAGTGGAGCAATAACCAACATTGGAGAAGGTGGCATGTCACTGGGGGATGCAGACAGTCAAAAATGGCAGTCAAAAATCCTTCAGCGAGAGGACCCGGATGGTTGCTTGATTGCTCTAGGAGCAAACTTCGCAGACTTACCTGGGTCGTCACGGGACATGGTCACTTCGAGTACCATTTGCGCAAAATGGGTATCATAGAGGATGACACATGCAGCCTATGTTTGGAAGATGTTGGAGATGCCGCACATATACTGTTTGAGTGTCCCGCACTTGCAGGGACTAGGAAAAGAGTTCTTGGTCGGGAATGCGTGGTCATTGAGGATTTAAGAAACATGCCCTACAAAAGCATGCTGGAGATCGCGCATTACCTAGCGGTAGTGGGATAACGATTTCCTATTCTTAAAGTTACTACCTCCCTATTAAATAGGATGAGGTTATTGACTCCGAAGTCGGGGATGCCAAATGATGAGGATAGTTGCGGGTCTCGTGTGTTCCTTATGGTTATCCAGGGAACTGTGCAATACTAATGAGTTGTGCACTGGACCTATGACTATAAGAATATTAAATAGGATGAGGTTATTGACTCTGATGTCTGGGGTGCCAAATGATGAGGATGGTTGCGGGTCTTGTGTGATGCTTATGGTTATCCAGGAAACTGGACAATACTAATGAGTAGTGCACTGGACCTATGACTATCATTTTTGGTGGTATCCAGATGGTGCGGACTCCCATGACCTTAGCCTACTACTGGATAATATCATTATCTGCGATGTCCAGGGTACCAGGTGGATGTTGTGAGTCTGACGGTCCACTTGCTGTGTATGGGAAACCATTGATCGGCGAGTGGTCGGTTGGGGAAAAACACAGCCTCATGCTTGGTGGAACCTGGATGGGGCGGAACAAATGAGTTATCCTCCTACCCGATCGTATCGAAAACTCGGTCGACGGGAGACTCTGGAAAAGGAGGGTTGTGAAAAAGGGCCCGTAAAAGTGTGGTTTTTGGTGGTAAAAATCCCACACATCTGCGGGTACGCGCGGTAACCCGTAGTGTCTTTTCGAAGATTTTCCACACTCCCTCGCGCAAAAAAAAAAAATATTGCCCAGATATAAATTTGTTTTAATGGGAAGAGAACTATTATTATACTGAATCTAATGCTCAAATGAAACGACATTTATGGTTTTCTTTCTGATTCTAGCTTTTACCAAGTTAGTAACATTAAGATTAATTTAAACATGCAGTCTGGTTTTATTTTTTCAACAGAAGTTCATAATTGCGTCGTAGAGGAAATATCACAATTTATCATATTTGACTATATTTAATGAATTTTCATATCTTTGCTTGACACATTATTCTATTATATGTATAAATAAATTGCAATTTGATATAATTAAAGTGCGAAGCAAATTCAGCAAATTTATTAACACCAAATGTAAATCTGATGGTTATTCATGCTCATTAAGTTCCGGTAATCAATCAATTCTAATAACACTTCAGTTAGTTCCAACTTTTTTGCCAATTATTCTTTTATAATCCCTGAATTATCTGAGCTTACTCCAATATGGATAGAAATTTTTTCTCAGATTTATGAGAAAGTGCGCGAAGACTAAGCATAAACAACGTATGAGATATAATTTCTCTTTTCGTTATTCTTTTTGGGTTATCTTTCAGTATAAATTTTTAATATACTAAAAATATCTTTCTTTTTGCTTGTTTTCACTTATACTCGCTGTCAATTTCTCATTGGGCTCCTATTCGATTAAATTAGTTGGATGGATCCACAGCGGGAGATTTGAAGATGGATTCAGATAGTCAATTACTAATTAATCGTTCGGTTCTTCTAATAAAGTTTATAATCGATAATCAGTCCAACAATGGTAAATCAATCGGGTTAATTAGGTATGCAGCTGGTGTATGCAATCGCGTTTGGATAAAGGCCGGGCACTCGAACACGAAATGCTCAGCCAACTGAGTATCCAGTTGGTTCGTCAATGAACAATATTAGCCACATGTTTCCCACCTTTCAGACGGTCCAGTTCAGACGGTGGTGGTACCGCACTTACCATCTGAATTCAGCACTGTACCTTCCCCAAATCGTTTAGTTCTTTTACTAAAGTTCATAATCGATGTTGGGTTCAGCAATGGTAAATCTTTTGGTTTTATGAGGCATGCACCCAGTGTATGCAATCGCGTTTGGATAAAGGCTGGGCACTCGCACAAGAAATGCTTAGCGGACTCACTATCTTCCAAACAGATGCTGCATTAGTACTAGAAAACTAGTTGTTTTTGTAACAGGTTCGCGCACAAACATTTTTGTTTGACTACAGTGATCCGTATTTACCCAGTTCCGTAGATACATGTCTACCTATATTACATTGAGAGATAGACATGTATCTAGGGCAGGGCTTCTCAAACTTTTTTACTTGGCGGCCCCATGAACGCAAGCAAATATTTTTGCGACCCTAGGTAAAGAGATAAAAGTAAGAATATGAATTAAAACATTTCCGATATTAAATAAAAAAAATAATTTATTGCAAATACATTTTATAATAATAATCAAACTAATAAAAACGTAGTCAAAATATTCATAATATGAATGAGTTGGGTGTGCTTGTTTATTTTTGCATAAAGCCATAAATCTTGGAGCAATAGCTGATATGGCAGGACGCAGTGCATTTTCAACGTTTTGCAGAGTTGACCGATTTTTTGATTTTATATAAGTTAATGCTGAAAATGCCGCTTCGCATAAATATGTAGTACAAAATGGTAGAAGAGTGTTTAAAGCCATTTCAGAAAGTGTTGGAAATTCTGTTCTAATCCCCATCCAAAATTAATTTAATGATTTTTTAGAAAAGTCCAGTTTTAACCCTGTGTCGCTCGATAATTCGGCAAATTCCTCTTGGGCTTTTAATGGTAAATGACTGACATTATTCATATCAATTGAGTATGGTTTGTGAATCCATTTTTGTTTTTCAACATCAAAATTTGTATGAAAGTATTTTTGAAATTGTATCTCCAAACACTTCAAATGATCAATTATAACTTTTAAAATTATAATTTTGGAAAGGTTATTTTTCAATTATAAAAGCATCTACAGCCGTAAAAATTTCTAAAGATCCATTTTCAACTCTATTTTTCCATCATATATCCAGCTTTTTCACAAAACTTTCAGTTTTATATTTTAATGTAAATATGTTACAATTATTTCCTTGAAGTGAGACGTTTAAACCATTTAATTTTTCAAAAATATCTGACAAATAATAATAAGAAGTTTTCACTATTATAAACTCACAGACTAAATATATGTATTAAATGTTGTTGCTAAACTGAATTAATTATTTCATGAATTAATTTATGGTATTTTTCAGAATTTTTTTGATTTTACTACAATATCTGCGACCCCAAAATTTTAGTTATGCGACCCTATTTGGGGTTGCGACCCACACTTTGAGAAGCCCTGATCTAGGGCACTGGCCAAATACTGTAGACTACATTGTTACATATGCCCAATTTGTTTCGTCCCAAGATCACCTACTGTATAAGAAGAGAGTTACACTTATTGCTTTTAAACGCCTTAATTGCCGTTGACTGCCGGAATAGATGTATATGTTTACACTAACCCATACACCCTGCTGATCTATGCTTGCGCTTTTATAAAGCGTATACTTCTGCATGGAATGTAATTGTATGTTTATCTAATTGTTGCAGAACCTTCTAGGAAGACTCACGCCCCGACCAATTGGAATGATACAACTAAAACTACATTCAAAAATAAACTAAATGCAGTAGTGTCAATCTGATCGACTCCAAACAAAGTTGAATGAGAGGTAACACCGCTAAACAGGTAAACTGTAAAGCAGGAAACAAGCATTCTCCTTTGTATTACACCAGTAAAAACTTCTCTTTGCCTCCAGCGCTGTACTGGTCTATAGAGATGGAAAATTGAGAAGGTTCAAAAATGCAGTTAGCTTTGTTCGCATGACACCATTTGTACTCAACTCGCAAGCGCCGAAGTTTGGTTAAGTGGTGCTTGACACTTTGTTTAGAAACACTTCTCACTATATATATTTTTTTGAGAAAAATCCTTGAAATTTAACGTATTTAGTTATATCGTGAAGCTTGGACGTGAGCCAGTTAAGCAGAGCTCCTGTTATGCCTTTTTTGTAGTTTTGGTAATAAAGTGGAATGATCAACTCTGTCAAATGCTTGAAGTCTGTGTATATAGCATAGACTTGTATTCCTTTTTCCATTTAGCAGTTAAAGTTAGATATCATTACCATAATATTAGTTGTTGTAGATTGACTTTTTCTGAAACCGTGTTGTTGATAATTGAAAGTTGGTTCAGTGAATAAAGACATTTTGTCACAAACAATCTTTTCAAGAATCTGGACCAAGTCCCCTTTTAACATGAATTTTATTAAGAGTTTCTGCTGTGTCATCTATAGATAGAGATAACTGATCGATTATAGTTAAATTGCGGTAATTAGTTTGACCTATGTTCTTAGAGTTAGAGTTTGAATTGAGGTGAAAAACTTCCTGAAAACGATCAGCAAACATATAACATTATACAGACGATGATTGTAAATTATTTCTACAGATAGAGGTAGGATATCCCAATCATAAAAAATGTTTGGATCGTGTATAATTATTTCACTAACTTTTTGTACATACATATCTAGCTATTATTTACGTGAATGTTTTGAAAAATCTGAACATGAATATATCTTGTTCTTTTGATTGCGAAGCAAAAAGTTAGTGAAATAACAAAAAGTTAGTGAAATAATTATACACGATCCAAACATTTTTTATGATTGGGATATCCTACCTCTATCTGTAGAAATAATTTACAATCATCAGAATTTTTAAAATCGTATGCAATTGATTTATTGTATTATTTGGTAAAAACTATGTCTAACCATTTACCTTAGAATTTAGGTTACGCACCACCTGCTAAAGATCATTACCATAGAATTTACTGATTAGATTCAAATCGATGCCAGCTCTGAATTGGATAGGTAATAGATTGTTATCACACTCGTAAAGAATAAAATTTAAATTTGGACGATTGAAATAGCAAAAAAAATATCATTTTCTTTCAAATCTTAGCAATGATTTGCTATATTGCAAATATTTTCATACTAAGACATAAGGCCATACAACAGAACGCCATAATGGCTTTATGTCTCATTTGGGTGAGACATATGTAAAGGCAAAATCGCGAAATTTCCGAGTATGGTTTTATGTCTCACCCCAATGAGACATAAAGCCATAAAGCCATTATGTCCTTATGTCCCATTTAATAAAATAAAAAAATTATTAAAAAATAACACAAAATTTATTCAAATTCTTTCGATTTAATTTTCTTTTACAAAATTAAGAAATTTGTAATATTCAACAATTAAACAATTAAATAAATAATATTACACATCGCGGTGCACGCACAAAATGCATATGTAACGATCACGCCACTAATATAACTGTGTTCATACAGCTTCTACTATTGTTTTTCTATCACTTTCTTTTCTTTTAATTCTATACACACATGCATAACCACCGCAATTGTTATCAATAGCAATCTTACGATTGATAACAATGACAATGGTTATCACGCCATCAATTATTGCAATATAAAAAGTTGAAATTATATAATTTATAATTCTCTTAAAAAATCAATCGAGATTAAGTCTTGAAGCGCAACAGTCGAGTCGGAAATAAAAAGCCGTAAATAAAATTGATTCCTATATTAGTAATAAATACTATATGAGTAAAGTTTAAATAAATAGTTAATAAATATTTGCTTTAATAAATAATTAAATAGTTTATAATTAATTAAGTTATATTAAGATTAGTTTGGTTTTGGTAAAAATAAAAGTAGACTACATAAAATAGTTGTTTTATTAAATAATAAAATTTATGGACATCTACAAATGGTGACCCCGAATAAAAACTATATATTAAAAAAAACCAATACAAACTATAATAAAAATAACATATAACATTCAAAAAAAAAAAAAAACAAAAAAAAACAAAAACAAAATTCTCTGGAAAAGAAAAAGACATCACAAAATTAACACGTGCAATACAATTTTTAACACAAAAAAATTACTCTAAAAAAAAGACAATTTAAAACAATTAGAAAATTTTCAAAGACAAAATTTTGGTGTAAAAAATATACAATTTAAAATAATTAAAAATTTTCAAATACAAAATTTTGGTGTAAAAAAAATACATACAAAAAATCATTTAGTACACAATTTTCAATTTTCCGGCACAACATTGTTAATAGCTGCAATAACACATACAACAATCAACAATATCACATACATTTTATAGGAGAAGCAACAAAAAAAACAATTACGCAGTACGAAAAATCCGAATTCGGAACTAAGTTTGCGAAAATCGCACTAGGCGGTAGGGGGCCAGCACAAAAATTTCCAGATTTTCATCAATAGATGCACCTAATCATTTTCATCAATAGATGTGGTTGCTGCGCAAGGAATAACTGAATTATTATCGTTGGGTGGGGTTTATTAGTAATATAAGTAGTGTAAAGAATATAGCACGCAGATAGTGTATACTCAACCATAATAAAATATATCGGTATATACATGGTGTATACCCACCTTAATAAAATATAAAAATTAAAAGATAAGAATTGTGCATTAAATCTAATGCACAAAATAATTGTAATATGAGTAGATATATATTTTTTTAGTAAAATTAAAGTAAAATAATTTTGGTCAAAAATGCTGACCAAATCTAAATAATAAGAATTATGTAGTTTTAAAGGGAATAATATTTCTAAGGAATTTTAATTGTAAACAAATAATTAGGGTATATAAAGAGACAGAATTAACTTTTTTGCCAATTATTCTTTTATAATCCCTGAATTATCTGAGCTTACTCCAATATGGATAGAAATTTTTTCTCAGATTTATGAGAAAGTGCGCGAAGACTAAGCATAAACAACGTATGAGATATAATTTCTCTTTTCGTTATTCTTTTTGGGTTATCTTTCAGTATAAATTTTTAATATACTAAAAATATCTTTCTTTTTGCTTGTTTTCACTTATACTCGCTGTCAATTTCTCATTGGGCTCCTATTCGATTAAATTAGTTGGATGGATCCACAGCGGGAGATTTGAAGATGGATTCAGATAGTAAATTACTAATTAATCGTTCGGTTCTTCTAATAAAGTTTATAATCGATAATCAGTCCAACAATGGTAAATCAATCGGGTTAATTAGGTATGCAGCTGGTGTATGCAATCGCGTTTGGATAAAGGCCGGGCACTCGAACACGAAATGCTCAGCCAACTGAGTATCCAGTTGGTTCGTCAATGAACAATATTAGCCACATGTTTCCCACCTTTCAGACGGTCCAGTTCAGACGGTGGTGGTACCGCACTTACCATCTGAATTCAGCACTGTACCTTCCCCAAATCGTTTAGTTCTTTTACTAAAGTTCATAATCGATGTTGGGTTCAGCAATGGTAAATCTTTTGGTTTTATGAGGCATGCACCCAGTGTATGCAATCGCGTTTGGATAAAGGCTGGGCACTCGCACAAGAAATGCTTAGCGGACTCACTATCTTCCAAACAGATGCTGCATTAGTACTAGAAAACTAGTTGTTTTTGTAACAGGTTCGCGCACAAACATTTTTGTTTGACTACAGTGATCCGTATTTACCCAGTTCCGTAGATACATGTCTACCTATATTACATTGAGAGATAGACATGTATCTAGGTCTAGGGCACTGGCCAAATACTGTAGACTACATTGTTACATATGCCCAATTTGTTTCGTCCCAAGATCACCTACTGTATAAGAAGAGAGTTACACTTATTGCTTTTAAACGCCTTAATTGCCGTTGACTGCCGGAATAGATGTATATGTTTACACTAACCCATACACCCTGCTGATCTATGCTTGCGCTTTTATAAAGCGTATACTTCTGCATGGAATGTAATTGTATGTTTATCTAATTGTTGCAGAACCTTCTAGGAAGACTCACGCCCCGACCAATTGGAATGATACAACTAAAACTACATTCAAAAATAAACTAAATGCAGTAGTGTCAATCTGATCGACTCCAAACAAAGTTGAATGAGAGGTAACACCGCTAAACAGGTAAACTGTAAAGCAGGAAACAAGCATTCTCCTTTGTATTACACCAGTAAAAACTTCTCTTTGCCTCCAGCGCTGTACTGGTCTATAGAGATGGAAAATTGAGAAGGTTCAAAAATGCAGTTAGCTTTGTTCGCATGACACCATTTGTACTCAACTCGCAAGCGCCGAAGTTTGGTTAAGTGGTGCTTGACACTTTGTTTAGAAACACTTCTCACTATATATATTTTTTTGAGAAAAATCCTTGAAATTTAACGTATTTAGTTATATCGTGAAGCTTGGACGTGAGCCAGTTAAGCAGAGCTCCTGTTATGCCTTTTTTGTAGTTTTGGTAATAAAGTGGAATGATCAACTCTGTCAAATGCTTGAAGTCTGTGTATATAGCATAGACTTGTATTCCTTTTTCCATTTAGCAGTTAAAGTTAGATATCATTACCATAATATTAGTTGTTGTAGATTGACTTTTTCTGAAACCGTGTTGTTGATAATTGAAAGTTGGTTCAGTGAATAAAGACATTTTGTCACAAACAATATTTTCAAGAATCTGGACCAAGTCCCCTTTTAACATGAATTTTATTAAGAGTTTCTGCTGTGTCATCTATAGATAGAGATAACTGATCGATTATAGTTAAATTGCGGTAATTAGTTTGACCTATGTTCATAGAGTTAGAGTTTGAATTGAGGTGAAAAACTTCCTGAAAACGATCAGCAAACATATAACATTATACAGACGATGATTGTAAATTATTTCTACAGATAGAGGTAGGATATCCCAATCATAAAAAATGTTTGGATCGTGTATAATTATTTCACTAACTTTTTGTACATACATATCTAGCTATTATTTACGTGAATGTTTTGAAAAATCTGAACATGAATATATCTTGTTCTTTTGATTGCGAAGCAAAAAGTTAGTGAAATAACAAAAAGTTAGTGAAATAATTATACACGATCCAAACATTTTTTATGATTGGGATATCCTACCTCTATCTGTAGAAATAATTTACAATCATCAGAATTTTTAAAATCGTATGCAATTGATTTATTGTATTATTTGGTAAAAACTATGTCTAACCATTTACCTTAGAATTTAGGTTACGCACCACCTGCTAAAGATCATTACCATAGAATTTACTGATTAGATTCAAATCGATGCCAGCTCTGAATTGGATAGGTAATAGATTGTTATCACACTCGTAAAGAATAAAATTTAAATTTGGACGATTGAAATAGCAAAAAAAATATAATTTTCTTTCAAATCTTAGCAATGATTTGCTATATTGCAAATATTTTCATACTAAGACATAAGGCCATACAACAGAACGCCATAATGGCTTTATGTCTCATTTGGGTGAGACATATGTAAAGGCAAAATCGCGAAATTTCCGAGTATGGTTTTATGTCTCACCCCAATGAGACATAAAGCCATAAAGCCATTATGTCCTTATGTCCCATTTAATAAAATAAAAAAATTATTTAAAAAATAACACAAAATTTATTCAAATTCTTTCGATTTAATTTTCTTTTACAAAATTAAGAAATTTGTAATATTCAACAATTAAACAATTAAATAAATAATATTACACATCGCGGTGCACGCACAAAATGCATATGTAACGATCACGCCACTAATATAACTGTGTTCATACAGCTTCTACTATTGTTTTTCTATCACTTTCTTTTCTTTTAATTCTATACACACATGCATAACCACCGCAATTGTTATCAATAGCAATCTTACGATTGATAACAATGACAATGGTTATCACGCCATCAATTATTGCAATATAAAAAGTTGAAATTATATAATTTATAATTCTCTTAAAAAATCAATCGAGATTAAGTCTTGAAGCGCAACAGTCGAGTCGGAAATAAAAAGCCGTAAATAAAATTGATTCCTATATTAGTAATAAATACTATATGAGTAAAGTTTAAATAAATAGTTAATAAATATTTGCTTTAATAAATAATTAAATAGTTTATAATTAATTAAGTTATATTAAGATTAGTTTGGTTTTGGTAAAAATAAAAGAAGACTACATAAAATAGTTGTTTTATTAAATAATAAAATTTATGGACATCTACAAATGGTGACCCCGAATAAAAACTATATATTAAAAAAAACCAATACAAACTATAATAAAAATAACATATAACATTCAAAAAAAAAAAAAAACAAAAAAAAAACAAAAACAAAATTCTCTGGAAAAGAAAAAGACATCACAAAATTAACACGTGCAATACAATTTTTAACACAAAAAAATTACTCTAAAAAAAAGACAATTTAAAACAATTAGAAAATTTTCAAAGACAAAATTTTGGTGTAAAAAATATACAATTTAAAATAATTAAAAATTTTCAAATACAAAATTTTGGTGTAAAAAAAATACATACAAAAAATCATTTAGTACACAATTTTCAATTTTCCGGCACAACATTGTTAATAGCTGCAATAACACATACAACAATCAACAATATCACATACATTTTATAGGAGAAGCAACAAAAAAAACAATTACGCAGTACGAAAAATCCGAATTCGGAACTAAGTTTGCGAAAATCGCACTAGGCGGTAGGGGGCCAGCACAAAAATTTCCAGATTTTCATCAATAGATGCACCTAATCATTTTCATCAATAGATGTGGTTGCTGCGCAAGGAATAACTGAATTATTATCGTTGGGTGGGGTTTATTAGTAATAAAGGTAGTGTAAAGAATATAGCACGCAGATAGTGTATACTCAACCATAATAAAATATATCGGTATATACATGGTGTATACCCACCTTAATAAAATATAAAAATTAAAAGATAAGAATTGTGCATTAAATCTAATGCACAAAATAATTGTAATATGAGTAGATATATATTTTTTTAGTAAAATTAAAGTAAAATAATTTTGGTCAAAAATGCTGACCAAATCTAAATAATAAGAATTATGTAGTTTTAAAGGGAATAATATTTCTAAGGAATTTTAATTGTAAACAAATAATTAGGGTATATAAAGAGACAGAATTATAATAAAAATTCACTTTTCAGTCAGAATTCAACCGAGTCTTATCTTTATTATAAAGCAATACGCTTGTTTAAATTTAAAACTCCTAAAACTAAACTCAACAAAGTCGGCAATCTTGCCTGTTTGTTATATTTTATTATGATTAAATATAAATGTTAAGTTGTTACAAAATATATCTTTAATAATATAATAATAAGCGATAATAATAATTGAACAACTGACTCAAAAATGTCAATATTCAAATAAAGGCTAGATTATATATATATAGCAGGGCTAGAATATATAACATCCCCCTTTTTTATATTTTTTTTATATATATATATAAACATCTAAGATGAATTCATATTATAATCTCGATGCCAACCATGAGGCCTTATAGTTCTTCTTGGACGATGATTTTATTAACATTGCAGCAACATTACATTCCAGCAACATGCGCATCACCAACATCGTTCTCAACGTTCTCAACAACATGCGCGTCACCAACATTGTTTTCAACAACATTACCAAATAATGTTAGTGACGCGCATGTTGTTGAGAACGTTGAGAACGATGTTGGTGATGCGCATGTTGCTGGAATGTTATGAGTAAAGCTACGATGTTCATTTTTTATTGGTGTTGCTGTTGGTGTAAATCTTAAATTTTCAATTGTACTATTGTTTGATAAAAAATTAGGTATGTTATAATCTGATTCTATAGCATTATATCGTATATGTGAATTTGCATTATATGGAGCTTTCTTTATATGTATTTTGTTTCTTCTTAGATTATGTTTATCTGTTTGCACTATATAGGATCTATCTTTAACTTGATTTTTAATAATTGCTGGTACCCAAGTTTTACTAATAGGATTTTTTTTAATAAATACATTTTGACCTTTTGAAAAATTTGGTATGGATCGTACATTTCTATTGTAGTATTTAGCTGCATATTCTCTTTGTTTCTTAATTAATTTTGAAACATTTTTATTTATTTTTTGTTTTAAATTAGTTGTTGTTATTGGACATCTAATTTTACGACATAAAAAACGTTCTGCTGGACTAATGTTAATTTTATTTGGAGTATTTCGCCAAATTTGTAGAGCTTGATAGAAATCAATGTTATCTTCTGAAGTTTTATGTAATAACGATTTACATATTTTAACTGCAGCTTCACTTTTTCCATTGCCTTGTTGGTGCATTGGATCTGATGTTTCAAAGTTAAAATTCCAATTACATGCAAATTCTTTAAATACTACGCTTGTGAAATTTGTTCCACCATCTGTTATAACCAATTTAGGAGTACCGTAACGACTAAAATTACGTTTGCATATTACGATTGTTGTTTTAGAAACATATCACATACTTCATCAACTTCAAAATAGTCTGAGAAGTGATCAACAGTTATTAAAAATCTTCTAAGTTTGTTATTCATTTTTATCTTGAATACACCCATACTTACACGTTCAAAAGGTTATGTTGGTATATCGTGTGTTTGCATTGGTTCTTTTTGTTGCGATTTACTGAATTTAAGACAGGTTTCACAATTTTTAATTTTATTTATAATTTGTTGATATATACCAGGCCAGAAAATTGTTTCACGTGCTAGTTTTATTGTATTTTCCATTCCCATGTGTGGAAGATGTAGTTTATCTAGAAGCAATTTTCGAAGTGTTGATCTATTCAATAGATATCATATGACTTTTCACTATTGTTCGTATTTTCAAGTGTCTACTAGACAATGTATCAGCTCAATACATTTCGGTCCCTTTTGTATATTTTAGCACAATACTATATCTTTGTAAACTAAGAATCATGCTTTGAAGACGTTTTGGTACTGCTAATAAAGATTTTTTAAATATATTAACTAATGGTGAGTGATCTGTTTCAATAATAACATTGTTCATGCCACATATGTACTGATCAAATCTGTTACATGCAAATACAACATCTAACATTTCCTTTTCTATTTGTGTATAGTTGCGTTGTGTCTGTGTTAGCGTTTTTGAAGCATATGAAATTGGGTGTCCATTTTGTAGTAATACGCATCCTAGAGCATATGATGATACATCTGTTTGTATTTGTAATAGTAATCTGGTATCAAAATATTTTAAAATAGGTGGAGTTGAAATTAACTTTTTTATAATGTTGAAAGCTTTTTCTTGTTCTTCGGTCCATTTGTACTCATTATTTATATGGGTGTGGAAGATGTAGTTTATCTTGTTCTGTTACATTTGAAAGATTATGTATAAATTTACCAAGATATGTTACCATACCAAGAAATCGTAACATTTCTGTTCTGTCTTTTGGTCTTGGCATATTTGTAATAGATGAATCTAATCCACAAAACTTACATTTTATATTATGTTGCTGATTTTGTTGTTGAATACGTTGTTGGTTTTGTTGCTGATTAGGATATGTCTTTTGTTGTGTACTATGTTGAAATTTTGATATCTACTATTATAGTTGACTTTGTTTATTTCTTCGACAACGACATCTGATGAGCGAATGTCTAAAAGTTACTTTTCTGATATTTCTTTAGACAAACAGGTATCTATTGCTGTGTTTAAATTTATATTTTTGTCCAAACATAAACGTTCTCGTAGTTTTATATCTTTAATGGAACGAATAATTTTATCTAATAGAATACCGTCTGTTAAATCTCCATATTCACATTTCTTTACTAATCCACGTAGTCTGTTAAAATATGAATCATATGTTTCGACGTCTTCTTGTTTTGTTAAGTTGAATATAGCCCGTTCGTATCTTTTATTATTTGCTGGTATAATATATTTACCTATTGCTTCCAGTAATTTAGTTGATGTTGATTTCTAATCTTTTGTTAGAGGAAATTTTAGATATTTTTTTACAATATCATCACCAATACAAGTTAATAATACAGCTATTTTTTTAGCTTCACTTTGTTCGTTTAGTCCAGTTGCCAAACAATAAATTTCCCATGCATTTTAAAAAAAATCAAAATTGTCTACGGCATTACCATCATATAAATCCAACGGTTTTGGTAGTGGAATATTAATATGTATTGTTTGTTCATCTTTTTTTATATGCCTTGGTCCAGCGAAAGCTTCATCAAGCCTGTCTTTTAATATTTGAATTTCTTTTTCGGCCATTTTAGTTATAGGTTAGAATTTATTTATATGAAAAAAAACTTTTTTTTTTTTTTAAATGTTATTGTTGAATTTATTTTATTTTAAAATAACCCCACACCTGACACCATGTTATATTGTATTATGATTAAATATAAATGTTAAGTTGTTACAAAATATATCTTTATTTAACTTCTTTATTACAATATGTTTTGTATGCACATGCGATAATAATAATTGAACAACTGACTCAAAAATGTCAGTGTCTATCAATATTCGAATAAAGGCTAGATTATATATATATAGCAGGGCTAGAATATATAACACTGTTGAATATTGATGTAGCATTGTTGCTACAAATGGATGAAGTTAGTATATAAATAATATATATTAAATAACCCTACATAACATATGTAAATCCTAAGCATAAACAGTACATGGCGATCCTGCCCACCGAACACCAGAAGAAAATACAAGAAGCCATTGGAAAGAATAGCTGCCAAATTTGTCCAAAACCAATATCCATAGAGGAATACAAGAAACGGCATCCAGTTCTGACAAATACACCAGAACCAACTACAACAACAACAAAAAATAAGACAAGAGGAGGAAAATACGTACAATTAAGGAGGGAGATAGCCAATTTATACAGATTATCTGCGATAGCAACAACAACACTAGAGAAAAAGAAATTCATACAACAGATCAAAGAATTAAAAAAGCAACAAAAGACAGAACAGCGACGACGAAAGCAGAAACGTGAAACGGCGGACAAGAAATATTCAGAAGCATTTGAAAATACATTTGAAAAATATTCAAACATATTAAATGCAAATATAAATAAATAAAATATCTTTGATAATGAAAAAATTTACTTATGAAACTAATTTTAAATTACTTATATATTAACATAAATCACTTATGTTTAAATACTTATATATGAAGCTAAATTACTTATTTTGAATATAATATTTTATATATAAAATTTTGAAAAATAATAAATAAATATATGTACGTATATATATACAATCATATAAATTTAATATTTTAAATATTGTAAAATTCTTAAATGATTCTTAATTTTTTTTTTGATGAGTTGGTAATGTTTGTTTACCATTTAACTCAATACTTAACACTCCATAATTAACTTTTTACTCTTTATTATTATTAAAAAAAAAAAAATATCCACTTAAAAATTTCTTTATTATTATAAAAAAAAATCCACTTAAAAATTTACGAAATTCTAACTTTGTTTTATATTTTCGTCTACACTAAATAAATTCTCAAAAACGAATAAATAAATTCTCAAATTTGATACACATAATGGGTGGACAAAATGCTAAACCTGAGGAGGTTATTATAAATAATAGTGCTGGTAGTGCAGCAAATATTCATGCAAAAGATGAATTTAAATTGTCAAATTTACAACTTATTGTAGTGAATTTTGATTATTGCTATTAATATAGCATATAATTATATTAAAAATTTATTAACAAAAAAAATAGCAAAAGAATTTGCTAGAACTAATGTTTAATTTCCAAAAAAAAAATTTTGAATAATTGTTCATTAAAATTTATTACTGTGTAAATTTTTTTTTTAAAAAACTGTTATTTTATATAATGAATAAATAAAATCCAATGATGAGTTTGGAAGAAATTAAAAATTTAAAAAACATTTTGGATAATTCAACTATCTCCGAAAAGGAAGAGGATAGAGAAGAAAAAACTGAAACACGAAAGCATATAGAAATCGAAATGGCGACATTTGACATAGCTGTTACGCACAAATTAATTCCAGAATTTGAAGGTGATACAAAGAAATTAGATAATTTTTTAAATCTAATTGATTACATACATAAAACTCTAAAAGTCGAAAATGAAAAGAAAAAATTAATTGAGTTTGTAATAAGAACGAAAATTTCAGATAAAGTTCAAGCAATTAACTTAGAAGTTAATTAACTTAAAAGTTCAAGCAATTAACTTAGAAGTTAAAGTAGATACTGTAATCACAAATCAAGAAATACAAAAAGGAGTATTTTCAGTGAATACTATTATACCTGCAAAAGGTGTAGCTCACATAAAAATTTTAAATACGTTAGAACATGAAGTAATTCTAAAAAATATCACACCAAAAGTTGAACCATTACAGAATTATCATATAATAAATTTAAGAAAGTTAAATAATTTAGAAACTAAAGAAGAAAGGTACAATAAACTGTTAACAGAATTAAAAATAGATAACTTAGATGAAAACGCAAGAGAATCAATTCTGGAAATATGTAAAGAATTTTCAGATACTTTTTATTTAACAGGAGATGTTTTAACAACAAATAATTTTTACAAACAAAAAATTTCCGTACTAGATGAAAATCCAATATATATAAAAAATTATAGGCTTCCACAAGCACAAACAGAGGAAATAAATAAATTAATTGATGACGACATAATAGAACCATCAATTAGTCCTTACAATTCACCATTATTAATAGTACCCAAGAAAAACGATGATACAGATACTAAAAAATGGAGATTAGTTGTAGATTTTCGACAATTAAATAAAAAGATAATGGATGATAAATTTCCATTAACAAGATTGGATGATGTTTTCGTATAGATTGGATGATGTTTTAGTAATAATATAGGAAGAACAAAATATTTTTCAACATTAGATCTAACTAGCTCTTTTTATCAAATAGAATTAGATAAGAAATCAAGACCTTTAACAGCATTTTCGTCAAATAAAGGATTATATCAATTTACCATTTGGATTAAAAATGTCAACAAATAGTTTTGAAAGAATGCTATCAATTGCGGGGTTAGATGAAGAAGCTTTTCTTTATGTAGATGACATAGTAATATTTGGATGTAGCTTGAAACACCATAATAGAAATTTAATAATTTAAAATTAAATCCACAAAAATGTAATTTTTTACGTATTGAGGTAACATATTTGGGACACTTAATTACAAATGAGGGAATTAAGACAGATTCTAGAAATCATGAAGCAATATTAAACTACCCTGTACCTGCAAATGCAGATGAAACAAAACGATTTACAGCATTTTGTTACTATTATAGAAGATTTATTCCAAATTTTGCAGAAATAGCAAAACCACTAAATCACTCACTTACTAAGAAAAACACTCTTTTCACGTGGTCTAATGAATGTCAGAATGCATACACAAAACTTAAAAATAAATTAATAAATCCACCAATACTAAAATATCCTAATTTTGAAGAAAAATTCATATTAACAACAGATGCTTCACAATTCGCTTTAGGAGCAGTATTGTCACAAGGTGAAATAGGTCAAGATTTACCAATTTCTTATGCCAGCAGAACTTTAACTAAACATGAAATGAATAAACCTATTATAGAAAAAGAATTATTAGCTATACATTGGTCAATAAATTTTTTTCGACCATACTTATATGCTAGAAAATTTACAGTAGTAACTGACCATAGACCATTAGTTAACTTATTTACACATAAAAACCCATGCTCAAAATAAACAAGAATGAGATTAGATTTATGTGACTATGAATTTGACATAATATACAAAGAAGGTAAAATTAACACAAACGCTGACTCATTATCACGAATAAAAATAGACTCCGATTACTTAAAAGCCATGATTCCAACAGCTGATGTAAAAGTATTAACTCGAGCAATGGTAAAAAATAACAAAAATAACACGAAAATAAGAACTAAAAAAGCAGATGAAATAAAGCTTGATCAACTTTATATATGGAACTGCACATCAATATCAGAAATAAAGAAATTAAAAAATTTAATATTTAAAAATAATAAAAAGCGCTATAGAAATAATGGAATAAATGAAAATTATGGAAAATATAAGCATAAATATTATATAAGCTTGCCCAAAATAAATGAAAAAGAAGTAATTATAGAAATTAGTGATAATTCATATCAATACTTAGGTATGATTTTGGAGAAGCTAATATCTGAGATGAATAAAATAAATATAAAATCGCTAGCATTAAAAAATAATGATGAAATATTTGAGCATATTAATATAAATGATTTTAAAGATATCTTTAACAAATTAATGAAAAAATAGGCAAGAAAATTTAGAAATAATAATATATGATGCTCCCATTAATATAGAAAGTGACGTCACAAGAAATAAAATAATAAAATAATTCCATGATCCACCACATTCAGGAGGGCATACAGGAGTAAAAAGAACAATAAATAAAATAAATCAGCGTTATGTTTGGAAAAATTTAAATAAAATGGTAAAAAGATATATAAATAATTGCGAATTATGTGCAAAAAATAAAAAAAACAAAACATACAAAAGAAAAATTAGTAATAACACCAACTCCTACAAGCAGTTTTGAAATAATTTCAATAGATACAGTAGGACCATTGAGATTTGTAAATAATTACAGATATATTTTAACAATACAGTGTGAATTAACAAAATATATAGAAGCTATTCCGATAGAAAACAAAGAAGCAAAAACAATTGCGAGAGCACTAGTAGAACAATTCATATTAAAATATGGAAGTTTTAAAACATTAAAAACAGATCTAGGAACAGAATTTGTTAATGAAATATTTAAAAATATTTGTTCATTCTTCGATATTAACCATATTACATCGACACCTTATCACCATGAAACTCTCGGATCAATAGAAAGAAATCACAGAGTACTGAATGAATACTTATTATCTTTTGTAGAAGATTTTAATTGGGACAAATGGATACCATATTATGTATTCAGTTATAACACAACACCGCACACTGATACAGAAGTATCACCATATGAACTTGATTTTGGTAAGCTCGCAAGACTACCATCAGATGACAAATTAACAAATAACACACCAATTTATAATATAGATAATTATGCTGAAGAACTAAGATTTCGTTTACAAAAAGCTCATAAAAAAGCCATAACTCTCATTGAAATAGCCAAAAAGAAAAGGAAAGAATTGTTGAATAAAACTACGAATACATTAAAAATATCAATAGGAGATTTTGTATGGTTAAAAGTAGGTACTCGTAAAAAATTAGAGTCATCTCATAAAGGTCCATATGAAGTTGTAGAATTGAAAGGTGTAAACACCAAAATAAAAATAGGTAATGAAATAAAAGAAATTCATAACAATAGAGTAAAAGTAAAATACAAAGAAAATTAAATTTAATTGATTTTAAGGTATATTTTAATTATAAAAGAAATTACTCTATATAAATTGTATAAAAATAAAAATTTATATTTTAAAAAAAAATTTTTTTTTTCTAAAGGGATTAAAGATGTAATGAATATAACACAAACATAGTGTATACACAATCTTAATAAAATATATTGGTATATACATGGTGTATACCCACCTTAAGAAAATATAAAAATTAAATTTTTTAAATGGTATCCATACATAAAACTGAATTTAAATATTTATTTTATTATGTTTTTTGTATATACTTGTGTAGCCTGTGGATAAAAACAGCTATTGCCGATATAGTTAGTTATACAACAAATGATTTCCTACCTTCATATCAAGTAGGTATTAGTTTTTGTGGAGACATTTGAAGAACGGGGTCCTGGGTGGATGAGTTTTAGGGAAGCACGTTCTATAACAATGGAAGATTTGTGAAATTTTGATAGTGCAAAAGATGCACATGCTTTACGTAAAGCAATGAAAGGTTTTGGAACCGATGAAGATACTTTAATCAATATAATATGTAGACGTAGTAATGAGCAACGTCAAGAAATTCAACGTAAACATTTTGGTAAAGATTTAATTGAAAATATAAAATCGGAAACAAGTGGAAATTTTGAGAATCTTCTTGTTGGTTTATTAAGACCAATTGTTGATTTTTATTGTACACAATTAAATAGTGCTATGGCTGGTATTGGTACTGATGAAGATGTACATTATCAAATTCTGAAATACATACAATTAAAAATGCATATGTAAGAATGTATGGCGCACATTTATACCCGGGACACACCAAAATTGAAAACCTAAGTTTTCGCGAAAACTAGATCTAAAAACTTTTATAGTGACACACCAAAAATGGAGCGCGATTTCGTTTTCGAATGTCAAATTATGAAAATTATTTATTTAAACAACTCTACGTAAAAACCAAAAAAATTAAAAATAGTAATTATTTGTTTTTAATGTCAAATTTTGATTTAATTATATTAAAAATTATTTAATAAAATTTAATTTTTCTTGTGTTTTTTTTAAAAATTTTCGATTTTTTTTTGATTTTTCACAAAAATGGCTACTTTTGTATGGAAACTTAGCTATGTCTACTTCAAAAATACATATCTTCTATTTTGTAATAGATGGCGCTAAAATATATTTTCGTGAAAACCTTAAAAATTTGTAGATTTCGTGTTTTCAATTTATTCCTGAAAACTGTACTAAACCTTATGAATTTCCATTTTTGAACTTTGAAAACACGAAAACTGAGTTTTCGGTCCTGTGTGTCCCGGGTATTAGAATCTGAATTAAAATCTGAAACTTCTGGTAATTTTAAACGGCTTCTAGTATCGTTATGTTGTGCTGCTAGAGATGAAAGTAGTGGTGTTGATCCAGTTGCTGCTCAAAATGATGCCAAAGAATTATTAAATGCTGGTGAATTACGTGTTGGTACAGATGAAAGTATGTTTAATATGGTTTTATGTCAACGAAATTATTCAACTATGCAAGTATAACTGGACATTCATTAGAGAAAGCAATAAAACGTAAATTTTCCGGTGATATACAAGAAGGTTTATTGGCAATTTGTAAATGTGTTACAAATAAAGCTGAATATTTTGCTAGCCGATTACATAAAAGTATGGCTGGTATTGGTACAAATGATCAACAATTAATTCGTGTTATTATAACCAGATGTGAAATGGATATGCATGATATTAAGGTTGCCTTTGAAAGAATGTACGGAAAAAGTTTAAATAGTAGGGTTAAAGGTGATACATCTGGTCATTATAAACATGCATTATATGCTCTAATTAGAGAAGAAAGATCATGGCAAAACTTTTCTATTAATAATCTCAATAACAAAAAACAAAACGCGCAGAAATTTAATGTTTTGAAAATCTGTTGTCATCTCCCATACACATTATTTTTAATGAATCCCATATACATTATTTTTAATTTTTTTTATAAATATGTATTACAATTATATTAAAATTTAATTTAATGTTTACATAAATAATAAGCAAAAATTTTCAGAGCAAATCTGAAGGAATAAGTACTGATACTGTTTGCTTAGCTATAACAACTGTGCGAATGTAATGAAAGTTATGATGAGGAATGTAGCAAAAGAAACAACATAATAACTATAAGGAATACAGATTTTCTTTGCTTACCTAGAAACATTAGTGGTTGCTATAGATGTAGCCGAAAATGACCCTGATTAAAAAAAATTAGAAAGGATATACAAAAATTCAAACTATTCATACAATGGATCTTCTAAAATCATCAAATATACAGATTCCAGCGGAAGGTGCTGGTTTGCATGAACTTGAAAAATTTCAACAACATTTAAAAAATTACAAAATTGTGGTTTACACTTATAGTCACAATAAAGGTAGGGATGTTATGTATGAAGGTAGAAGGGATGGAAAAAGATTAAATCTTTTGTATCACAATAATCATTTTAATGTGATAACGTCTTAAACATCAGCATTTTGTTGTGGTTATTATTGCGAATTTTGTAATATACCTTATAATACCAAAAATTCTCAGCGTTGTGATAAAAGTTGTATATGCTGTCAATAACCATCACCTTGTAAAGAAGATCATACCAAAATTACATGTAGCATACATACAACCGTTATTTTACAAATCAAATATGCTATACCAACCATCAGTCATCAGAATCAAAACATAAAAGTATTTGTGATTTAATTAAGCGTTTTTAATATGCTTAAATATTTTTTAAACAGATATGCTACACATTTGTGGAGATAATTTTTGCAAAATGTGTCAATTGCATGTGGCAGAAGATCATTAATGCTATATAAAACAAGATAGCTGTTCACCAAAAACAAAAGATATACTATTTATTTTTTATGATTTAGAGACTCGTCACTAAAAAATATTTGAAAAAAAAACCATTGAAAACGCTATTGAAGAAAATATAAAATTACATGAATCAAATTTGTGTATTTTTGCTAAACGGTGTAGTTTATGTATTTCTGGTGATAAATTATAATTTTGTCAAAAATGTGGTTTTAGAGAAGTAATTCTAAACGAAAATGTAATAAATAAATTTTTCAAGTATTTGCTCGATATAAGCAAAAAATTTAAAAAAAATCACAGTTATAGCTCACAATGGTAAAGCTTTTGGCCATCAGTTTATTTTAAATTACATTCTACTACACACGGATTTAAAACCAGATTTAATAATGCAAGAAACAAAAATAATAAATAATGAGTTTACATAATATCAAATTTATGGATTCTTTAAACTATTTTCCGATGGCTCTAGGACAACTACCAAAAGCATTTGATCTAAAATCGACATTCAAAAAAGGGTATTTCCCTCATCTGTTTAACACATTAGAAAATGCTGCTTATATAGAATCACTATATAAGTTATAGTGATCATATACATTGAAATCTGCTGCAAGAGAAGAATTTTAAAATCGTATAACAATAATAAAAATATTTCTTTTAATATGCAACATGAATTGGTTTCGTATTGACAGAATGATGTGCATACTTGTATTAAATTCCGTCAATAATTATTAGATGAGTGTAATTTGTGCCCGTTTTCTGAAGCCTGCACCATTGCATCACCATGTAATTTAATAATATACTATTGGTATTTTACCACAAAATCTTTATCGAGATATAGTAATAAATAATCACAAATTGCGACACAATGGTTAATTTGGGAGGAAAAACAAAGAAAAATAAATGTAGAACATGCTGTAATAGGTAAAGAAGCTGAAATAAATGGAGTAAAACTGGATGGATTTTGCCGAAAAACAAAACAGATTTTTCGAATATCACGGTTGTTATTACCATGGTCACCCCGACTGCTTGAAACGCAACCACTATGTACCATTTTTTTCATTTATGAAAAATCTATATTTATATATCGTTGATTTGAAAATTGCATTTGTTTACATAAGTAAATAAAATAACAAGAATAAATAGCATATTTTTGATATTTCACATTTTTTTATAAAAACTATTTCTAATTTTAATTTGGATATAAGATTTTTAAATTGAGTTTGTCAGTTTTTAACAAGTTTTCAATAAAAAAATAACATTATAGACTTATAGACCTATTCACAAATTAACAGCTTAACAACTGATTTGACATTTGTTAAAAATTAATAACAAGAGCCATAACAAGCAATCGTAAATTTGCTATTCACAAAAATGTTGAATATGCACTTGCTAAAAATTATGAGGTGAATTTTGCTTGTTAAAATGTGAATGAAAAATCGTCAAATTGTGAATAAATTTTCTAAAAAACCGGTTTTAAAACAGAAATTTTGTGATTTTTTTTTATTTGAATTGAAAGATTTATTTTGTTATTTGAAAATTTTATGTATTTTTTTAAAAACTGGCAGTAAATAGTAGTTTTACATATAATATATATATGTGTGTATGTATATATATAAATATATTTATATATATGTATATAAAATATATATTATATATATATTGATATACATATATAAGTCAACTATAACAAAAATTTTATTGCATAGTAACATCAAATTTATCAAATAATAAATAACCTTCAATGTTTCCTTGATAAATTTGAAGTTGCATAAATTCCTTCCCACAGAATAATTTTTGTAAAAATGTTCTCATGATTTTTTTTGCCGACGTTGCAGCATGTGCAAGAATTATTATTACAAGTAGAATTATTTTTTTGTAATAAGAAGCTTTGTAATTAGTATTTAAGTTTTATAATTTTTTTAGTCTAAAATCAGAACTCAATAAAAACGGAATTAAAATACAAAAATATTAGTTTAAGTTTTTATATCGCACAATAAAAATAATTAATTAAGATTCGCACAAAAAATTAGTGTTTTTATTTAAATAAATTCGTTAATATAAAAAAGATAAGTAATAAAAATATTAACTGGCGCCCGAGCTAAAAGAAATAAAATCGCCGTGTGTTTAAATTGTGATTTGGTGAAAAACATTGACTTTATAACATAATTTTGTTTGTCTTTTTATCTGATAATTAACCTAAAAGATAAAAAGAAATAAAAATATAAAAATATTTGACTTATTCTAATAAGTAACATTAAAGAAAAGTCATAAATAAAATTCAGTGCAAAGATTTCAAATAAAAATTGAAATCAAGGAAAATTTTTACCATATCAACAAAAATATCAGATTCAACATCTGATCATCATCCAAGCAGTTACGAGTTAGGAAAAGACGCCCCGAAGTAACTTCAACTAAGTAAAACGGAGTTGTTAAATAGAATCCAACAAGGAGAAAATATTTATTAACAGCAGCCTATCTTGCGAAGGAAAATTCACGGTCGGTTCATAAAAATGCAAATTAAAATACTAATTTTAATGTAAGTCGAAAATTTTTATTATATTAATTAATACTTATGTGAATAAACTAGTAACAAAGTAATAAATTATATTTTAATTAAATAATTTTTTAAAAAAATAAATTCCTGTGTCAAATTTAAATTTATATCAAATCTAAGCTATTTTAAATAATTATATAAAACACTATATTACAAATATTAAATTTGTGAAGGAAATAAATATTCAACTATAAATTATATAATTTAATACAATATTAATTGAAATTATATCATAAAACACAAATATTAAAGAAATAAATTTGTGAATTAACATTAAAACAAACAGGTATTTTAAGTGATATGTTTTTTTTGTTAACCCTCCATTACTAACCTATGGGTGTAATCCACCCATATCGAAATAAATTCGCAAAATATAAATGATAGACAATTGTAACCAACTTCTAAACAATATGTAATCTTACCTTGTTCTCTTATCAACATAAAAATATAAGTGTCCGTAGAATTTCGGTACTCTAGGGTTGATAAAAGTTTAGTGGAAAAAGTGTCTGGGTGTTTTACACCCACGTTAGTAATAGTGGTACGCAATTTATGGGTAACTTACACCCAAGTTAGTAATCAGGTAATTCTAAATATTTAATTTTTGATAAGTTTATTTTGAGCAAAAAAAGCATTTATCAGAATAGCTGCATTGTTAGCAGACCTAAGTGAAAGTGACGAAGAGTGTCTCGGTGGACCAGAGGTTAGTGAAGATGAGATTGATAATGAAATAGCGAGCGATCATGACTCAGGAACAGAACAAGAAGTTGACTCTGATGCTGAAAATGATACGGTAAGGCCCAGTGATAGTTTTATTGGTAAAGATGGATCTATTTGGCGGAAAACACCATTTTCTCAAACAAGAACCCGAGTGGAAAATATATTTTCTTCTGTTCCGAACCTGACCGAGCATTCAAAAAATGTAAAAACACCACATGAAAGTTGGAAGCTGTTTTTTACTTTTGTCGACCATATTGTAGAAAATACTAATATATATATAACAAAACACCAAACAAATTACAAAGATAAGAAACATGCGCGAACGACAGATAATGTCGAAATTAATAGCTTGTTCGGTTTATTATATTTTTCGGGATTGCACAAATCATCTCATGTGCATGTAAGAGATTTATGGACTACAGATGGCACCGGATTGGAAATATTTCCTGCCATTATGAGCTATGGCCGTTTTCAATTTTTGATGCAAAGCCTACGTTTTGACAATGTGGAAACCCGTCAAGAACGTCGTGAAATCGATAAGCTTGCACCCGTACGAGAAATTATTGATAATTTCAATAAAAAATGCGCAGAAAACTATAATGTAGGCTGTTATGTAACGGTCGATGAGAAATTAGAAAGCTTCCGTGGACGGTGCAACTTCAGGCAATATATACCAAATAAGCCAGCAAAATATGGTATTAAAATATTTTCTGCTGTAGATTCGACAACATTTTATACATCACGCTTGGAAATATATTGCGGCCAACAACCACCAGGTCCTTATAATTTAAGCAATAAGCCCGAAGAAGTAGTTAAACGCATAACAAATCATCTACTATGTGCTGGACGTAACATAACTACTGATAACTGGTTTACGAGCTATCCGCTGGCCAAAGATCTTTTGGACAAAAAAACTACATTAGTCGGAACTATAAGAAAAAATAAAAGAGTATTACCAACATTGTTTTCTGTTGCAAAAAACCGAGCAGTAAAATCAACGATATTTGGTTTTCAAAAAAAAGCTACGATACTATCGTACATACCAAAGAAAAATAAATGTGTTCTGCTTCTTTCAACATTACATAATAGTGGTGTTATTATTGATGGTGAAAAATGCTTGCCAGAAATTATAGAATTTTACAACAAAACAAAAGGTGGCGTTGACACTACAGATCAACTGTGTGCATCGTACAATGTGGCTAGAAATTCACGGCGGTGGCCGCTAGTAATATTTTTTTGTCTTATGAATTTGGCAGGCATAAATGGTCGCATAGTTTTGTTGTGTACTGCAAATACTCCATTAAAATACAAAAAACGTTCGTTATTTTTAAAGGATCTTGCGCTTGGTCTTATCCAACCTCAGATAGACAAGCGTAGTACAATAAGTACATTAAGCTTAAATCTTAAATTTAGTTGTGAAAAATTTTCAAATAAAGCAGTAGGTGAAGAGCAGCCTTCCCAATGTGGACCATCAACAAGTCAATTCGAAGAAACTCAACATAAAAAAAGAAAATTGGGTAAACAGAGCCATTGCCAAATTTGTAGTGCTAAGCAAGATCGTAAAACTAGGACCACATGTTATAATTATGCTAAATATATTTGTGGAAGTCACTTAATACCATTGTGTACTAAATGCTATGAATTTTCAATTGCAGCGACTCAAGAAAAAAATATAACAGACGATAATTCCACTGTATAGCTAATAATAATAGTAAAGTAAATTGTTTCTCTTCATTAGAACTTTTCTCAAAAAATATGTACTAAAGATAAAACAAATTTAATAATTTATTTTTGGTTATCATTTCAGCATTAAAAAATTATCTTTGTGACCAATGCAACTTGCGAAATGAATCAGTGACGTAACTTTTCGAGAACAGCTATTTTTTTTTTTTGCATTATAAAATAAATTACTTTTTCTTATATATTTCTAAAACTATAATAAATTGAATTAAATGATGTTTTCTTATTTCTTTGTTTTGTAATATTAATGAATTTACATAAAATAAATTATTTTTAAATTATATTTGTATGAATCCTTATATAAGTTAATTCTAAACTATGGGTGGATTACACCCATGGTTAGTAATAACGTATCGCAAAATAAGGTTAGTAATGCAGGATAAGGTTAGTAATACATATAGTAAAGTGAAAAAATTTTTTACCTAAAAAAATATAAAAATATTATATTGAAAACTTACAAATTTTATCATTTATTGGAATTCCTTTCTTTTTGATATTTTTTTTTATTATTAATTATTGTAAAATGAATAATCAAAATAACTTAATAAGACGAAGCTCTTTTCAAAATTCTGGCAACGAACAAGAGCCTGTTCTAAATCAAAATCCTGAATCTGTTCAAAGTCAAAATCCGGTACAAGTTTTCAATCTTAACGATTTAAAGACACTAATAAAAGAGTTAATACAAACCGAAACAAGAAATATTATTCAATCTCATTTGACCCAAAATCAGAGTTCTCAAAATAATAATGTTGATCAAACGATTAATATTACTGAAAATCTAGAAGGAATGGATAAAATTCCTGATGTTGTTAAAAGTATTAACAAATTTTCCGGTCAACCTAATCAATTTAGTTCATGGAAAAAAAGCTTATGACTTATGACCATTTACGTGGCACTTCTAAATATTATGGCATTCTTAATGTTATACGAAATAAGATTACTCGTGACGCTGATATTGTCTTAGAATCTTATAATACACCTTTAAATTGGGAAGAAATTTGTCGTTGTCTTTCTTCACATTACGCTGATAAAAGAGATCTTGGTACGTTGGAGTACCAAGTATCAAGCAGGTTATCACCACCTTTTACTTATCTTAAACAAACTTTCCTCTATGGAAATGAGTGAAGAAGCTCTGAATGTAATGACAAAGTCATACCGCGATAAAGCATTAGATACTTTTGTACGTGGTCTTAAAGGTGATTTACCACGTTTACTTAGTATGAAAGAGCCAGTAGACCTTCCACAAGCTCTACATCTCTGTTTAAAACTACAAAATATCGATTACAGAATTCAACATAGTCATAATAATATTAAAGGAGTACAAATTAATTCAAAACCACCTCCTCTTCCACCTAAAAGAAATCAATTTTCGAGAAATAATTTTAACCCTCAATTTTTGCATGATCCACAAAGGACAAATAAACCAACCTGAATTTACAGGAAAATACTACAAAATATTGATTGGGCTAAGCCCAACCTGAATTTACAGGAAAATACTACAAAATATTGATTTAAAATATATTATAAAAATGAGCAAAAAAAATTCAAATTTTTTTTTAAATAAATGTCATATAATATACGTGTATATAATTTTTTCCATCGAAATTCGTACACCACCGCTGCGAAATATAATATGTATATAAAAATATAATCTAAAATCTAAATATGAATATGAACGCTGAAATACAAATATATTATACTAACACTACATAACTTTTTCATTATAAAAAGACAACTACTCTTTTCTCTTTACTTCAGGGGCTAATTGAAATTTGCCCACCTTATTATACTAATTTTATACAAAACAATTTTGCGTATGTGTTGAATTTTGTATGGATCAGGCTGGGCTAATTTAAACTAGCCCACGAAGACCACGTGTTCCCCATAGAAATGCGAAATATTTGTTATTGCTATATGATTTTCAGAATTTTATTATTTTTTCTATGGAAGAAAATTATTAGAAAATTTCCATTATATGAGCAAGCAATGTCAATTTTCACATTTTTTAAACCAAACTACCAGGCGCGCATATTTTATAATCAACACTATTGAGTTGAGTTATTTCCTTCTCCTATATTAAAAAATTTATATTGAGAAAAATATATCTTGGGATAGAAAATCTCTTATCCATAGAAGAAATATTCCTATACTGAAAATTTGCATGAAATATTTTTCATTAAAAAAAAAGAGAAATATATCATCGTGGGCTAGAAAATCGCAGCCCCTAGAACGAATAATTCCTTTGAGTAAAAATTTGCATGAAATATTTATTTCGTTATATAAATATTTTGTATTAAAAAATAAATAAATATATCTTCATGGGCTGGAAAATCGCAGCCCATAGCAATAATTTTATCGATTATATTTTAAATTCCCTCAGTAGACAAAAAATTATTTAATTATAGCACACTTTAGAACTAAATTTTTAAAATTAGTACCAGGCAATCATAAATTTCAGAAAGTAAGAATTTTCTTCTTAGTTGAGAAAACTTAAGACAATTGCATACAAATATAACTATTCAAATATTTATGGAGTGTGCCATGATTTTCGTTTATTTAGCTCGTGTTTTTTTTGCATGTGTTTAATTTTTTGTGTGCATAATATGTGATTTATTTTTCTTGTGTGCATATGCATAGCATATAATGATTTTTTTTTATTGTAAAGAAAATGAAAAACATTTAGATGCCAATGTGATTAACTCACAAATGATAAGGTTAGATGCCAATGTGATTAACTCACTAAAACGGAAAATTCAATAGGTTATATATTTAATAACGTCGAATCTTTGCTTTTCATAACAAAACTTTTTCCTTTAGCCCACCCAGAACTTTTGATCACGGTCCGCCACTGCCAAAAACCCAAAACTTTAATAAAAGACCACCTTCAAAACAAATTCAAAATCAAAACAAAACCCAGAGTTTTTAATACAGAACAAAAAAATGAAAATAAAGAAATTCAAGAATATAATGAAAATATAACAAATTATGATGAAAATTTTAACCAAACTTTGATCGATTATATCGAACAAGAAAACCAACTCGAATGTGAAAAACTTAATTATTTAGATGACGTTAATTTTTTAGGGTAAAGCGCTCTTCACTACCATATTTTGAGCATAAAGTGAAGAGCGGACAAATATTCAATTTTTTAGTAGATACTGAATCCAACAAAAACTATATTTAATCTAAATTTATTCGAAATCCAATTCCTAATGAAGCAAAATTTTACGCAAATTCTGTTGGTGGTCATATTGAAATTACGCACCACGCTTTTATAAATTTATTTTGATCAGAAACTTTAAAATTAAAATTTTACATTTTGCCTCATTTATCTTCTTTCGACGGTATCATAGGAAATGACAGTTTAAAAGAATTAGGTGCTACAATTTTTACTGATAGAAATTATATGACTATAAATTCTAAGATTATAATTCCTCTAAAACAACATGAATCTCAATTTGTAAATACTATTGATATTCGCATGTCTCATATGACAAACAAACAAAAACAAAAACTAACTAATTTGTTTAAAATTAACCCTAACTAATTCACTGACCCAGATGAAAAACTAACTTATACGTCTAAAGTAAAGGGAGAAATAAGAAAATACAACAAATGATCAAATTTATTCAAAATCATACCCTTACCCAATGTGTCTAAAAGACGAAGTTCAAAAACAAATTAATAAACTACTTCAAGATGGTATAATTAGGCCATCTAAGTCACCTTATAATTCCCCAGTGTGGATAGTTCCAAAAAAACTTGATGCATCTGGAGAAACAAAATATAGATTAGTTGTTGACTATCGTAAATTAAACACTGTTACGATCCCAGATAGGTACCCTATTCCAGAAATAAACGAAGTTCTGGCTAATTTAGGGAACAATAAATATTTTACAGTTCTTGATCTAAAAAGTGGTTTTCATCCGATTGCATTAAAGAAATCTGACATTGAGAAGACGGCTTTTTCAATAAATAATGGTAAATTCGAATTTACACGTTTACCATTTGGGTTAAAAAACGCGGCTTCAATATTTCAAAGAACTTTAGATGATATTCTGAAAAATCACATAGGAAAAATATGCTACGTTTACATTGATGATATCATAATCTTCGGTAAAGATGAAGATAGCCATTTCAAAAATCTCGAAACTATTTTTAAAACTCTAGAGTTAGCCAATATTAAAATACAATTAGACAAATGTGAATTCTTACATTCACAAGTCGAATTTCTCGGTTTTGTAATTTCAAATGATGGAATCAAAGTAAATCCAAAAAAAGTGGAGGCAATTGTAAATTTGCCAATTCCTAAAACTTTAAAAGATCTTAGATCTTTTCTTGGAATGTCTGGTTATTATAGACGATTTATAAATGATTACGCCAAGCTAGCAAAACCTCTAACTTCGCTTTTAAGAGGGGAAGATGGACGACATGTGTCCAAAAATGTTTCAAAAAATAAAATTATTACTTTAGACGAAAATGCAGTCAACGCATTTAATAAAGTTAAAAATTCACTAACTTCTCAAGAAATAATACTTTCATATCCCAATTTTGATAAAGAATTCGAACTTACAACCGATTCATCGAATTTCGCTATTGGTGCAGTTCTTTCTCAATCTGGCAGACCTATAACATTTGTTTCCAGAACTTTGTCAAAAGCAGAAGAACGTTACGCCACAAATGAAAAAGAGATGTTGGCAATCATTTGGTCACTTAAATCATTACGAAATTTCCTTTACGGATCAAGAAAAGTAATAATTCTTACTGACCACCAACCTCTTACTTATGCACTTAGCAATAAAAACACAAATAGTAAAATGAAACGCTGGAAAGCAATTCTAGAAGAATATAACTATGAACTCAAATACAAACCAGGCAAAACAAATGTTGTAGCTGACGGCTTATCAAGATTACCAGTATTAATAAATTCAATGAGTAGTACTCAACATAGCAGTGATAGTTCACCGCAAAATTTAATTCCTTCAGTAGAAACTCCTATTAATGCTTTTAGAAACCAAATAGTTATAAAAATAGGCAATTCAAATTATAAACTAGAGAAACCATTTTCGTCCTACACAAGACACATAATTTCACAAAACGATTATTCTGAATCTGATCTAATTTCTATTTTAAAAAAATATCTTAATCCACACACAATAAATGGATTAAAAACTGAAGACCGAATATTGGGAAAAATCCAAGAAATTTACCCAATTCATTTATAAAATAAGATTTACTCGAAAGCAAGTTGAAGACGTAATAAATGATATCAACCAAGATGAAATAATATTGACCACTCACAAAAGAGCACATAGAAATTTACATGAAAATCGATTACAAATTCTCGAAAAATATTACTTTCCTAAAATGAGCAATAAAATCAAACATTTTATCGAACTTTGTACTGTGTGTAAAGAAAATAAATACGACAGACATCCTAATAATCAAGTTATTAATGTAACTCCAATTCCAACTTACCCTGGTCAAATAATTCATATTGATATCTTTTCTACAGAAAAACATTTAGTTCTCACAGCAATCGATAAATTTACGAAATTTGTTCAAACTAAAATTATTAAATCAAGAGCAATTGAAGATGTTCAAAAACCTCTTCGTGAATTATTATATTCCTTTAATATTCCAGAATCAATAGTAATTGATAATGAACCTTCTCTAAATTCTGCTACAATAACTTCTTTATTAGAAGATGAATGAAAAATAAAAATATTCAAATCTCCACCATATAAGAGTGAAGTTAACGGACAAATCGAACGTTTTCACTCTACTCTAATCGAAATTATGAGATGTCTAAAAACTAATGGTATTTCAAGTATTTTCGAAGATTTATTAGAACGATCTGTTAACGAATACAATCATTCTGTTCATTCAACTACAGGGAAAAAACCCGTAGAATTATTTTATGGCAGATGTCCCAACATATCTCCTGCAGAATTTGAAAAACTTAGATTGGAGAATATCGAAAACTAAAACAACAAAATTAAAACTAAAACAACAAAAGGATCTAAAAATCCACAATAAAAAGAGAAAACCAATTAAAAACTACACACCAGGACAAATAATCTACGTAAAACATAATAAACGATTAGGTTCAAAATTAACTTTTAGATTTAAAAAGGAAATAGTTAAGGAGAATAAAAATACTGTTGTTATAATTGAATCTGGAAAAACTATTCACAAAAGTCATATTAGGAATTGACCAAATTTATTTTCTGCTTCAGGTGTACTACCACCGGTTCAAATTTGTAATTACCATTAAATAACAATTGAACTATTTCTTATTATTATGCTCATTATTTACATTAATTTGTAATAAATAAACCTTATAAAAATTTAGTTCATCTTATATTTCAGATCATTGTTTCATATCACAATAAGTGAAGTGCAAATCTTGGATCATTCTAATTCTCAATTGATTGCTGTCGACGTAGGAAAAGCAAAAATACATGACGGAAATTTCAAATTAATACATGTAATCGAATTAGAAAAGTACCAAGATTTCTCCAAAAAATTTAAAGAAATTCTTAAAAAATGTATCACTGAAAGTAATCCTCTTTTTCCTTACCTGGAACATGAAAACGAACAAATCCAAAATCTATTAATAAATCTAGAAATTCATAATCATAGATCTAAAAGGTCTTTAAATTTTATTGGTACTGCATGGAAATGGATTGCGGGTAGTCCAGACCATGAAGACTTTAAAATAATTCAAGACAAAACTAATAATATTTTGACAAATAACAATAAACAATTTATTATAAATCAATTGCATAACGATCGTATTAACAATTTAACTAAATTAACTAATAAAATATTAAATACAATTCAGAAGGGAGGTAATTTTAATAGTGAATTAACATTAAGTTTTCAATATAAATTAAAATTAAATAAAGAAGAATTAACTAATATCGCTCATGCAATTCACTGGGCTAAATCAGGTATTGTAAATTCATTAATTTTGTCTAGTTCAGAAATGAATTCTATTACTGATCTTGCTGATAAAGAATCATTGCCATACGCAACTCCTGAAGAATCTTTAGATTTCGCAAATGTCACAATTATCACAAATAATACATGTATAAAACAAATATTCCGTTAACAACACAAGAAACTTTAAATAAACTGTTAATTAAACCAGTAAAAAGAAATAATTCTGTAAATGAAATAAATTATAAATTTATATTGTCAAACAAAAAAATTATTTTTAGAATTTTAAAAGAATGTAAAACAATTAATGATCTATCAATTTCTAATAAAAATAATATTGTAAACATTAGTAATTCTAGTTGCATTCCAAAACTTCTAAAAAGTCTCACTTCAAGCTGTAACAAAATTAATAGTCATCATATTCCATCAATAGATGAAATATCTGATGGAAATATTTTACTAAATCAATTTATAGGAACTTTGAAATTTCAAGACACATCTTACAATCTCAGTGGAACTTATGTTGTTAAATATCACAATATGACAATTGAAATTAATGGTACTAAATTTATTTCGAGAGAAATCTCATCTATGAAGGCTCTTCCGCCAATAATGCAACCAACAGCATTTGAAAAGAAATATCGTGAATTGTTGTCATTGGAAATTCTAAAAGAAATTCAAATAAACAACACAGAACAAATTGATTTATTTAACACTGAGAAAACTATTTATCAATCTATTAGTTACAGTTCAATTACAGTCATAATTTTAATTTTAATCATAATAGCAATTTGTAAAATCAAATCAAATAAAACAATTACTTTTAAAACAAAAGAAAAAATTTCCAAAATGGAAAATCTACCTATAGGCGATGATCAAAACAAACACGATTCAAAAGTACCAAAATCAATAAACAAATCCGAAGATTCATCAGCAATAATCTTCGAACTTCCACAATCAAACAAATGAGGACATTTGGATATAAAAGGGGAAGAGTTAACTATAACAAAAATTTTATTGCATAGTAACATCAAATTTATCAAATAACAAATAACCTTCAATGTTTCCTTGATAAATTTGAAGTTGCATAAATTCCTTCCCACAGAATAATTTTTGTAAAAATATTCTCATGATTTTTTTGCCGACGTTGCAGCATGTGCAAGAATTATTATTACAATTAGAATTATTTTTTTGTAAGAAGAAGCTTTGTAAATACTAAAAGTTTTATAATTTTTTTAGTCTAAAATCAGAACTCAATAAAAACGGAATTAAAATACAAAAATATTAGTATAAGTTTTTATATCGCACAATAAAAATAATTAATTAAGATTCGCACAAAAAAGTGGTGTTTTTATTTAAATAAATTCGTTAATATAAAAAAGATAAGTAATAAAAATATTAACTTATATATTGATATACATATACATATATATACATATATATATTTACATATATTGTATGTAAAACTACCATTTACTGCCAATTTAAAAAAAAAATACATACAATTTTCAACTAAAAATTTCAAATAAAATATATATAAATATATATATATATATATATAATTTATGGTAGAAATGAAAATACATGTTTATCTATTTTTCTTACATTTTAATTTTCATAATTGCTACCTAGAATCATCTAAAAAATTTAAATCAAAATACGCATAAATTTTTTTCAAATAACTTTTTATTAAAAAAAAACAAAAAAAATAAATCACTTTTATATGAAATTGTTAAATAACAACCACTCGAATCTGGTTTTTAAATACCAAGTGTCAATTTAGAAATTTAACAACTTAACACTTATCTTAAGAATTTCTGAATAGCAATTTTAACAAGCCGTGGTGAATTTTTATCAATATTGTAAATTTTTCATACAAAATTTTGATATTGTGAATTTTTATAATATACCAAATTGTTAAATAACAATGACAGTTTATATTGAAGGAATTGTCATTTTCTTAACAATTTTGTTAATAATTTTGTGAATAGTTATTTTCAACTTTGCTTGTTTAAGAACGATTTAAGAGCTTAACGAGATAACAAGTTGATTTGTGAATAAGGCTATTATTTTTCTTAAGTCGTCATCTGGGATTTTTTTACTCCGGCTATATAATAAATACATAGTATATACCTATATACTATGTATTATACTATATTATATTGCACTTTTAAAAAATAAATTTATGTTGCATATACATATGTATATGTAGGTACTCTACTAGTTGATACTTTTTGTTCGTTACTTGAAAATTAAAAAAAAACTTTTCTGATGGATTTTGGCGCCCTCAATATTTCTTAAATTTTAGCGCTGTCCATACTGTTCTATGGTCAAGCTGTTCCTACTGTTCTATGGGAGCGCCAGCCCTGAGCTTCACAGGAAAGTACATTGCAGTGGTATTATTTGCTTGTTTATTACTTTTTAGTTGAACATTACTTTAAGGGAAAGTATTTTTAAAAGCTTTTTTTTTATTTATATTTTTTATTTTATACTTTTTAGTCGGTCAAATATTTATTTATTTGACCGACTAAAAATGCTTAACTACTGTGACATCTTGGGATGGATTTGTTTGAGCTCCACATGTGGTAGACGTATTTGGCCTTCCTTCGCCCCCGGTGCCCCACGGAGTAACCAGTGTTTTTAGTAGATAGTCTTTTAAAGACCTTTCAGTTGATACCCCACATATTTTTTTGTCTGATGGAACCTCGAATTGCCACCGTTTTGGGCCAAAACATGACGAACTACTCTCTATTGAGATGTACTCTTCAAGACCTTTCATTTGATGCCCCACAAAATTTAGATTTTACATTTTTCTGTTAAATTTTACATTTTCTGTTAAATTTACATTTTCTGTTAAATTTACATCTTCTGTTAAATTTTACATTTTCTGTGAAAATTCTACATGTTCTGTTAAATTTTATAATTTTTCTTAATTTTTACATTTTCTGTTAAATTTACATATTCTGTTAAATTTGCATTTTCTGATAAGTTTACATTTTCTGTTAAATTTTACATTTTCAGTAAAAATTCTACATGTTCTGTTAAATTTTACAATTTCTCTTAAATTTTACATTTTCTGTTAAATTTACATATTCTGTTAAATTTTACAATTTCTGTTAAATTTACATTTTCTATTAAATTTACATTTTCTGTTAAGTTTACATTTTCTGTTAAATTTTACAAATTCTGTTAAATTTTACATTATCTGTTAAATTTACATCTTCTGTTAAATATTACAATTTCTGTTAAATATTACAATTTTTGTTAAATATTACAATTTCTGTTAAATATTTCTCTTAAATTCTACATTTTCTGTTAAATTTTACATTTTCTGTTAAATTTACATTTTCTGTAAAGTTTACATTTTCTGTTAAGTTATGCATTTTTCTGTTAAATTTTACATTTTCTGTTAAATTTACATTCTCTGTTAAATTTTACATTTTCTTTTAAATTTTACATTTTTCTGTTAAATTTCACAATTTTTCTTAATTTTTACATTTTCTGTTAAATTTACATATTCTTTTAATCTTACAATTTCTGTTAAATTTACATTTTCTGTTAAATTTTACATTTTCAGTAAAAATTCTACATGTTCTGTTAAATTTTACAATTTCTCTTCATTTTTAAATTTTCTGTTAAATTTACATCTTCTGTTAAATTTTACAATTTCTGTTAAATTTTACATTTTCTGTTAAATTTTACAATTTCTGCTCAATTTACATTTTCTGTTAAATTTACATTTTCTGTTAAGTTTACAGTTTCTGTTAAATTTTACATTTTCTGTGAAAATTCTACATGTTCTGTTAAATTTTACAAGTTCTCTTAAATTTTACATTTTCTGTTAAATTTACATATTCTGTTAAATTTACATTTTCTGTTAAGTTAACATTTTCTGTTAAATTTACATTTTCTGTTAAATTATGCATTTTTCTGTTAAATTTTACATTTTCTGTTAAATTTACATTTTCTGTTAAATTTTACATTTTTCTGTTAAATTTTACACTTTCTGTTAAGTTTACATCTTTCTGTTAAATATTGCATTTTCAGTTAAATTTAAAACTTTCTGTTAAATTTAAATCTTCTGTTTAAATATACATGATCTGTTAAATTTTACATTTTCTGTTAAATTTTACATTTTCTGTTAAATTTACATTTTCTGTTACAGAATACGCTCCATTGAGATGTACTCGTCAAGACCTTTCATTTGATACCCCACATAATTTTTGTATGATCGGGCCCCACATTGCCCCCGTTTTGGCCCCAACATGACTCATGGCTTCCCACGGAATTCTTTCCATTGAGATGTACTCTTCAACACCTTGAATTTGATACCACACATGGTTTCTGTATGAAGGGGTCCCAAATTGCCCCCGTTTTGGCCCCTACATGACTCACGGCGACATCGTGAAGATGATAAAAAAATTTAATTTTAATAATATTGATAAAAATTGTAAGAATTATTTATATATGTATATAAAATACAGATATTTATTCTTACAATTTTTATCAATATTAATAAGATTAAATTTTTTTATCATCTTCACGATGTTGTAAAATTTTCATCTCTATATCAGAGATGAACAAAAATAGGTACAAATATTAAAATCGCTCTGAGTAAAAAATTACAATTTTACTAAATATAACAACTGTATTTTCATATTTTTTAAATATAAGCTTTCTGACGAGTACTTTGGCAAGTTCGAAATACGTATTATAGCAGCCATTTTTAATATAACAATTTTAATAATTTGTATTAATAATAATTTTCGCAATTTTTATTAATAAAAAATTAAATAATTTTACCTACACGGTTTTTTACTATTAATTTGACAATTCTTTACAAGAAAAATCTTGTTTTCTACATAGAATGTAGAATTAAATATCTATTGATATTTAAAAATAACATTAATAATAATCTTTACGATTTTTATTAATATTAACAAAATTTTTACAAGTAAATCTTGTATCTCTTTTTAGAGCTCAATAAATAAAATATCTATTGATATTTATAAATACTAATTATCTAAAAAATTTTTTATTAATACTATAGTTGGTGGGGTGGGCGCAAATTGACTTTTTGCCTAGGGGCGCAATATTTGTAGTTTCGTTACTGGCCCCCCGGACTACCTCCAGTTGAGATGTACTGTCCAAGACCTTTCATTTAATACCCCACATGAGTTTTGTATGATAGGGCCCCACATTGCCCCCGTTTTGGCCCTACATGACCCACGGCGCCACTCGGACTACCGCCCATTGAAATGTACTCGTCAAGACCTTTTCTTTGATATCCCACATGGTTTTTTTGGTACATTTCAAAATTAAGCGGCCCTCCGTGCCCCCTTCCCCTTCTTAAAAAAGGCCGCAAATTTATAGGGCACCAAGTATTTGATGATACGAGCTCAACTCCCAACCGATTATGGCCAGGTGAGGATATACCGACATACCTACCGTACCAACATACCGACATATATACTGGAAATGTGAATTCATAAAAGGGAAAGTAATAACAACATGTGAGCCACCGGGGGTGCACGCCGATGATAACGTGTTTGTTAATAAAATAAAACAATGTCCTTAAATTCAATATAATTTTAGCTATATTTATAATAACCAAAATTAAATTTGGTAAAAACTGTAAAAAAAAAATTAATTTTACTTTTTAAAATGTAGTAAAAATTTACATACTTTATACCGGTATGATATTGGCTTGAAAAAATCCAAAAAAAAAATTAAAAATGTCTCTTTGTGCGACTGAAACACAAATATTTTTCAATGAGAGACAACTATAGTGTCGAATTGATGCTGTCAAATATATTGTTTTTGTTTTTTAATCTGTCAAAGATATTTCACAACTCGAATACTTGTTTGCTTCATACGCCTCTGACATGAAACTGAGAAAAACGACATTTAAATCTGAAGTTAATTTTAATAAAAACTAGCAGATAGAATATTTTTTTATTTTGGTGGATTGCTTTATGTTCTTTTAAGATCTTAGTTCCAAAATTTAAAAAATATCTTTGCACTAGTTTAGAAGTTAATTTACTGTTTTCGAAAGGACCTTTTTTTCACTTTGCTCCATATCCACCCTAAATTTACAACTTACAATTTACACATGTTAGACTTCTTGATCCGTGTTTCAAGGATATAAGGCATTAAAGTTCTAATAAGGCATTTAATTTGGCATTAAAGTTCTATATCAATGAGCAATGGATATGGAGCAAAAAAATTAATTTAATATTAATGCTTCATGTACATTGCTCATTTATATAGAGCAAAAAAGCATTTAATAAAAATAACTTGAAAAATGTATAGAAAAGTTCCTCTACGTGCTACCTTTTTTCTGATTTTTGAGGCAAGCAAGCATTGAAAAAAAAAGAAGTGGATGTGGAGCAAAACTGCTACTCGATATCTCAGTAACTATAGAGATAAGAAAAAACGGATTGCAGTTTTAAAAAGAGAATCTCCCAAACACTACAGATATGGTCCTAACTCAAAAAACTCTAAAATGGCGTATGAAGCAAACAAGTATTCAAGCGGCGATTTATAATAAAATAATAAAAAAAATTCTTGAATATTGAAAACAATCCTGAATGTCAAAAAATATAAAAAAAAAATCCAAAAAATTTCGATTTTTTTTTACGCTAATGATTTGTCGCTGTGTAGCAGCTGTGTAGCAGCGACAAATCATTAGCGTCAAAAAAAATCGAAATTTTTTGGATTTTTTTTTTATATTTTTTGACATTCAGGATTGTTTTCAATATTCAAGAATTTTTTTTTCATTAGCGACATGGATTTTTTTTTTATTGTTTTTGGTTTTTTTTTTTATATTCAGGATTTTTTTCAGTATAGCGTGTTACTCGCACTCATATCTTTTTCTCATATAAGAAATATTACCTCTCCCTCTAAATGGATAGTTTCTGAAAAATTGCAATTTACAAGCCAATATCATACCGGCATAAATAGGAAAATTCGGTACTCTAATAGTAATCTCCATTAATAGTAATCATGTAATATTACTGTTTTTATATTTGTTAAGTAAAAAACATGCAATATTACTAGCTTCTGATATGTAAACTACAGTTCAATATGCAATTTTACTTTTTAAAATGTAGTAAAAATTTACATACTTTAATTGGAAAATTCGGTACTCTAATAGTAATCTCCGTTAAAAATATTTAATATTCAATATTTTAGTAATATTAAACAAATAATATGTAATATTACTGCTTTTTATATTTATTAAATAATAAACATTTAATATTACTAGCTTTTGATATGTATATACACTACAGTTGCATATGCAAATTTGTTACATTCAAACAAGTAATTATTGCATTTATCCATCAGTCAGTTCAAATCTTTTCTAGAAAGTTGACGTGAAATAATATTGCCATTTTAAATTCCTTTTTTTACAGAAAATCGCAGTTATATAGAGTAATTTGCAATTTTGGGTATATTGTGTATTAGTTTCTTTTACTATAGTAAATAGTTTAAATATTTAAGATAAGTTACAATACATTAAAAACATTTAATATACATTATCGAAATGTTTTTAAAGTATGTATTGTAATTTGTCTTAATTAATTAAATTATTTATTGGTAAAAGAAACTAATACATTTAATTTATGCTGCTATATTTTAATAGTATTTCACTACATTTACAAAGTAGTAACGAATTACTAACTTAGTATGGAATATTACATTGTTTACTTAGACTACTACATTAATTGAAGTAATATAGAGTACGACATTCAGAATAATAATCAATTACTAATTCGAACGCAATATTACATTTTCATATTTAATCTACTATATTCAATGTAGGCAATAAAAATGACTTAATTTAAAGTAGTAATTTTTTACTACAGTGATATAATATTTTTGTTGTACTTCAAATATTTCAACTGTACCTTTTACGTTTTTTTATAATAATTTTATATTAACGACTACTCTTCTAGTCAACCATACTTATATTTAGAGGAGGTGAGAAATACCTATCTGGGGCGATTTCAAGTGAGAAAGAGCAAAAAAGTACTTCAAATAGAAAATTCATTTTATAGTGTAAAATCACTAACATAGCTTATCCTTATATTCTATTATCTAAGCTGCTGAGACCGTCATGAAATTTTGACATAAAAGTTAAATTTTCGGCGCCTGCTAAAGGTGAATTTGAATGGTAAAGCTTCGAATTAGCTTGACAAAATTTGGAATTTTTAATCAATTTAGACAGGCCTTAAATATACGGTAAATTAAAAAGTTAACTAAGTCGAGTTTAATTTGACAATAAAATACAAAAGTCAAAATCAAAGTTTTATTATATTGCGCTAAAAAAAATAAATAAAAGAAATAATAAGTTAACTACATTAAACTATGTATACCATAAAATAAAAATTTAATTAATATAAATTAAATAAATTTTTTGACAGTTTTAAGAAAATATTTCGCTGAAAATAAAAGCCATATTGTGTCGATCAACAAGAGCAAAATTAAATTCGAAATATTCAAAATATAAACAATTTGCCACAAAAAGTTAACAATGAACAGAAAAATATATTCATCTCAACATTATTAAAAAACGAGTTTTTCGAATCATTTGTTAAAAAAAACCAAAAAACTAATTAACTTGTTCAAAAAAATAAAATTAGATATTTATGTATTACATATATAATAAAAAAAGTTGGCAAGTTGGAAGAGTAGTTCATATACCGTTTTTAATCCAGCTAGGATTTAATGACGACGAAGTTTTAATAAATAAATACTTTATAATACCCCTGCTGTAATCCGAATATTCTGATCCGAAAAAAGAAAACTGAATGTAAGGAATAGAATACACAATGAATAAAAGACCATCTTTATACATTTTAGGCGAGCCTGGAATATTCGGAAGCAATAAAAGGAAACACTCATAATGTCAAAAGATATTAATATAAATGTCAATTTACATTTGGTTTAACTTAAGTAATTGCTGTATTTGCTGAGGACGAATTAGTTAGTGTTTTGAATTAAAAAATATAAATTATAATATAATAAAATTTATTTTAGATTCAGTATTTTATGACCGTAGGTATAGGTACTGGCTCAAAATTAGAGCAATTTTTTTGGATTTTTATTATAAAAAAATTTCAAATTCAAATTGTTACACCTTTGCTAAGATTTGTACCATGACACAAATATATAAGATATGGCAATGCGCATATCTGCCTACTTACTTTTTTTTATTTGAAATTTCTATGTGACGTAATAATATCCGATAATATCCATTTTAAAATTGTAAACAATTGTGTTATCTCAATTTTGGAACATTAAAAATAATAATTAAATATGTGGTGCACAGTATTTAATTGTAAAAACAATAATAATAAGCCCTTTAATTCTAAGTGTTCGTAGTTTTTTTACGTTTCCGAAAAATCGAAGTTTGCTAAAACAATGGATTCTGTTTTGCAAACGTAAAGACAAATTTAATTGGAAAACCGCAAAAATTTGCTGTAATCATTTTGTGAAAGAAAATTTTGTAAATTATTTACAATATGAAATGGGTAAATATACAATAATTTTTACATATAGGATTTTATTAACAATTTTTTTAAAGATTCAGATAGATTGCATTTGAAACCGGGATCTGCACCTACAATTTATATAAATTGTGAGGTTGAAATTAAAGAATCTAAACGTGCTGAAAGAATGAACGTACGAAATAATAAGTAAATGGTTTGCGATGTATTAGAACAAACAAATGTTCTTGAAAATGAAACTGAATTGAAAATGTTATTGAAAAAGTGCCAGCTGATGTTGAGCCTTAAGAAGTCTGGAAATTAAAATATGATGAAATGTCCAGTATAAATTATAAAATTCAACTGGAAATTGATCATCTAAATACGGAAATGTATATTAAATATTTATATTTGTATGTCTAATTATTTTAGTTCTTGTATATTTTAAGAAAAATTTTAAGAAATATTTACGGTTGGCCAAATTAAAAAAATAAAAGATAAATCAAAAAGATTGAACTGCACAGAAGCTGATGTGGCAAGATCAATAACACTTTATGCGGCCAGTCCGCGTGCTGATAAATTATTAAGGCAAAAGCAATTTCCATTACCTTGTGTACGAACACTAAATAATTATGTTCAAGTTGCGATGCTAAGAGGTATGAAAAAATTTACACAGTTAATTTATATACATATATTATATAAATTAATACATGCTTATTTTAGGATTAGTTTATAAATGGAAAAAGCCAATATTTTATGAATTTGACTGCAAAACGACGAAAGAAATATTGGGGTTTATTCTACAAAACGGCGTGTTTAAACTACGATCGTAGTTCAATTTTTGCTATTCTGCAAAACGCAATTACGTTGAATGGAATACTGTATTATCACTGCAGTTTTGTATTCTGTAATGTTATTACATAGAGTGATGTGTGACTATGACCTATCACATCTTACAATTTTTCATAGACATTTCCTTTGCAAAGTTATAATGGGGCTTATTCTACAAAATGACATATTTGAAATACGTTTATTTATGCGTTTCACTTTCGAATTATTTTCCTATTATGGAAAACGATCGAAAAACATTATCGATAGTATTGGAAAACTTAAATTATGACGTTATGAACGCAAATTTTTTTTTTGTTTAATAACGAAGACGAAGTAAGTTGTTTTGAATTTATATATACATATATACATATATAAATATATATATTTATTTATATATATATTCCTATAGATAGATTTTGTGATATTGAAAAACGAATAAATTTCATATAAATACTACAAAATATACAATCTGAATATTTTATAGATATTGTGACGTAATGCGCAGTAGTGTGCAAAAAAAATTGCTATATCTTATATGCTATATCTTATATATTTGTATAATGGATTTGTACCAGCAACAATCCTGAATGTCAAAAAATTTCCAAAAAAACTGGATTTTTTTTTAAATTTTTGACTTTGAACAATTTTTATTTTTTATTATTATTTTTACATTTATGTGTGTATGGCAAAGCACTCTGTGCTTTTTTTGTATAAATAAAGATTATTATTGAGTTATTTCTTTTTCTTAAATATATCTCAGTCACGCGAAGTTGAAAATATATCGGATTTTTTTACAATTTTTTTTAGCCAATATCATACGATTATTAAGCAAATTATTGGAAAATCAAAAAGAAAATTATGCAATGAAATATTTTTGGATATAAATCGGGACAGCTCAAAAAAAAATTCCAGTGAAAAATTTAATTATTTTTAACAATTTCTCTTTCTATAAGAACTTTTAATAATTTTTCCAATAATTGTACTTTCAGCCGCACCGATGAATCCACCTTAACCGTTACTAATTTTACATTTACAGCCGCAGCTAAAAACATTTTTTTGAAGGTGATATGGAAACTGGAATTCCTTTAAGAAAAATAGATTTTAAAAGGAACTTGTATATTGAAAATAAAAAACAATGAAATAAAAATATATTAACATTTAAATACATAAATATTTATGTTAAATAACTTTATATATTAAATTTGTTTTTAAATGGGACAAGAATTGAAAGGCATAAGATAAATGGTTTATACCTTTTAATTAAGCATACATAATACATTACTTGGAAGACCTGATATATGCCTTTCAGGGAACAAGAAAAATTACCAATTTATTGCTTACTTTTGCGCAACCTAACATGAGAAAAGAAATAATGAGGGAAAGGAGTGTTCATGCCTACATAGATACCGAGGAACGCTTCCACCATGCATGGAAGAAGCCTTCCATTTCCGGTTTAGTCTGTATTTTTCTTATTCGCACAACTTTGTTACAATGTTGGTGTTTGAAAAATAATAGGCGTTACATGTGAATTAAAGGTTCATAAGTGGATTAACATTATATAATGCAAGTATTTTGGCGCATAATTTGGCTCAAAAATAGCTTTTCAAATACTATATGAATACAAGAATAGCCAGAAAACAGATAAAACTAGATAAATTTTTTTATTTACATATGTATTTATATAACTCAGCCATTAAACTATATATCAATAATTATTAATATTCAAATATCAACTAACTCTTTATATACATTATATATTTTGGAAAACAAAAGTTTCTTTGTCAATAATAATTTTGAATTGTACCTAGTACAATATAATAAGTAATTAGAAAATATATACCTGATGATTGTGCCATCTCAAACAAAACTGTTGCTGTGCAGAGTTTATAGCATATGCCGAGGAACAACTCATTTTATACTTTCACTTAATCCTCACCGAAAATTATTTTACAACCTCCTTAAATCCTTCTATTTTTCTAATGTTGTAAGATTAACAGCGTGCACAATTTTCGGAACACTTGTTAATTCTAAAAAATATATATATACTTATGTACATACAAGATATTCTAAAATTAGACTGTATATATTACAATTTGTATTTTATATAGTTTAAGTTAAGAAATACAAATGAACATTTTATGTAAACGAAACACATAAAAAATATGTTGTATTATACTTAACATAGCTATTTTTAATTAAAAGGGATGATATAAGTAATAAGCTTTAACTAATACATCACAAAATGTTTCTTACTTTGGCAAAACAGTGCATCAATATTAAACAATTATAATTGCTGAAAATGCAAAATATATTTTTTATACCACCGTCCGTAACGTCATAAGTTCAAAATTTAAAAATACACCAAATACCAAATACAATAAATCCAGGTCGTTTATACTATTTTTAGGTACCAGCCCTGGAGAATAAACCGAAAAGTAATTCTACGTTATTCTATTTTGTCCGAATTTTTTTTAAACTAATTTATACTTGTATAAGCATATATTTGATTAAGTGATGTGCCGTAGCGAACTAAAAGTTCTCAATATAAATTCATATCATAAATGTAATTGCTATCGAATTAAAAGGTTTTCTCTTGTCGTCGCGAATATATTTTGCAACACATTCTTATTTTAAGAAATCACACGAAATACTGATTTTTCACATTTTCGATCTGGAGTTAGCTATATATACGAGTACATCTGAATTAAGTAAAACAAATACAAACTCATAATTCATTTGCCAAATCCCTTAAATTTAAATAATTTATATTTTTGTCCCAAGTTTTATATATACCTACCGAATTTTCCGAAAATAACTTAGAGATAAAATAATATATGTATTTTATTTTAGTTCTTATTCCGTAAACACAAACATCATACAATAGCTATGTACATTATATATAATAATAAGTAAAACAGCAATTCTTCAAAAATATTCCCACTTAGTGAAGCGTATTAATAATAGTTAAAATGATAATAATATTACCAAGAAGTGCATTCATAGATAATACGCATATAATTAAAATTATATTGCAATGCAAAATATTGGCTATTGTAACGAAAGTGGCACCCAGGGAATCAAAATATGATGATCACATAATAATAATATTACGTCACGAGTCCCGATTTTTATGTAATTTTTGGCGCAAATTCCATCTTGTGGTAGAAAAATGCACTGCAAAGTGTTTCCGAAAATTAGTCTTTTGCTATAACCTAATAATGGTAAGATTTGACACAAATAAATGCAGCTAGATTATCTATAACGTGTCATTTTAATTTTTTTCATTATCCTTTTCCCAAGGGCGAAAAATGGCTCTTCCTGAAATTCATTTTATTATACATTTTTAATGTTATTTTGATAGTGGTAGATGGAAGCTACCAAAAATAAGCATTTTTAGAACCTATGAGTCCAACCATTTTTTTAATGTAATTGATAATTGATCCCTTGCAGAAAGATAAAAGAGAATGAAACTTCCTTTTTTACTTACTAGTTAGTTTGGACATGGAATTTGTATAAACTGAACAGCGATTACATATACTTTCCGCAAATTTCCTTGCGAGTTTTCTCGCAAATTTCGAAACTGCCAACTGATCCGTATTTGTTAAAAAAATATTTCCTCTAGTCAGTGCGTTACTGATACTGAAATAGAATTCTAGTCTGCCTTGACTATCTCATACCCCTATTGAAGAAAAATGAATTCAATGTTCCTGATCATTGTGGGTCGTGGTGCAATAGTAATTTATTGCATACTAGTAGCAAAGCCTGTCGGACGACAGGCATAAAAAAGAAAAAAACACAAATGTAATTATCGTGCAAACAAGCTCAATATCGTGTAAACAAATTCTACTTCGTTTTCGTTAATAATTACTTCAACTGCAACACTCTTAAGTTAAGACAACGTAATCTTAAGTTTCTCATTCTTTGTAAAGCATTATTTCTTTCCTGAAATATTTCCTCATCTGTCATATTTCCTCGAATTATTCTACGCCTTCGCGCATCTGTTTCTTTTAACTTATATCCCCTTTCTTCGTTCATATTTTCTCGAGCAGTTCTGTGTCTTTGAGAATAATTTTCTCGAATTTGACGTCTCTGCTCTTCACTCATATTTTCTCGAATAATTCTATGGCTTTGAGCATTAATTGCTCGAATTTGAGATCTTTGCTCGTCACTCATATTTGCACGATAATTTCGCATATATTCTGCTCGTCTGTGTTTTCTTTCAGCATTATGGTGATGTTGATTCTTTGAACGTTTTCGCTATTCTTCACCATTAAATTTTTTATTAAAACTAAGTATGGAATAATTATTATTTTTGACCCATAACGTCGAAAGGTATTTAAAACTCACCTTTGTAATCTAAATACTGCACTAACCTGTGAACGAAGCTTCTACACCAAAAATTGATTTTCGAAATCAACGTAAAAAACTAAGTAAGTATGCCAAATTTCATTAAAATCGGTGCAGTGGTATCAAAATCATTTGGTTTTGAAAGTATGTATTGTTAGATTTTCAGTTAGGTCAGGGGGTCTACTATGAAAAATATGCGCGCGCCGCGCCTTTCTAAGATCTAGTTTTGCTACTATGAAATAAAAATATTCGACGCTGGTCGAATGATCCGCCTTACTATGAACGTTAAATTGCCGCGCCTGTGCATTTTATGCGCGGTCGAATATTTATATTCCACAGCAAAATTGATGGCTGTTATTTATTTGCGGTAGTTATTTTAAAAAGTAAGCATTTCTAAATTAAAAAATAAATTTATTTAATGTGTAAATAAATTATATTAAATAAAAAAAAAAACAATAAATGTAGTTTATTTTCGGGTTTTTATTTTCGGGTTTCAACAAAATCAAAACAATTTGTTATTAGTGGAGTTTTGATTGGTTGAAAAAAATATCTAAATATCTCGATAGTGCCCAGCGGCATGTATTTTTGGATATTTTGATATTTGGATATACATGTAAAAATACTACTGTCACAAATTTTCTGTTTTGTCATTTAAAATATTGTTTTTTTATATTGACGTGGATTATTGTTTATTAAAATTAGTATTATAGTTTAAAATTAGTATTATTACATATTTACTTATTTTGCCTTAAATTTTGCCAATTCTAATTTTAATCAAAATTTGTGTAAATTATTTCAGTGCTACCAGTACCAGATTACATAAATATGTAAAATAAACGTAAAAACATGAAATGTTCAATGCTGCCTGACATAAAATGTAAAAAAATCTCAGAATCTCATTAATATCTCAGACAAGAAAAACAGGTGGTCATGTAATTTTACAAAAAAATATCCAGATATCCAAAAAAAAAATAAGGTCGTAAAGAGAACTATAAAATATATATACATAAATATCTTAATTTTGTAAACAAAAATTTTGAATAAATTTTGTGTTATTTTTTAAATAATTTTTTATTTTTTTAAACGGGACATAAGGCCATATGGCTTAATGTTTCATTTGAGAGAGACATAAATCCATACGCGTCTCACCTAAATGAGACATAAAGCCATTATGGCCTTATGTCGTATGGCTTTAAGTCACGCCACCAAAAAAGTAAGTATACTTAATATTACTGCATTAGTAATTTTAATAACAAAATACTTCAATTCTAGGAAGGCGAACGTGTAGATTCAATATCTGCCTATAATGAAAGAAGTAGAACAACTAGTGCAATTGGTTGGTTTGTATAAGTGGCGAGTCCTGGACGACTATCCGATGACTCCAATTAACGTGACCAAAGGGCATGTAAATATGGCACGTTGGGTGATTATTATAGCCACCTCGTCGTGTTCAAGAAACGGACCATATCAACAGGTTTTATTCCGGCTATATCACTTAACGCATTGAAAAATGGACTGCTGAGCGAACACAGTGTGGCCCGGGCCAGCGCTGGACACTCGCAGATGAAATGTACTATTGTTTCTTATATGTTTGTTATCAGGCAACTACGACACGAAGGATTGAACGGGATACCAAGCCAAGAGGCATGCACGACAATCGGCCAGTGACCCGTAAACATGGCTACTGTTCTGGCCGGATTCTTCCGTGGTAGTTTAATAAGTTCGTCAGTTCTATTTTTATTGTACGACGGCCAGGTGTTCCTCGACGTACTGCCGTTATTTAACACAACCCATCTGGAGTTGGCTAGGGAAAGGTACTGCAAGTATATGTCTCTTTTGAGCGTGCTCATTACGTTCATTACCCTCAATGTTCCTGTGACCGGGAACCCAAAAGAGTGTAATATTGAGATGACTACATAGGTATGTGAGTTCTTCGTAACAGTTTCCAACTAATTTCGAAGATATGACGGCAGAGTAAGAGCCAAGATAGCAGCTTGACTGTCTGTTTCTTCTTCCACACTCCGCTTGTTTGGAAAGTCGTTCCTAAGTGGTTGGCATGCCTTCCAGATTGCTAGCATTTTCGCCTGGAAAACACTGCATCTGTCTGGTAGCCTATAGGAATGGCCTAAAGGAATGGGAAAGTTTGAGGGAAACTGAGTAGACTCCAGCGCCTACACCACAGTCCATCTTGGAACCGTCTGTGCATAGCACTGTGTCTATGTTGGTATGTGGGTTATTAGCTTTCTACTCATTCCGGGTCTGTATCATGACTGAGAATTTCTTGTCAATCTCCAATCTTGGAATAGTGAAATCAGTGATTATTACCTACCTGTAGTACCTAAGATCCTACCATGTCCGTAGGATTTAGCTTCCCAGTGCATGTTCTCTTTAAGACTGAGCGCACTACAAGTAGCAAGGTTCTTAATGTGGAGATCAAGGGGGGCGAAGATGTAGAAACGAGTTCAAAGGAGCACTTTGCGTCGTTCTCAACGTGATGCTTAAACAAGCACTTCTCTGTACTGCATGACACTAATATATTTTTTCTCGACAGCAGACCACGGCACCACTACACCGTAGGTGAGGATAGTCGCACAACGGCAGTATATATATCAAGCATAGCCATAGAACCATGCGTGGTTTCAGATCCCATTTATTCCATGATTAAAGGGCTACACATGCCTTCTGTGCTCTTTCCTAGATATTAAGTCTCCAGTTCAGTTTCGGGTGTAACATTACACCTAGATACCGTACGCGAGAGGCTCGATTCAGAGTTTCCCCGTCCAGTCTAAGTCGGTTATTTTTGTCTTAGTGGTAAACAGCATTAACTCCGTTTTCTTCGGATTAACGTTAAGGCCACAATCTTTGGTCCAATTGCTTACCATTAGCTAGGTTTTTTCCATAATTTCACTAAATATGTGTTTGCCAGAGACCAGTATCACTAGGTCATCCGCGTATGTTATAGTTATAATTCCCACCCCACCTGGAGTTTCCTAAGAATCTTATCCATGGCTATTAGCCACAGTAGGCGGGATAGCACGCCACCCTGCGGTGTACCTCTTTTGGTAAATCTGGTAATATGGCGTTACCAAGACCCGCCTGGATTTGTCTTGATTGAAGCATTTGGAGTAAACACATAGTTTGGAAAACACCTAGTTCACTCAAGGACTCTTGGATAGCTTCAACTTGTATGTTGTTAAAGACACCTTCTATGTCTAGAAAGGTGGCAAGGGTGTATTGCTTGTAATGCAGCGATTTTTCCACTTTACGTACCACTTCAATTAACGCAGTGTCAGTGTACTTACCTTTACAGTATGCATGATGTGACTTGCATAGCGGAGTACTCTCAAGAACTTTTCTTAGCTCGACCTCGAGTAGGCGTTCCAGTGTTTCTAGCATGAAAGATGAGAGGCTGATTGGCCTGAAGTCCTTTGGTGCTTTAAGAAAAGATGTGAATTTTTATAAATTTTTGGATACCATTTATAGATAACATTGGCACATGGCCATATGGCTTTAAAGACCACCTAGTCAGAATTTAGATGCCTTTGCCCACAAAGTAAAATCATATCTGGCATATTTCGTTTTGTTAGACTATACATGCTGTTTATAACAATTTCAAAATATGCACGCACAAAATGATCGGCAACATACATTTTGTATAACACAAAATTTTTATTTTGAGTAAATGAAGATAATTTCAAATTGTTTTCTACTAAGTTGAGAATATTATTCCTATGTGCCTTTGTTGTTGTTTTTATTTTACGATGGTTTATTGCTGTGGTTATTTCTTGACCCTTTTTTATATTTGTTACCTGCAATCAGTTTTTTCTTATATCCATTCGAAAAGATATAAGTTTTGATATTTCAATTTCAAATTTCAAATTTAAATATTTTTATATTTTTCTTCTTTTTGGGAAAAAAATCAAATATGCGTAGCTTAATTTATACTGAATGAATGCATTTAATAGCTTAATTTATACTGAATGAATGCATTTAAAAAAAATATCTTTGGAAGAACGCAATTTTTTTAATCTACTTACATACTCGTATATATTTTTTAAGAAATATAGTATGTATATTACTTATAATGAAAAATGAAAAAAAATTGGTAAATATTAAATTGAGCAAGTTCATTAAAAAGTAATATACATAATGTTGGTATTTTTAAAATAACATGGCTTACACCTATCCTCTTTGTTATTTATTAGTATTCATTATTATAATATTAATAATATTCCCGTTTAAACATGCTATTGAGTTTTCATATTTATACTTTTTTAAACTTACTCGACAGACTTTTAGAACATTCCACAAAAAAACTATTAAACCCCTCAAAAATTATAAATATTCTGAATAAAGAAAACGAAAGAATTCTAAAATACTGAAATTTAAAATTTAAATGAAAATATTTGCATGTAACTAAAACCTGTATAAAAAAATGCAAAAAAAAGTATGTATGTCCAAAATAAGAAATGATATAGAGAACAACGAGAGATATATAATTACAAAAAATAATAGCGAATATAACAATTTACAACCGAAGATCCTATAAGAAACTAGTGGAACTATTTTCTGTATAACAATTTCGAAAAAACGAGAATTTTATACCAAAAAACGAGAATAAAACATTCATTTAATTATAAAAAATTATATTTATATTAATTAATTTTAATATTAAAAAGAAAACTATGTATGTATTAACGGCCTTCTTGGATATTGAGGGTACTTTCAATAACGTTCATAATGCAGCCATTATAAAATCGCTGGCTACGTTAGAAGTAGAAGCGAAACTAGCACAATGGATCGCAAATATGCTAAGAAACAGAGTGGTCCAGAAGGAAATATGCTAAGAAACAGAGTGGTCCAGTAATAGCCGCATTACCAAGAAAGTAAGTAGAAGCACCCCACATGGTGGGGTGCTGACAACCTCTTCTTTGGCTCCTAGTAATGGACCAAATCTTAAAGAAGCTACAGCAAGATGGGATTAAAGCAGTCGCATACGCCGATCATCTAGTCATTCGGGTCTCCAGTGAATATCCCCACATATTAAGCGAGATATTAGAGAGAGCCCTAGTCTGCGTTAGTAGATGGGCCAACGATTGTGGCCTACGTGCGAACCCGGCTAAGACGGAGCTCATGCTCTTCACCACAAAAACCAAAATCCAAACATTTAATCATCCCAGGCTGGATGGCGTCCAGTCGCAGCTTTCTTCTAGTGTCAAGTATCTAGGCGTGATGCTTGACCCTAAGTTAAATTGGAAACTGAATGTTGAAGCAAGAGCAAAGAAAGCGTATATAGCTCGAAAAAAATGTTAGGGAAGAAATGGGGATTGAAGCGAAGAATGGTTTTATGGATGTACACAGCCAGAGTTTGTCCTATCCTGACATACGGGTCTATTGTATGGTGGCCCGCACTCTCAAAGTAGTACAACCGTACCAAGCTAGGTAAGGTCCAAAGAGAAGCTTGCATGTGCGTAACAGGGGCGTTGAGAATGACGCCAAAGGACGCGTTATATGTAATCCTCCACCTGCTTCCAGCGGACCTCCATATAAAATACTCATCCACATGCAGCGCAATAAGGCTCAAAGAAATCGGGCAAAACCATAAGGACACTGCAGCATTCTTAACACGATAGACAGAAATCTGAGCAGGGTCTCCACGGACTACATTATCCCCAAGTTAGAGCTGAACAAGAAGTTCAAAACAAAAATTCCAACCAGAAGGGAATGGAAAGACAGACCTATTATGAGAAATGGACAGTTCTCTACTCAGACGGTTCAAAGATGAACTACGGTGTGGGTGTCGGGATTTTCTCAGAAACAAACGCAATATCCCAAAAATTCAGACTCCCTAAAAGATCCACCGTTTTCCAGGCGGAAACCTTTGCAATCTGGAAAGCGTGCCAAACGTTGAGAGAAGACAAATACAACATAGCGATTTGTCGCACAAATACAACATAGCGATTGTGACGGACAGCCAAGCAGCAGTTTCGGTTCTCAACTCTACCACAATCTCCTCAAAACTGGTAAAGAAATGTTCAGATGAACTGGCAACCAGTTCAACGTTACCCTACTGTTCCCTGACACGAAAAGGCCGATGAACTAGCGCGCGGAGGGTCATGCCTAGATGCAGCCCTGGCGGCTCAAATCGACCGTCCTCTAAACACAGTAAGAAGAGATCTCTGCCTCCACCATCTATTACTTACCAACGATAGATTACAAGGACTGATCTCATGCGGGACGACCAAGAAAACTTGGCCTTCCTACAACAAAACCAAAACTGATAACTTCTTAAAACTCTCCCATAGGAACAAAGCTATGGCGACAGCTGTCTACACTAGCCACTGGCCTATATGAAAGCACGCAGCCAGAATGGGCATTCCGTTCAACCAATCGTGCCACAGCTGCAAAGGAACCAAGTGAAAAGGAAACGGTAGAACATTTCCTGTTTAATCTTCTATTTTAAATCCCAACTAGTTTTGTTATAACCGTTCTATTTGTCCATTATTTTATTTAAATAAAATTAGGCTATATTAATGTATTAGTAAATCACGCCACTATTGTAACAATATAAAACTTATTATTGTCTTCTTTTCAAATTCACAAATAGAACGATTATAACAAAACTAATATTTTTTGAAGAAACAAATTGTATTCTATTAGTCGTCGAATTTCGAATAGAGAAGAGCTATAATTTGTTCTAATTTTTGGAAAATTTTATATCGAAAATAAATCATCTTAAAAAAGTCTTTAAGATTAAACAATTGGTCCAATCGAACAGGATTTTGTAAAGTCGTTAATAATTAGCAAAAATATAAATCGATATCAATATTAATTTGTTCAAGCCGATTTTCTAGCTTTAATATTAATTTGTAATATTTGTGACCTGGCCGGCACATATTAATTTTATACCACCTGCTCTCGACAGCAGACCACGGCACCACTACACCGTAGGTGAGGATAGTCGCACAACGGCAGTATATATATCAAGCATAGCCATAGAACCATGCGTGGTTTCAGATCCCATTTATTCCATGAATAAAGGGCTACACATGCCTTCTGTGCTCTTTCCTAGATATTAAGTCTCCAGTTCAGTTTCGGGTGTAACATTACACCTAGATACCGTACGCGAGAGGCTCGATTCAGAGTTTCCCCGTCCAGTCTAAGTCGGTTATTTTTGTCTTAGTGGTAAACAGCATTAACTCCGTTTTCTTCGGATTAACGTTAAGGCCACAATCTTTGGTCCAATTGCTTACCATTAGCTAGGTTTTTTCCATAATTTCACTAAATATGTGTTTACCAGAGACCAGTATCACTAGGTCATCCGCGTATATAGTTATAATTCCCACCCCACCTGGGGTTTCCTAAGAATCTTATCCATGGCTATTAGCGTTCCAGTGTTTCTAGCATGAAAGATGAGAGGCTGATTGGCCTGAAGTCCTTTGGTGCTTTAAGAAAAAAATGTGAATTTTTATAAATTTTTGGATACCATTTATAGATAACATTGGCACATGGCCATATGGCTTTAAAGACCACCTAGTCAGAATTTAGATGCCTTTGCCCACAAAGTAAAATCATATCTGGCATATTTCGTTTTGTTAGACTATACATGCTGTTTATAACAATTTCAAATATGCACTCACAAAATGATCGGCAACATACATTTTGTATAACACAAAATTTTTATTTTGAGTAAATGAAGATAATTTCAAATTGTTTTCTACTAAGTTGAGAATATTATTCCTATGTGCCTTTGTTGTTGTTTTTATTTTACGATGGTTTATTGCTGTGGTTATTTCTTGACCCTTTTTTATATTTGTTACCTGCAATCAGTTTTTTCTTATATCCATTCGAAAAGATATAAGTTTTGATATTTCAATTTCAAATTTCAAATTTAAATATTTTTATATTTTTCTTCTTTTTGGGAAAAAAAATCAAATATGCGTAGCTTAATTTATACTGAATGAATGCATTTAATAGCTTAATTTATACTGAATGAATGCATTTAAAAAAAATATCTTTGGAAGAACGCAATTTTTTTAATCTACTTACATACTCGTATATATTTTTTAAGAAATATAGTATGTATATTACTTATAATGAAAAATGAAAAAAAATTGGTAAATATTAAATTGAGCAAGTTCATTAAAAAGTAATATACATAATGTTGGTATTTTTAAAATAACATGGCTTACACCTATCCTCTTTGTTATTTATTAGTATTCATTATTATAATATTAATAATATTCCCGTTTAAACATGCTATTGAGTTTTCATATTTATACCTTTTTAAACTTACTCGACAGACTTTTAGGACATTCCACAAAAAAACTATTAAACCCCTCAAAAATTATAAATATTCTGAATAAAGAAAACGAAAAAATTCTAAAATACTGAAATTTAAAATTTAAATGAAAATATTTGCATGTAACTAAAACCTGTATAAAAAAATGCAAAAAAAAGTATGTATATCCAAAATAAGAAATGATATAGAGAACAACGAGAGATATATAATTACAAAAAAAAATAGCGAATATAACAATTTACAACCGAAGATCCTATAAGAAACTAGTGGAACTATTTTCTGTATAACAATTTCGAAAAAACGAGAATTTTATACCAAAAAACGAGAATAAAACATTCATTTAATTATAAAAAATTTATAAATATAATAGGCTGGATGGCGTCCAGTTGCAGCTTTCTTCTAGTGTCAAGTATCTAGGCGTGATGCTTGACCCTAAGTTAAATTGGAAACTGAATGTTGAAGCAAGAGCAAAGAAAGCGTATATAGCTCGAAAAAAATGTTAGGGAAGAAATGGGGATTGAAGCGAAGAATGGTTTTATGGATGTACACAGCCAGAGTTTGTCCTATCCTGACATACGGGTCTATTGTATGGTGGCCCGCACTCTCAAAGTAGTACAACCGTACCAAGCTAGGTAAGGTCCAAAGAGAAGCTTGCATGTGCGTAACAGGGGCGTTGAGAATGACGCCAAAGGACGCGTTATATGTAATCCTCCACCTGCTTCCAGCGGACCTCCATATAAAATACTCATCCACATGCAGCGCAATAAGGCTCAAAGAAATCGGGCAAAACCATAAGGACACTGCAGCATTCTTAACACGATAGACAGAAATCTGAGCAGGGTCTCCACGGACTACATTATCCCCAAGTTAGAGCTGAACAAGAAGTTCAAAACAAAAATTCCAACCAGAAGGGAATGGAAAGACAGACCTATTATGAGAAATGGACACAGTTCTCTACTCAGACGGTTCAAAGATGAACTACGGTGTGGGTGTCGGGATTTTCTCAGAAACAAACGCAATATCGCAAAAATTCAGACTCCCTAAAAGATCCACCGTTTTCCAGGCGGAAACCTTTGCAATCTGGAAAGCGTGCCAAACGTTGAGAGAAGACAAATACAACATAGCGATTTGTCGCACAAATACAACATAGCGATTGTGACGGACAGCCAAGCAGCAGTTTTGGTTCTCAACTCTACCACAATCTCCTCAAAACTGGTAAAGAAATGTTCAGATGAACTGGCAACCAGTTCAACGTTACCCTACTGTTCCCTGACACGAAAAGGCCGATGAACTAGCGCGCGGAGGGTCATGCCTAGATGCAGCCCTGGCGGCTCAAATCAACCGTCCTCTAAACACAGTAAGAAGAGATCTCTGCCTCCACCATCTATTACTTACCAACGATAGATTACAAGGACTGATCTCATGCGGGACGACCAAGAAAACTTGGCCTTCCTACAACAAAACCAAAACTGATAACTTCTTAAAACTCTCCCATAGGAACAAAGCTATGGCGACAGCTGTCTACACTAGCCACTGGCCTATATGAAAGCACGCAGCCAGAATGGGCATTCCGTTCAACCAATCGTGCCACAGCTCCAAAGGAACCAAGTGAAAAGGAAACGGTAGAACATTTCCTGTTTAATCTTCTATTTTAAATCCCAACTAGTTTTGTTATAACCGTTCTATTTGTCCATTATTTTATTTAAATAAAATTAGGCTATATTAATGTATTAGTAAATCACGCCACTATTGTAACAATATAAAACTTATTATTGTCTTCTTTTCAAATTCACAAATAGAACGATTATAACAAAACTAATATTTTTTGAAGAAACAAATTGTATTCTATTAGTCGTCGAATTTCGAATAGAGAAGAGCTATAATTTGTTCTAATTTTTGGAAAATTTTATATCGAAAATAAATCATCTTAAAAAAGTCTTTAAGATTAAACAATTGGTCCAATCGAACAGGATTTTGTAAAGTCGTTAATAATTAGCAAAAATATAAATCGATATCAATATTAATTTGTTCAAGCCGATTTTCTAGCTTTAATATTAATTTGTAATATTTGTGACCTGGCCGGCACATATTAATTTTATACCACCTGCTCTCGACAGCAGACCACGGCACCACTACACCGTAGGTGAGGATAGTCGCACAACGGCAGTATATATATCAAGCATAGCCATAGAACCATGCGTGGTTTCAGATCCCATTTATTCCATGAATAAAGGGCTACACATGCCTTCTGTGCTCTTTCCTAGATATTAAGTCTCCAGTTCAGTTTCGGGTGTAACATTACACCTAGATACCGTACGCTAGAGGCTCGATTCAGAGTTTCCCCGTCCAGTCTAAGTCGGTTATTTTTGTCTTAGTGGTAAACAGCATTAACTCCGTTTTCTTCGGATTAACGTTAAGGCCACAATCTTTGGTCCAATTGCTTACCATTAGCTAGGTTTTTTCCATAATTTCACTAAATATGTGTTTACCAGAGACCAGTATCACTAGGTCATCCGCGTATATAGTTATAATTCCCACCCCACCTGGAGTTTCCTAAGAATCTTATCCATGGCTATTAGCGTTCCAGTGTTTCTAGCATGAAAGATGAGAGGCTGATTGGCCTGAAGTCCTTTGGTGCTTTAAGAAAAAAATGTGAATTTTTATAAATTTTTGGATACCATTTATAGATAACATTGGCACATGGCCATATGGCTTTAAAGACCACCTAGTCAGAATTTAGATGCCTTTGCCCACAAAGTAAAATCATATCTGGCATATTTCGTTTTGTTAGACTATACATGCTGTTTATAACAATTTCAAAATATGCACTCACAAAATGATCGGCAACATACATTTTGTATAACACAAAATTTTTATTTTGAGTAAATGAAGATAATTTCAAATTGTTTTCTACTAAGTTGAGAATATTATTCCTATGTGCCTTTGTTGTTGTTTTTATTTTACGATGGTTTATTGCTGTGGTTATTTCTTGACCCTTTTTTATATTTGTTACCTGCAATCAGTTTTTTCTTATATCCATTCGAAAAGATATAAGTTTTGATATTTCAATTTCAAATTTCAAATTTAAATATTTTTATATTTTTCTTCTTTTTGGGAAAAAAAATCAAATATGCGTAGCTTAATTTATACTGAATGAATGCATTTAATAGCTTAATTTATACTGAATGAATGCATTTAAAAAAAATATCTTTGGAAGAACGCAATTTTTTTAATCTACTTACATACTCGTATATATTTTTTAAGAAATATAGTATGTATATTACTTATAATGAAAAATGAAAAAAAATTGGTAAATATTAAATTGAGCAAGTTTATTAAAAAGTAATATACATAATGTTGGTATTTTTAAAATAACATGGCTTACACCTATCCTCTTTGTTATTTATTAGTATTCATTATTATAATATTAATAATATTCCCGTTTAAACATGCTATTGAGTTTTCATATTTATACTTTTTTAAACTTACTCGACAGACTTTTAGGACATTCCACAAAAAAACTATTAAACCCCTCAAAAATTATAAATATTCTGAATAAAGAAAACGAAAAAATTCTAAAATACTGAAATTTAAAATTTAAATGAAAATATTTGCATGTAACTAAAACCTGTATAAAAAAATGCAAAAAAAAGTATGTATATCCAAAATAAGAAATGATATAGAGAACAACGAGAGATATATAATTACAAAAAATAATAGCGAATATAACAATTTACAACCGAAGATCCTATAAGAAACTAGTGGAACTATTTTCTGTATAACAATTTCGAAAAAACGAGAATTTTATACCAAAAAACGAGAATAAAACATTAATTTAATTATAAAAAATTATATTTATATTAATTAATTTTAATATTAAAAAGAAAACTATGTATGTATTAACGGCCTTCTTGGATATTGAGGGTACTTTCAATAACGTTCATAATGCAGCCATTATAAAATCGCTGGCTACGTTAGAAGTAGAAGCGAAACTAGCACAATGGATCGCAAATATGCTAAGAAACAGAGTGGTCCAGAAGGAAATATGCTAAGAAACAGAGTGGTCCAGTAATAGCTGCATTACCAAGAAAGTAAGTAGAAGCACCCCACATGGTGGGGTGCTGACAATCTCTTCTTTGGCTCCTAGTAATGGACCAAATCTTAAAGAAGCTACAGCAAGATGGGATTTAAGCAGTCGCATACGCCGATCATCTAGTCATTCGGGTCTCCAGTGAATATCCCCACATATTAAGCGAGATATTAGAGAGAGCCCTAGTCTGCGTTAGTAGATGGGCCAACGATTGTGGCCTACGTGCGAACCCGGCTAAGACGGAGCTCATGCTCTTCACCACAAAAACCAAAATCCAAACATTTAATCATCCCAGGCTGGATGGCGTCCAGTTGCAGCTTTCTTCTAGTGTCAAGTATCTAGGCGTGATGCTTGACCCTAAGTTAAATTGGAAACTGAATGTTGAAGCAAGAGCAAAGAAAGCGTATATAGCTCGAAAAAAATGTTAGGGAAGAAATGGGGATTGAAGCGAAGAATGGTTTTATGGATGTACACAGCCAGAGTTTGTCCTATCCTGACATACGGGTCTATTGTATGGTGGCCCGCACTCTCAAAGTAGTACAACCGTACCAAGCTAGGTAAGGTCCAAAGAGAAGCTTGCATGTGCGTAACAGGGGCGTTGAGAATGACGCCAAAGGACGCGTTATATGTAATCCTCCACCTGCTTCCAGCGGACCTCCATATAAAATACTCATCCACATGCAGCGCAATAAGGCTCAAAGAAATCGGGCAAAACCATAAGGACACTGCAGCATTCTTAACACGATAGACAGAAATCTGAGCAGGGTCTCCACGGACTACATTATCCCCAAGTTAGAGCTGAACAAGAAGTTCAAAACAAAAATTCCAACCAGAAGGGAATGGAAAGACAGACCTATTATGAGAAATGGACACAGTTCTCTACTCAGACGGTTCAAAGATGAACTACGGTGTGGGTGTCGGGATTTTCTCAGAAACAAACGCAATATCCCAAAAATTCAGACTCCCTAAAAGATCCACCGTTTTCCAGGCGGAAACCTTTGCAATCTGGAAAGCGTGCCAAACGTTGAGAGAAGACAAATACAACATAGCGATTTGTCGCACAAATACAACATAGCGATTGTGACGGACAGCCAAGCAGCAGTTTTGGTTCTCAACTCTACCACAATCTCCTCAAAACTGGTAAAGAAATGTTCAGATGAACTGGCAACCAGTTCAACGTTACCCTACTGTTCCCTGACACGAAAAGGCCGATGAACTAGCGCGCGGAGGGTCATGCCTAGATGCAGCCCTGGCGGCTCAAATCGACCGTCCTCTAAACACAGTAAGAAGAGATCTCTGCCTCCACCATCTATTACTTACCAACGATAGATTACAAGGACTGATCTCATGCGGGACGACCAAGAAAACTTGGCCTTCCTACAACAAAACCAAAACTGATAACTTCTTAAAACTCTCCCATAGGAACAAAGCTATGGCGACAGCTGTCTACACTAGCCACTGGCCTATATGAAAGCACGCAGCCAGAATGGGCATTCCGTTCAACCAATCGTGCCACAGCTGCAAAGGAACCAAGTGAAAAGGAAACGGTAGAACATTTCCTGTTTAATCTTCTATTTTAAATCCCAACTAGTTTTGTTATAACCGTTCTATTTGTCCATTATTTTATTTAAATAAAATTAGGCTATATTAATGTATTAGTAAATCACGCCACTATTGTAACAATATAAAACTTATTATTGTCTTCTTTTCAAATTCACAAATAGAACGATTATAACAAAACTAATATTTTTTGAAGAAACAAATTGTATTCTATTAGTCGTCGAATTTCGAATAGAGAAGAGCTATAATTTGTTCTAATTTTTGGAAAATTTTATATCGAAAATAAATCATCTTAAAAAAGTCTTTAAGATTAAACAATTGGTCCAATCGAACAGGATTTTGTAAAGTCGTTAATAATTAGCAAAAATATAAATCGATATCAATATTAATTTGTTCAAGCCGATTTTCTAGCTTTAATATTAATTTGTAATATTTGTGACCTGGCCGGCACATATTAATTTTATACCACCTGCTCTCGACAGCAGACCACGGCACCACTACACCGTAGGTGAGGATAGTCGCACAACGGCAGTATATATATCAAGCATAGCCATAGAACCATGCGTGGTTTCAGATCCCATTTATTCCATGAATAAAGGGCTACACATGCCTTCTGTGCTCTTTCCTAGATATTAAGTCTCCAGTTCAGTTTCGGGTGTAACATTACACCTAGATACCGTACGCGAGAGGCTCGATTCAGAGTTTCCCCGTCTAGTCTAAGCCGGTATTTTTGTCTTAGTGGTAAACAGCATTAACTCCGTTTTCTTCGGATTAACGTTAAGGCCACAATCTTTGGTCCAATTGCTTACCATTAGCTAGGTTTTTTCCATAATTTCACTAAATATGTGTTTACCAGAGACCAGTATCACTAGGTCATCCGCGTATATAGTTATAATTCCCACCCCACCTGGAGTTTCCTAAGAATCTTATCCATGGCTATTAGCCACTGTAGGCGGGATAGCACGCCACCCTGCGGTGTACCTCTTTTGGTAAATCTGGTAATATGGCGTTACCAAGACCCGCCTGGATTTGTCTTGATTGAAGCATTTGGAGTAAACACATAGTTTGGAAAACACCTAGTTCACTCAAGGACTCTTGGATAGCTTCAACTTGTATGTTGTTAAAGACACCTTCTATGTCTAGAAAGGTGGCAAGGGTGTATTGCTTGTAATGCAGCGATTTTTCCACTTTACGTACCACTTCAATTAACGCAGTGTCAGTGTACTTACCTTTACAGTATGCATGATGTGACTTGCATAGCGGAGTACTCTCAAGAACTTTTCTTAGCTCGACCTCGAGTAGGCGTTCCAGTGTTTCTAGCATGAAAGATGAGAGGCTGATTGGCCTGAAGTCCTTTGGTGCTTTAAGAAAAAAATGTGAATTTTTATAAATTTTTGGATACCATTTATAGATAACATTTGTTGTCTTTCGACGATTTTTAAATAAAGAAAAACAGTTTATTTTTTTTATTACAATTATTTATTAACTAATATTTATTTATTACTGCTTTCTTTCGCAGTTAGAAACAGAGTCTTATTCACAAATCAAACAGTTTACGTTTTCACCTTCATTAAAATCCCTTCCATTATGCATTTAAAACAATTTTACCTTTATTTTTATCCGGGTGTCCGTCCGCCATCCGTTGTCCGCCTCCAGAGGAAGAAAAAATGAACATATAAACTAAAACTTGACGCTGGTCAAGTTACGTCCATTTTTGTTTATATTTTTTTTTCTCTGTGACGGCGGATGACAAACGTCAATCAAATAAAAAGAAACACCAAGATTTCCCCTCTACCGATCCATTCGCGCAGGCCATCTATTGCGAAAAAAACCGCCTTCAGAAAAAATTGTTTTTTTAATTCGGTTTGGCAGCCCGATTGTGAAACGGGAAAATGGTCAGGTTCGCAGGCAAAATTGTGAATAGAGAGTGGCTTGATGTTTTTTTTTGGGTTGGGGAAGGAGATTTATATTTTTTTTTCGCTGATCGAGGAGTCGTTGTCTGGATGTAGCGGAGGTCGGACCGCTGCTCAAAAGAAAGAAAAAGTAAAAATTTTCAAATTTAAAAATTTTTTTTTATTGCGTTTTTTTTTTGTAATATTATAAAAAAATAAAATCCGAAAAGTTGGTGCCGGTAAAAAATTTTTTATTAAAATATAAAATAATCATAGATTTTCCGGATTAAAAATTAAATATAGAGCCCTCATAATTATCGCGCCGTTTAAATAAAATTTGAGAATCAGCTAATCGCTGATAATAAAAAAAAAAAATAATATTTTTGTGTGTGAGGAAATTTTAGCTGCCGCCATTTAAGCGGTAAAGTAGGGAGGAAGGAATTCAGGAAATAGTAGCTCGACATCATAATTATTAAGGAAATTACAGCGAGGGAATCTAAAAAAAAAAGGAAACGAAGCAAGAAAAAGAAAAGGTGAAATACCTGCAGCAACGAGTCCAGAGATTTTTTTTGAGGCATCGATACTTAGGATTTATATCAGAACGAGAAAAAGAAAATTAAATAGGGGAAACCGTGTAGATTTGGTTTCCGAATGTAATTGTAGCTGAAAAAAAAAGGAAAAACCTAAATTTTACGTAAATCTGAATGTGAATCTGTGAATTGTAGGCTATGGCATAAATTAAAAATTTTTTTTGAGTAGTTAAAGGTCGTAGAGAAAAAAAAATAACCTAAATTCTTTAAAAATGTAAATTTCTATAAAAATTTCGTTTTTTTTAATTATACTTTAAAAAGAAAAATAATAAATGTTCTTAATCTTCTGAGTTCCATAATTGAGTAATTTTACGTTATAAATTTGTTAAATTTTCTTTATTATTTGAATTTTTTTAATTTTTTAATTTTGTTTAATTATTTTTGATTTTTCTTATTATTTTTGATTTTGTTTTATAATTTTTTTTTGATTTTTCTTATCATTTTTTTTTTTTTACAAACTTGTTGCTTAATTGGCTCCAAACATCATGACGTACAACACCAAATGTTGCTGTGGAAAAAGAATTTTTTTTTTCTTTTGGAATTGTGTTGTGGTGTAGACGGTTGGTCACCCCAACAGAGGAAAGGTTTTTTTCTGTAGCTATTGAACAAAAAGAATTTTTATGTGTCAGATGTTGGAGGAGAGAACAAAATTAATCAGCAACTTTTTGTATATGTCCCCTTCTTCGGTGTATTCGGTTCGTCGGGTTCAAGAAAGAAAAGAAAAATATGATGAAACGTAAATATTATGAGATAAAGTTTATTTTCCTGACATAAGAAATTTATATGGTGGTCCATATAGTAATTCTGTCAGCGGTGTTTATGTGTGAGTTAGAAATATTCTGTGGTAGTCCACATTGTAGTCCTCACACGGTAGAGTAAATTTGTGCTAGTTAGAAATTTCTTTTTGTTGTCAAAAATGATAGTCCTAGTGCACGGTAGTGGTAAAAGTTTTTTTATTATTGCGGAATATTGTATTTTTTTTTCTCGATCAGACTTGGGCTTGATGGGACGAATATCCTGATGAAGTACACCCATTCCCACCTTTATTCCTGTCCTACCCTAATCCTGTCGCTCCCTTTCCTAAAATAAATGCGAAGTGTCGAGGTCAATTATTTAGAAAATTTTTATAAAATATTTGAATTTTTGGTTATATACTAGGTAACCCGAATTCCACTTAATTACATAATAGTATTTAGTAGTACCATTTAGTAAACATTTTTTTTTGAGTATTATTTAGTAAAGAATTATTGTATTTTCGTATTATTAATAGTAAATACAATAAGAAAAATTGTCGGAGGATTTAAATAAGAGTATACATACACTGTTAATATATATATAGGTATATATACATTCAGTTTAGGTTTGCCGTCCTACTCTTATAAGAATAAATTATTATTATCATAATAATTTTTTTTTTGTTTGGAACTTATATTTTTTTTTGAATTTTTTTTGGGGGGACAATTTTTTTTTGTGGTTCCGATATTGAACCGTAAATCATATTAGATAGTATTCGGAGGAGGAAGAATACATTGATTGAAACATTGGAGTTATATATATATATTTTGAATTTTATTAAAAAAAATTTTTTGTCCGTTTCGATTAATTATAAATTCTTTGGGACTTATAATTATCATAATAAAAATAAATTATAGTATTAAGGAATTAAATGGTATTGTAAGGAAATAAATAAAATACGTTTAGTACAAATTATATATTTTTTTTTCTGAATTTTATTTTTATTTTTTTGGGTTGTCTCATTTTGTATTGGGCAAATTATTTTGCTTGAAGTTAGCATCGGGCATATCGTGGTAGATCTTGTCGCTTGGGGATAGATATTTTGCATTTGGCCAAACATGGATCCGTCATTGCTAGAAGATGAATTATTATATGAGCTGGAAATTCGTAAATTGAATGTATTACCTGGTACGACCATATCAAAAATTCCTAAATTACGGGTAGCATTAGCAGATGAGCGCCGTGCGCCTCAACAATTACCAATGGTGGTCATCGACGATCCGGGGGTTGAATGGGAGCGGTGCGAAGCTAAGGTGTGCGAATACGAAGCGTTGGTCGGTAATGCAGTTCGAGAACAAGATGAACATTTGTTGTCAGTAGTTGAATCCCGCAGTTTGCACCTGGTAGATCGACTTAGACGATTGCGGAAGGCTAGTCCAACATTATCTACGACTGTTAGAGGGATTACTAATCGATTAAATGACATTTTTGGAAAAATTAAAGGGTATACCTGTGAGATGCAGCGCAAATCGGACGTTCGGGTTTGGGATCTCCGGTTCCACAAGGTGTCGATGAATTGAGTGGAGATGAAGAAGCAATTGCTCCGTTACCTACGGGTCAAAATGTTGCTGTTGAAGCGGATAAAATATTATTAATAGAAAAGAGCAAACAATTAATAAAGATATATTACCGATTCCTTCGTTGGGTAAATTCCGTCAGCAAATCCATCAACTAGTAAAGGTTCAGCTCAGGAGAAAAATTCGGATTCATCAATAGCCAACAAATTATCTTCGTTGCACCTGGGCAGCAAGCACAGTTCATCCTACACTTCGCCGAATTCCGTACCAGTCGATCATCGCCTGTGTTCTACAAAAATGGGAACACATCGAAAAATATACTCTGCACCTGTAAATAGGAATAAGTTCGGTAATCAACATCAACAATCTCAGCCTGCACGTGCGCAAGAGCGATCCATATGGTATCAACGTCAGTCGGTAGATCAATACCAACAGTGGAAAGCCGAAATGTCCAATATGATCCCCGATCAACAGCGGCAAATTCAAGAGATGCGAGATCTACTAGCAGCACAGTCAGCGTCAGCTCGAATCCAGCGTACTACCAGCTCCGCTACTGTACCGCGTTCGTCGTCGTCCAGATCCTTGCGTGGTGTAGTGCATTCCCAGCAAAGTTTACGTCCTAGAATCGAGCCTGCAAGTGATATTGAAACCAGTGATGATGACGCAATGGAAATCCAGTGTCGAATTGGCGTCTACATTTCGATGGTTCTGGTAGAGGTTTGTCGTTGAAGGAGTTCTTATTCCGGGTCGAAACATTAGCTAGGGGAGATAGGTATCCTGTCGAAAACCTGGTGTTGTCCATTAACCAGCTACTAAAAGATCGAGCAGAAATTTGGTATTGGCAGTATATTCGTCGAAATCCACATACTACCTGGAAACAGCTACGAAGAGCACTGATGGAGAAGTTTGATGAAGGAGAAGAGGATGGAGATGTGAAAAGGATGATGGAAAGTAGGAAGCAACGAACAAGGGAAAAATTTTCGGATTATCGTATGGATATGGAAGGATTGAGGCTAAGATTAAATAAGGAAATATCGGATGATGATTTTTTGAATAGAGTTTACTTCAACCTGTATCCGGGTTACAAAAAAGCGATGATCCTCGAAGATATTGTCACCATGAGCCAATTGGATAAACTGTGTAAACGATTGGAAAGGAAATGGAAGGAAGTAGGAGAAACAGCTGAGGATCAGGTGCGATCTCGTCGAACATATGTCCACGAGTTGGATGCGCCGAAACATCCAGAAGTTGAGGAGGCTAGTAACATCATTCCTCCAGTTGCGGCATCGGTCTCATGCTTCAACCCCGTCTTTGGTCCTAATCAATTATACTCATTGCAGCAAAACGCGGTCGATACATCCGAAGTACCATCACAGGTGTGAATTGTTGATGGTTGATTTTATTATGATGACATCGTGGGAAGATCTTCAAACAATTACTACATTTGATGGTGATGATGATGATGATGATGATGAAGTGATACCACCATCATCACTGGAGAACTATATGAATGATAAATTACTATTGCTAGACAAATTTTTAAATGTCTATAAAAATTTCATCCTTGATGAACATAGAGAAGAATTTGAGAATTATCGGAAAGCATTAACGAAATTGGTGAATGTTGAAATGAAATTTTCAATTCATGGTTCTCACTATGCACAGCGTCTCGAACCTAATAGTACCTACATCATTTGCTATAATTGTGATGATTGGGTCACGTATTTCGAGATTGTCAGTTACCTCTGAAAATATTTTGTTATAGATGTGGTTATAAAAATAAATATTTTAATAATTGTCCGAAATGTCAGTCTGTCCGTAGTCCGGGAAACGAGTTCCCAGGACGAGGAATGGGGAGGAATCCTCTTCTGCGACCGTTTCGTCCTTCGTAGAAAACTTCGAATATAATATAAATTTAATTTCAAGTAATAATTATAAAGATAATGTAAGCAATGAATTAATCAGAATTAAAACTAGAAATATGGTTAGATCTAAAAATAATTTTAAATTTAAAAGGGATAGTAAAAAATATTAAAAGCTAGCCTGATTCGAGTGGTTGGTGACAATCGACCATTCATGAAAATCAACATTAGCGATAAAAATTTTATAGCACTATTAGATAGTGGTGCTAACATTAGTTGTCTAGGTAAGGATTGTTTAGTAATGTTAAATGAGTTAGGGGTTAGTTATAGCAAAATAAATTATGATATTCGTACTGCTGATGGAGATAGTCAACAAGTTATTGGCTATGTTTATTTAAATATAAAGTATAATACTATAATTAAACATATTAAATTTTTCTTAATTCCGACTATCAAAAGATCGTGGTCGTTATCATTCTTCGTGACGTCATCGATTATCCTGGGGGTAGATTTTCTAGAAGCTTACAATGCCGTACCTTTCCATAATTTCGAAATCGATGACGTCACGAAGAATGATAACGACCACAATTTGTCTGTAGATCAGCAAGAACAGCTGCTAGGAATTATCGATTCACTTCCATCGTATAGTAAGTGTGGGTTGGGTAAGACTGCGTTGTTGAGGCATGAGATTGATGTCGACCTTCCGTTTCCCGACCATATCCGTTGTCGTTACCAATGCAGAAGTTACTGGATGCTGAAATAGACAAAATGTTAGCGGAAGATATCATCGAAGAAAGCAAAAGTGGATGGGCCTCACCGATGGCTATGGTGAAAAAGAAAGATGGCTCGCTCCGGTTGTGTCTCGACGCTCGCAAGGTAAACGCTGTTACCAAACCGGATGCTTATCCACTACCGCACATCAACTCCATTTTCAGTAGGGTGAAAAAGACCAAATACATCAGCAGTCTAGACCTCAAGATGGCGTTCTGGCAGGTGGAGCTGGAAGAAGAATCAAAAGATAAAACCGCGTTTATAGTACCCGGACGGGGCCTGTTCCAATTCAAACGTATGCCGTTTGGGTTGTCCAACTCCCCGAAGACACTGTGCAGGCTTATGGATAAGGTGATCCCTTACGAGCTTCATGAGGATGTATTTGTCTACCTGGATGATCTCCTGATCCTCTCGGAAGTCTTTGACACCCACATGTTGCTTTTGAGTAAAGTAGCTCAGTGTCTGAGGGAAGCTGGACTAACCATTAACGTCTAAAAGAGCAGGTTCTGTCAAAAAGAAACTAAGTACCTGGGTCACATCATTAACAGTGAGGGCATTCATACTGATCCAGCGAAAGTAGACGCCATTAGAAATTTTCCGCAGCCGAAAACAGTTCGACAAATTCGAAGATTCCTGGGGATGACGGGCTGGTACAACCGAATCATTCAGAATTATGCGGTCATTGCAGCACCCACTAAATAAGAAAGCGACTGAAAAATGGAATGATGACGCAGAAAAAGCATTTATTACCTTAAAAGCAGCATTAACGGAAGCGCCGGTACTAGTCAACAATCCTGATTTCGCTCGTGAGTTCTATATCCAGTGCGATGCGTCGAAGACGGGGGTTGGAGGCGTCCTGTTCCAGCGTGACGACAATGGACATGATCACCCAATAGCGTTCATGTCACAGAAGCTGAATAACGCACAGAAAAATTACAGCGTTACGGAACAGGAATGTCTTGCGGCCGTCGTTAGCTTGAAGAAATTCCGACAAATGTGGAAGGATCAGCATTCACGGTGATCACGGATCACGCCAGTTTGAAGTGGCTCATGTCGCAAACCGATTTGTCCGGCAGGTTGGCCTGGTGGAGCTTGAAGCTGCAAGCTTTCGATTTCAAAATCGTTCATCGGAAGGGTTCGGAAAACGTGGTTGCGGATGCTTTGTCTAGGGGAGAAATGGAAGAATTAATGGACAAAATCAATTCTAGTGGCGACATTAGGTTAACGGATCAAGCTTTTCAGGATCCAGAATATCAGGATAAACTAAAAATTTTCCAAGACAATCTCCAGCGTTTTCCTGATATCAAACTGGATGGAAATGTGATTATTAAAAGGGTAAAATTTCGAAAACAAGCATCACTTACCGATATCCCAGTTTGGAAGGTTTGGGTTCCTGAAAGCATGTGGATTGACGTCATCAAACACTATCATGATGAGCCGTTGGCAGCTCACTCCGGCGTGGATAAAACCACTGAAAAAATCCAACGTTTGTATTATTGGCCAAAAATGCGTGACACCATTAATACTTACATAGCTGCTTGCGACTCGTGCAAAGAATGTAAAGCGCCGAACATTTGCCTGCGTCCTCCGATGGTCATCCAGAGTCCTCCGGTCCGTCCGTGGCAATTCATCAACGTCGATTTATTAGGTCCATATCCGCGCTCTAAAAATGGCAACACTTATATCTTTATCGTGCTAGATCAATTTAGTAAATTTGTTTTATTAAAACCTTTGCGACAGGCAACTACAACGCCGATAATAAAATTTTTGGAATCTGATGTGTTTCATTTATTCGGAATTCCCGAAGTGTTAACGTCCGATAATGGGGTGCAATTTAAGTCAAGAGAGTTCCAGAAACTAATAGCCGAGTACAATATCCAGCACAGATTAGTAGGGTAACAAAACGGGTTCTACTCCATCTTCCAACAAACCCCAAAATTTGTGAAAATGTTATAATTTTTAACTTTAATGAGCATGTTTTATTTAATGAGCACGTTTTGGTGTGTCGAGAAGGTGGGGTTGTGGAATTGGATATTGGGGGTGAAGATTGGGGATGGTATGGGGTGTGGGGGCTGAAGTGGGCTTTTTTGGTATAGGTTGTGGTGGTGTGGGGATTTGGTTGGCGGTTGGAACATGTTGGAACATGTTAGCTAATTTTATTAGCTAATTTCTAAAATATTAAAGTCTGAATAAATAATTTTTTCTTATCAGTACTTATTACATTAATTTTTTTCTTATCAGTTATTAAGTTGTGGTTTATGAATGAATTTTGTTATTGTTTTTTAATAATTATATTTTATGTTTAGCTTAAAAGAAATGTTAAGGTTATCAAGGTTATTCTTTACTAATAAAAATGTATAAATATGAATTAATGATACAAATTTTTGTGTTCTACGATGGCTTTGAATATTTGAATTCTATTTATATATTACGAGTATGTTAGGTAGCAAAGGTTCAAATCTCACCTGGAACCGTAGAACATTTTTTCCATTTGTGATTTATATTTTTTATTTAAATATACCAATCAATTCTAAAATATATTTAGTTTAAAATTGGTGTGAATTGTTGATGGTTGATTTTATTATGATGACATCGTGGGAAGATCTTCAAACAATTACTACATTTGATGGTGATGATGATGATGATGATGATGAAGTGATACCACCATCATCACTGGAGAACTATATGAATGATAAATTACTATTGCTAGACAAATTTTTAAATGTCTATAAAAATTTCATCCTTGATTAACATAGAGAAGAATTTGAGAATTATCGGAAAGCATTAACGAAATTGGTGAATGTTGAAATGAAATTTTCAATTCATGGTTCTCACTATGCAAATTGTATATGGTCTTCTGATAATGCAACATCTGGTTCAGATACATGTTTATGTAGCAGTATAAACTTTATTGAAGATTCTTCTATAAAACTTATGAAATTTTATCTGAGATTGGGTGGTGGAAATAATTTATTATTGTTAAGCTAAATAAGAATGTAGTTGAAAATAAATAAAACATTTCAAATGTAGTTGAAAATAAATAAAGTTAATGAGATTTGTAAATTTGGTTTCATAGTTTTGATTTTTTAGTATGTTACTCACTATGTAAGATATAACATTAATGATGAACAATAATTTTTTAAAATGTTTTTTACAAAAATATGATGGTCTGCTATTGAAAGAACATAAAGATATAATAATTGATTTTTATATCAGATTTCCAAACACAACATATGACTATACACAACAAATAAAATGTGAATGCACATATACATGTGCATGTGTAATGGAGCATTTAAGAAAACAATATGTAATGAAAATAATGAAATATTATAAATATCAAACAAATTTCCAAATAAGTTAATAGTGGTTAATTAACCAAATAGTTAAGATGTTTTGGTGTGAAAATATATATCATGGACAGAAATATTGTATTTGCATTAGAAAATGGAAATCCTTTAAAATAGCTAATGTTAAAATTTTTGGTTCAGTGTTAGAGCTTTGGGCAATTCCAGAATATGGTGATGATAAGTTTTTATTACTATCTATAAGAAATGGTGAATCATTACCAGCATATCTAAATTGGGATATTAAATTTCTTGAATGGCAGCATGTTCAAATTGAAGTTATGGGTGGTGATATAGGAATAGTCCGTGAAATAAATAATATAACCAATAAAAAAAAATATATCCAAATAAACAAGTTTCCAATTGACTGTCCATTCACAGTGGACGATGAAAGGGAGTTTATTGGAAAGAAAACATCAGAATCATTATCTCCTACCACTAGATCTATATATAGAAAACCTGATAACATATTTTTAGATAAAAAATCTGAATTGACAAACATACTTAATAACGCATTACAACAATTATATAATATGAAGGAAAGCTTTGGTGCTAGAAATGATATATATATGGAAGAAAAAATCATAAGCTAAATAAACCACCTACATGCAAAAAGAAAATAAATCTATTACAAATGATGATGTATTACGCTCATTAGTATTAGTGGAAGATTACAAGGCAACTTTAGAAGCACGTTTGCTAAGGAAGCAAGAGTCTTAAACAAATTAGATCATTAATATATAAGTTAATCATTCTAATATAAAAAGTTTCATTCTACGAAATACAATTGAAGAGTTAACAACAATCTTTGAATCCAAAGAAGTTATCAATATGAAGGACCTTTTTACATCTTTTTGTATTTTAAGTTTGGTTCTTCTTAATATTTATGGAGCTCCTATAAATAATATTGCATTAAATCATGATCATAATGGGGATGCCACGTTCGATGTCCTACTCCCAAGCAATGAAACAATTCAAATACGATTGTCTATAAAATTATTAAAACATATAAATTCTCCTGCGGCTGAAGATTATTTGAAAACATCAACGATAAAACCCTTTGAAGAAATTCCGAGTGAGTCGCAAAAGACTGATTATGTTACCGTAGAAGAAGCGGTTGAAGCTTTTAGAATTGATTTAATTAAAAAAGAAAAAGAAATTGCTGGTGTAATCGAGAGTGAAAATATATTTTATAGACATTTCAAACTAGAATATCAAAATGATCAAGAAATCAGAATGCGATGCTCCTAAGACAGTAATTTTAAAAAATATCTTTGAAAATAAAATGTTTTGAATATAAGGAAATTGAAAGTGAAAGAATTTTGAGTAATGGTGAAATTGAAAGATTTAAAACACAAGATATGTCCTATAAAGCAGATTTCGTGATAATTGATTTACAACAATTGAGACAAACATACAACATGGATATATCTTAAACATAAAATATGTACATATATAAAGATTTTTTGGGTTTTTATTTAGCACATAATTAATTTATAAGGGGATTAGTTTTATAAAAGATATTGCTTAATACAACAATTTTATCAATCCTGAAATGTCAATTGACAAATTTGGACGCACTGATGACTGGAGAGAAAGAAAGCCTTTGCGAGGTCTACCAGGTGAAGGATTTAGTTTAACAGTTCAAGGTGGTTATGACTTGAAAAATAAACGAGTTATAAACGTTGCACAACCTATAGATAATTTCGATTTTGTTTCAAAACAATATGTTGATAGTGAAACTAATAAAGTAAAAAGAGAGTGTGAAAAATCTATAAATGAACTAAAATATGATATTAGAAACTTATCGGAAATAAATAACCAGATACAGTTTTTAAAGGATGAAATAGATAAATTGGAACACTTTTGCAGATCTGTTGATAAATTTGTGCATAAACACCATTAAAATTATTTCGATTTGCAAGAATTACAGTAAACACACAGCGTGAATATATCCTAAACATATACTTTATGAAATTGTTGAAATAAAAAACATTTTTAGTTTAAAACATGAAATTTCTGTTTTATTTAACAAATAATATATTAAATTTTATAATTATTATTTTTTGTAAGGAATTGAAGACTTCTCTGTTGTTTATGATGATGATTGTTGTTTTAGATTTGAGCAAGATGATTTTATAGTTGTCCCAAATAATTTATATTTACATTCTTTTATTTTATCCATGTTCTTGACCTGGTTTAACAATTGTTTTTTGTCACTCATTCTAATTTTGTTATTTAGTGTGATCTATATAGAGCCTTTACTTGAACTAAACTATTGCAAAGTATTATTTTCCAGAGAATCTCAAAATAATATTTTATTATTTTATTTATTTATTTATTTTTAATGTATAAACATTCAAGCCAATAAGTTCATTCTGCTATATATTTAACAACAATAAATCTTTTTTGTTTATCCATGAAATTTGGTTAGAAGGAAATCCAAGCCATTTCACAAAAACTTTGTCACCCTTAGTTTTGATGATTTTTTCAACTATAGATCTGAATATTTAGTCTTTTGTAATTCATACTCATAGAGTCCTCCTCTGATAGGGTTTCCCTGGTAATCTTCTAATAAGTATGTTACTGGATCTGTCAACTGCCTTTTTGTTATCTTGAAAACTTCCGTTGTCCAGTTGGGTGTATAACCTTTTTCAAAAACATGTTTAAACTTGCTCACTCGAACTGACTCACCAACTTTACATTTAGCTAATGGTGTAATTTTAATGAAACTGTAGCTAATAATTTTTTTTCATCATTTTTAGTGATTTCTGAATGATGTTAATCCATTTATAGTTTCCATTAAAACTAAATTCTTTCCACATTTTTTCCTTTATTGTTCAACAATTGAGGCTTTCAATGAGCTAAATGTTGAATAATGATTAATGTTGTATTTCTTCATCAAATTGTGGAACGTTTTGTTAAAAAACTCTTTACCATCATCAGTTTGTAAATTTTTAGGATATCTATTTGAATTTTTGAAAATCGATTTAAACGACTCAGTAACCTTTTCACCAGCCCACGCATATTTTGAAAATTTATCAATTACAGTTAATAAATATTTATAATCAGAATTTTCTTTAGCATATGCACCCATTTCTACAAGATCAGCTTGCCAAAGATCATCAAAACCTTTAATTATAACCCGTCGTTTTTTAAAGTTTTTTCTAATGGGTTTATGCAACTCTTCAACAACCTGCCTTTTACTCATGTTATAGGTGAATGTTAAATATATAATACTACTGATCTTCTTTTTTAAAATTGTAAACTTGTAAATGTATAATATCTTTTTCCAATAGTCTCAGTATTTTCATGATTTTAAAAATTTCAATATTAATATATTCCACTAAATTATCATATGAACTATCTATATGCTTTTGCAGAATCATAATACTCCGATTAATTGTATTGATTCCATCATCAATGTATTCTTTTGTAGCTCCATCATTAAGATTTGTTGGATTACCAATATTAACAAGACGTTTAAATTGTATGTCATAGTCTCCAGCAGATGTTAAATAAAATCCAACTCCTGGTGGGCCTGTGATGGTTTTTTCACCACTTTCACTTCGACCAAACTTGTCGATAACCATTTTGCTTATGTAGAAAAAATTAACTTTGAATAGTTTTTTTATTCAACTAGGTCTGCCTCCTTAAGTTCCTCAATTATTGAAATAATTTCATTATTATGAATATTATTTCCAGCTTCTTGAGATGCAATCAAGAGCTTTAATCTATCAACAAGTTCATTTTTGAATAATGTTTATATATTTTGATCCTTTATTACCATTAATTTGTGAATATGAATCATTAGGGTCTTTTAAATATGCATTTGTCATGTTTAATATTATTTTGTAATTTGTCAAATCATCATCAGCATAGTGTTGAGGACTTTTGTGAAATATCAGTTCGTATAAACCACTTGTAATTTTAAAAGGTTTATAATTATCAATGTAAATATTTTTCTCATCAATTTTAAACACAGATTTACCCAATTTGCTTAAATTGTTGACACTATCGAAGTAAGGGCCATATGTTTTATCTAGTTCAGTCTTTGTGATTGGTGGTGGTGTCCATAATTGAGATGATGATGATGAAATATTAACAGCACTATTTTTTCTAGGTGTTTCATAATTATCGGTTGTATCAAATTTGAGTGTTGAATTTGGTGTTGATGTTGTAAAGCTTTGGAAACTTAATTTTTTTTCGGGTTTTATATAATCATATTTTTCTTGTTTAATTTCTGGTTTTATTATTTCGTTAGATATTTTATTATGTTGAGATGCTTTTATTAACTCTTTTAGAGGTTTTACAATGGGTTGGAAAGTAGTTTCCAATTCAACTTCTTTGCTAGATTCACTGGTTTTTATTGTTTTATATTTACGCTTCAAAGCTTTACGAGTTTTTATCAACTCTTTTAAGACTTTTTCATTCATTTTTTTATTATAATTTACTCAACTCTAAATCAATACTGATTAAAGTTAAGCAATATTGATTGCTTTTATACCCTTATCAGGTTAATACTGACTCTGATCAGATCGGTTATAAACAGATTGGTTATGAACTGATATAGATCAGGTCTTGATCAGATTTATTAGCAGTTTATTTTGTTAATCAATCATTAAAAATGCATCGAAATTTTTTCGATATCCACCTTTATTGCAAGGTCTATTTTTGTCAATAAGTAGAAATCCATACGGATCTTTCCAACACTCGCTGCAGACATTTTTGAATTGATTGAATGACATATCAGAGTTTACATGATCATTGTAAATATGTCGTAAATTTAAATCATCTTGCTTGAATAATATTATGAAATTTGCATTATCACGAATCAAATGTTTAGGTATATGCGTATAAGATTGGCATAAATAAAAACTATCAATATCATTATGACGTCCCATAGAAAAATATGATCGTATATTATTTTGCCTTTCACATGCCACATCATCAAAAATAAAAACTGAATTCTTTTTAGCTTCAGATGGTTCCATAATTTCACAATTATTTGAAAATTCATAATACCCCATTCCCTTAATAGGGGATATCAATTTTCGCAAATATTCATATTTTGGTTGATGTAATGATTTTGAATATATGTAGATATTTTCAAAATGCAAACCATTTGAATCTAATAACATGCTCAACATTATATTTGTTTTACCACAATTTGATGGGCCAACTATTAAACCTCGTATATTATTTGGTAACAAAGAACCATGTTTTCTTTTTTCAACACCACAACCTACAGTTTTATCATAATTTTTAATTTTAATATTTGCATGTGGCTTCACAAACTTCATCTTTTTGTCTATTTGCAGATCAAAATGTAAATAAATTATATATATAAATATTATATATTTAGTTGCAAAATAGTTGTTAAGGTGTTCGTTACAAAGCGGGTATACATATATGAAAGTTATGATTAATCGTAACTCAGTTAATTGTAGAAAAGATATTAAAGTAGGAGGTAGTCTCTTAAACTCGCTAATAAATAAATTACCATTTGAATTACATTTACCTGGATACCATTATTGTGGACCTGGAACTAAACTTAAAGAACGATTAAATCGTGGGGACAAAGGTATAAATCCTTTGGATGAAGCTTGTAGAGAACATGATATAGCATATTCTCATAATAAGGACATAAATCATAGACATATTGCAGATAAAAGATTAGTAGAAAAGGCTTGGGAAAGAGTAATTGATAAAAATTCTACTTGGGGTGAACGAGCTAATTCGCTTCTTGTTACAAACGCTATGAAAGCAAAAGTAAAACTTGGAATGGGTGCTAATATACGAAAGAAAAAAACTAAAACTAAAACTAAAACTAAAAAAAGAAAAAATTCATTTAAAGATGCAGTACAATCTGCTAAAATAGCTGTTGAAACTTCTAAACCAACAAATCAAAAAGATTCCATAAAAGTAGCTCTACGAGCTGCTAGAAAAACTTTGAATGGTAAAAATCGTAAAACAATCAAGTATCCAAGAGTTCTACCAATACCAAAATTTGGGGCAGTTCTTCCTTTTTTAGTGCCATTATTCGCTGGCCTTTCCGCTGTTGGTGCTCTTTCAGGGGGAGCTGCAGGCATAGCGAAAGCAGTTAATGATGCTAGTAATGCCAAAAAAGAGCTCGAGGAAAGTCTGCGACATAATAAAAAAATGGAAACTATTGCAATCAATAATAAAAATGGAGGAGGATTATACTTAAAACCATATAAAAAAGGATTGGGACTATATTTAAAACCTCAAAATCATTCAAAAAACTTTTAAAGCTGCTACCTAATCAACCACTAACAAATATAGATTTACTCAAGTTTGGGAAACATTTACAACATTTTCGAGGTGTCTTTATGCGTGATACTTTACCTTCAAAAATATGGAAATATGAATGTGGTATAATAAACTTGGATAATTCTAGTGGACCTGGGACACACTGGGTAGCATATTACAAACACAATAAATTTGCTCATTATTTTGATAGTTTTGGAAATTTAAAACCTCCAACTGAAGTTGTAAAATATTTTAATGCTCCTAAATTATACTATAACTATAATAAAGAATTTAATGCATATATATGTGGATATTTATGTTTAAAATTTTTATTAGAAAAAGATCTTTAATAAAAATTGTATATAAAAACAATAATATTGTATGACATTTAAAAATAGAATAAAACGAATGATCTATCAAAAAATTTAATCAATTGTTATCAATACATCCTGTCATTAACATTAACGCTCAACGGTAATAGTTCTATACTTACTTCACAGTATTTTCCATCTATTGATTTAAAAGGGGATTATGTATGTGGATTAGTAGATTTGCAAACATATAATTCAATACCAAATGTGGATATTGATAATAATAAATTTCATATTGGTAGTAAAGTCATCACAATACCAGTTGGATCTTATGAAATAGGTGATATAGAACAATTTATTCGCGAGGGGTTGGGTATTAATGATGATGGCAAATCAGATCCAACAGATCGAAAAACCTTTGAACTGAAAGCAAATAACAATACTTTAAAATGTGAAATTTATACTGATGCAGGAGATATCGATTTCACCAGAGAACAGAGCATTTGTAAGCTTTTAGGTTTTAGTAAAAGATTATTACAAAAAAAACAAATGCATACATCAGACCTTTATGTTGATATAAATAGGGTCAATACTATACGTATTGAGTGTAATATTATTGGTGGAACATATATAAATAATCAACAAGCTCATATAATACATGAATTTTCAATTAAAGTAAGTCCAGGCTATAAAATTATTGAAGTACCATTGAATGTTATCTATTTACCAATAAACGTTGAACGATTAACAACATTAGTTTTAAAATTTACTGATCAAGAGGGGAATTTATTGAATTTTAGAGGTGAAAATATTACTACAAGATTGCATTTGAAACCTCGAACATGATAATATATAATCAGGAATATCAACCTAATAATAAATACTTAAGTAATATAGATCTGAATTTCAATCAGAATCAGACACTGAGCACACATAGACGTCTAAGGACCTTAAAAATATTAACAAACCAAAATCAACAGTTTTTAAAGTCAATTGGATTAAAATTAAAGAAAAACAAATCAAACAATGAGCACCATTATGAATAGTTTCCAAGGACCTGTTTTTGATGAAAGTATTACCAATTCTCAATGGCATAGTTATTCTCCATATTTGAATTCATTCAATAAAAGCGATATTATGCGAATTGCAATCCAACACCAAAATATAAATATATTACCATCTACTAGTTTACTTTACATAGAAGGTACACTCAATACTGAAAAAGGTGAAGCTGTAAAGAGCACAAAATTAATTAATAATGCAGCTACATATCTTTTTGATGAAATTCGATATGAGCTTAATGGCAAAGAAATTGATCATAATCGAAATGTTGGTATAACATCAACTTTAAAAAATTATATTTCTTTGACTGAAAATGAAAGCACCGGCCTTTACAATGCTTGCTGGTCACCAAAAGAATTGATTTCCACGAATGGATTTTTTTTTAATTTTTGTATTCCATTGAAGAGATTGCAGGGATTTTTTAAAAATATTATACCAAATGCTCGACATGAATTAATTCTAACTCGTGCTAGAACTGATCATAAGGCTTTAATTTGTACCGATGCAGCTGAGAAACCCCTAATAACATTATTAAAAGTTCAATGGAAAGTGCAACATATATCACTATCCGATACTGTTAAGTTAAATTTATATAAGGGTATTAATAATGGTGAAACAATGAAAATATCATTTCGCAATTGGGAACTGTATGAATACCCATTATTACCTACAAACTCTATTCATCATATTTGGAATGTAAAGACTACAACCCAATTGGAAACACCACGATTTATAATTTTTGCTCTACAAAAAAATAATCGCAATCAAATTACTGATGATTCTTCAAAATTTGATCATTGTAATATAACTGATCTAAAAATTTATCTTAATTCTGATGTTTATCCATATGAAGATATGGGTCTTGCTTTTGACAAAAACCGTTATGCTATAGCTATAGCTTATGATGCTTATGTAAACTTCCAAAAAAATTACTATAATAAATCGATAGCAGAACCTTTAATTTCCTGGAGTCAATTTAAATCATCTGTAAAGATACTTGTATTGGATACTCGCTATCCAAATGAAAATCTAAAAACTGGACCTGTTGACATTCGGATTGAAATGAAATTTCAAGCAGCACTAGATGATAATACAGCTGCATATTGTCTTATGTTACATGATCGTTTAGTTCATTATAATCCATTGAGCGCTGAAGTTAGCAAAATCGGTTAAATGAAATCATCATACTTCATAATTGACATTCAGGGCTTCAGAGATAATAAAAATAAGTTCATTTTAAAAGAAATTGCAATACTCTCTTCAACTGGTGAATTACAGCACTACATTATAAGGCCACCATATGGATTCCATTTACTCTCATCTAGCACACAAATAACAAACAGATGGCTTGAGAGAAACCATCATGGATTACAATGGAGTGATGGAGTTTCATATTTTTGTGATACCATTAATCATATAAAAAATATGCTAAATGCTCACATTAAAATATTTGTGCAAGGATTTGAAAAAAAGCAATGGATTGCCAATAGTTTGAAGCATGCTAATATTATAGATTTAGATGATAATAATTATTCGAGTATCAAAACTTTAAAATTGAAATATGGAACACAAATATCTAAATGTTTGGCAAATCATTCTGGTATATGTGCAGTACAAAATGTGTGTTTATTAAAAAAATCTTGATTATTGTATAGCCTGATATATAATCCTATGTATATATTAAAGAAGAAATAAAACTATCAAATTATTGTTTTTTTGTTTATTTTACAGTTAATAATTTTAATAATTCTTAATACTATAAGTTAATCATTCTTAATACTATAGTGCCCCCATGCTAATGTATCTGAAGTTTCACTTATAGAATATCTTTTATCATCATTAGAACTTAAAGCAATTTTATTTTGATTTATTGTAAATATTTTATGTGCGTCTGAAGCTATTCGACATTGCCTCCTACTTATCATAGAACTATTTCGTAAGCAGTTCAAATAATCATCAAAATTTATTGTTTGCTTTAAAGCGGATGTTTTTAAACCTTTAGCCTTTTTAAAAGCATCTTTATCATTTATTCTTATGCTATACATTTTAGATTTCAAACCCACAAATTCTGTCATGATTCCACCATTATTTTCATCCTTCATTAAACCAGGTACTTTTTTATTTACTAAAGGTATGTTAAATATGTTATTCTGAGGATAATCACTACTGTCAAAATAATTAATATCTGTTTTCATCATATCATATATATTAAAATCTTTTATTTCATATATTAATGAATCTGTATCGTATCAGTATACAATAGTTTAACATTATTTTTAATTTTTTTCTTAATGTATTCATAATGAAAATCATATAGCTTCGTTTTAGAAATATCTAAAACTGGCATTCCTATATAAATAGGTTTATTCATTAAAATTTGAGTTTTTAAGAATTCAATTGCAACCAAATTTTTGTTAAAAACAGTTCTACTATGAAAGTTTGGTTTAGATATCATTATTTTAGCTCCATATCTACCATCCCATTTTGTTATTAATTTAATGTTACAATATTTTCTAACATTTTCAATGGTTTTTCCGAATACTGCATTGTTCAATAATTTATATAAATTTTTTTCATGATCATTTTTTGCTATAGTTCTCATTGAAGTATTAAGCTCTATATATGGTTTTATCCAAGGGTTTTGGTTGAACTGCAGAATACGATGTATTTTTTTAAAACTAATCCATTTCTTAAACATTGTTGTAAAGCAATATAATGTATAATATAGCGTCTTTTTGGGGACAATGTTGTTAAAAGTTTCTTAGTTTTACTACCTGGTGGTATATCATGTAATGAACAAAAAGGTAGATCACTATGATTATCATGAATTTCTTCAGGATAATCTAAATCGGCTTCTAAAATATATCCTACATCAGAATCACTGCTAATGCTGGACAAATTAAATGATTTGATATTGTATTCACTTAATCATATAAAATTATCTGTTGGTAAATATTGTGACATGCTCCAACCATATAAATTGTTAACATCAAAATACATTAAATATTTTGTCTCATCTGCAGGATCATAATTTTGCATATAATTATTATGTGCTTTACTATATTTATTCGAACATTGACTAACTCCACCCCTTATCCCTCTTTCTACAAATAATACCATATCTGTTAATAGTTCTAATTTAATGTTTGTGTATTTTAGCATAGCATCCCATGTAAAGCCTGGTAATGTATAATAATTAACTGGATCTAATTTATAAGTTTGTATACAACTTTTCCTAAAGTTTTCGAATACATCTGCCAATAATAAAATATCAGTTTTGAGATATAAACCAGAATATTCACCAATATTTTTTATATGAAATATATCCCATATATTTTTTGCATGCATACAATCCTTCTCTGATATTTCTTGATCATTCAATTGACTGTAAAAATCTTCTTTAGTTGGTAATTTAGAATATGTTAATTTTGCCCATGAATCAATGAAATCATATGGAAAAACACCTTTTCGAGTCAATAAATTGAATTTGTTATCATTGAGATGACACGTTCCATATTTGTTATTTTTAAATTTACTTTTGGTAGATATGATACTAATTTATCTAATGATGTCCCCAAAAATCGAAAAGAATCAATGAATTTTAATTTAATTTTACTTCCTTCAATATGTTTCGTAAATGAAATTTATTTCTCTTTTGTTATTGGTAAAAGATTTATTCTTCCTTTAAAAGCATTTATGATAAAATGAGCATCGTATCCTGATAAATTATGAAATATTACAGGTATACTACGTGGGCATTTATAATCTAAATTACAAATCTTATGTGCTGCTCCTCTATATTTTCCTGTTAAATGGCAATGATCTCTCACTTTTTCATCGCCCTCAGTAAAACGATTCTCACATATATGACATAATGGTGAATTGTTATATTCATATTGCTAAGTTGGAGTTAAAACAATCATTGGTTTTATATCATTATAGATGCTTTCAATATTTTCAGCTATTTGTTTTAATTCCTGAACAAACCATACCTGACAGTCATTACCAGTGCACGCTTTATAATAAGACTTGTTGTCATCAAAGGAGCATTTTACATAATATCCAATACTATAAGCTTCATGTTCTTGATACTTAAAAGTATTTAATTCATTATCGTTATCATTTTCAATACGCTTCAAAATTGATTCTAAATCTGCATATATGCAAAATGGAACTTCAAGTTTATAATTATAATTTTTAAATGAAATCCATTTATTGGTTGGTAAATTAATTGTACAATTATTTTTAGTTTCACAATCTACTGTATGTAATTTTAATAAATTTTCATTATTAAAGTAATGTAGACATCTATCACAAATATATTTTGTTTGTTTATTATGAGATAGTTGTGAACTTACCAAGCGTGATAAGTTCTTAATCCAACAATAGTGATACTTATTTATAGTATCATCATCATCATTATCATCATCGTCATTTTCAGCATCATCATCATACTAACTATCAGTATCATCACTATCATGTTTTTTGTTAAGATAGTTACATTCCTCTTGAAAAAATAGAAGATTTACATGTCGATCAATTGTATGCTTCGTTAAACGTAATGGTACTATTTAAAAATTATTATAACGTTTTTCCAGCATAAATAAGTTTATTGACAAATTATTATTACGTTCGAATTTGTCAATTTGGTTAATAGGTGTTGGAAATGTATACCATCTAAATTTAACACAGATGAATAGTGTGGATATTGACTAATTCTTTCTGAATGTCTCTTTGCTGGATAAAGTGCTGAAACAATTGCCCAAGCAAAACATTTATTATCTATATTTTCAATATTTATACACCCAGCAAACAAAAGCGAAGTAGTTACTAACACAAATAAACATTTTTGCTTGCTTGTATATAGCTCTGTGAGTAATACGTAAAAAAATTCATATATATAACTCTTTTTATATAACTCTGTGAGTAAATTCATAAACAGATGGCGAAGCAAATTACAACCGTGAGTTTTTTTTCCAAAATCATCTATTCTTCCTTGTCTAAACTTGTCTAGTTCTCTTTCTCTTCTGCCAGTCACATTACATTACTAGTAGGTAAAACGGGATTTCCCTCATTTTATTTTTCTTGTTCATTCGTGTAGTTTAGTTAAAGTGATTCAGTACAGTTAGTTATTTTTGTAAGTTTTTAGTTAAAGTGATAGGTTATTTTTGTTAATTATATTATTATATAATATTATTAATATAATATTATTTATTATTATTATAATATTAAATATTATTAATATAATATTGTTTATTCTTATATAAGAATAAAGGTTTAAAAATAAAAAAAGCCTTAATTAATAATGTCAAAAAAGTGGATAAGAAATCGTTTAGGAGAGCATTTATCTCAACATAAAAGAAATGTTAAGCGTTACAAGAATTTAGATTTGTTTGCCAGAACCACTGACATTGGGGAAGATTTGTCAGAACAGCTCGAACAACAGATTTTTCCAGGACCAAGTATTATCCAACAGCAAATTTTGTCTGAACCTGAAGAAAATAATTTGTCAGAAGAAAATAATATTCCAGGACAAATTGAGTATGACGATTCATCAAACAGTGGCAGTGATTGTAGTGAAACTGAACCAGAACCAATTTTAAGAAAACAAATTAGTTCTTGGGTATTGCGAAATAAAGTTCCACATAATCAAGTAGATGACTTATTGAAATCTTTGAAAGATGGAGGAGTAAAAAATCTACCTCGTACAACTCGTAAGCTCCTTAAAACAAAGGTAAGTGCTATTAATGTAGATATAGTTTCACCAGGCGAATACTTCCACTTTGGAATACAGGATGGCTACTATATAATTCGGTTCGAACCGAAAATATTTTCGAATATGATATTCGATTATACGGAACATTGGCACCATGTAAAATATTCGGATCGAATAAAAAGTGCTGCCATTTATTATTGAAAATTTGTTAATTACACGTCCGTTGAAATTTTTGTCAACTGTCACAGTTTCAAAAAGCAAAATTCAAAATACAATTTATTTTTATTTTAGTTTTATAAAAGAATTTCCGGCTCTCAAAAGAATTTCGTTGCTTACTACACTAGCAGCTAGAGAACTCTACTATACTCAGGAAAAAGCTGGTAAATTTTTAAATGTTTTCTGCGCTTTGCACAAAATTTGCCTTAAATTTAAAATGGATTTAAGCAATGAATTATTATACACCGAACCACAGATGAAGATTATGATTGTATTAATAATTTTAATGTCAACTAGAAACTAATAATATAACAAATATTGCTAAGAGAATAAGAGATGAAATAAAAAATAGTTTGTAATTATAATTTTGTTATTTTTAATTTCATGTTTGATAAATATTCAATATTTGATAAAAATAGTTCATTATTATAGGTTTTTCTTCGAATTGTTATTACATTGTCATTACAAAAAAATTGATTTTTTTTTAAAATTTTTTTTTAAGTAAAGTATTCTGCACTTAAAAAAAAACTCGATTTTCCATACAAAATCATAAAAAATTTTACCAGCGGCAAAAATATGCTTACATTTTTTTTTTGTAGTATCCCCAGCAGCCAGAAACTGTGACCACATTTTTTAGTGGAATTTTTGTGACATTTTTGTGCACAATTTTGTGAATATTTTTTGTCACAACGAAATGTGACAAAGAATTCACAAATATTTTTCGACATTATTTGTATAAAATAAAAAACTGTGACCACATTTTTTTGTGGATTTTTTGTGACATTTTTGTTGAACATTTTTTGACTTTTTTTTGTCACAATAAAATGTGACAAAAAGATGACAAAATTGTTGAAATTTTTGTGAATCCTTTTGTCACAAAAAAAAATATGAAAAAATGGTCACAAAATTGTCAAATAAAATGTGGTCACATTTTTTTATCACACTTTTGTGGCCATTTCGCGACTAAAAATGTGATTTTTTTTTAAAATAAAATCCAAAGTCTGAAATTTTTGTCAATTTTTTGTGACATTTTTTATGAAAAATTTGTAAACATGCATAACGTGCATGACTAAACATGCAAACGGTAAGAGTTAGTAATGTTTAATTAGTTTTCAATGAAAGGGGATTTGCGCAGTTTATTTAAATTGAAATTAAAAGTCAGTATTTTCTTTGTTTTAGTAAGTGGTTTTATTTTGTATATTCTTTTTAAGTAATTTAAAAAAATATATATTATATCATAATAATTTTATATATTATTAATTAATATAATTTTATATATTTAATCAGGTATTTATGAAATCAATTTTTTTAAAATTATATATATTGAAAATGAAAACAAAATATTAAATATCTATAATTATATTGATATATTATTAAAATTTCTCAGACTATAGGTACTTATTTTTATTTTTCAGATAGGCAAGACAATGCGCTAAAAAAGCATTAAAATTTTATATGCAAAGAAGAGAAGAAAGGTACCAGAAAACAAAGAAAACATCAAACTGAAAGCATATAGCTAATTTAATTTTAGTATTTGTATTTAAGTTTTTTCTTGTATTAATTTAGAATAATTAAAATGAATTAATTTTCTTTAATGTAAATAGTTAAAAATCACTGAATTTTGAATGTTTTTGTTTATAAACGCATATTGTTGGTAACACAGACAACATCTTTGTTGGTAACACAGACAACATCTCTATAGTACCATTTACACGATCAAATAAAATCAATATTTTATTTGAATGACTCATCCATCAAATAAATTCGAACGTGTAAATGGTCCATCCAATATCCTATCAAATAAAATCTCAAATCAAAATATATTTTGTTTATTTCAAATAAATTTGTCAAATATGACGTCACGTCAAATAGATTTGATCGTGTAAATGCTTTTCGCTTGTACTTTGACAGATTTTTCATCAAATAAAATTTTGATTTTATTTGATAGTGTAAATGCAAAATGTTTGACAGCTTCATTTAACACCTTTTTTCATCAAATAAAATTTTGATTTTATTTGATCGTGTAAATGGTACTTATAGCACCGTATAGCACCCTGCACATGAGTTACCAACGAATAAAAGTAGGCGAGTTCTACGTAGGCTTCAGAAGTGTCAACATCGATTTATTGTAAATACCCTTCTGGTATAAGTATTATTTAAATTATTAATTAAACCCTTCTGGTTTGAGTAAATAGAATTCTTGGAATAAATATATAAGAAATCGAACATTTGGATTCTTATTTAACCACCGGCCCAAGATCCAACACATATAATTTTAATAATATTACAAGTTATAAGATAAAATTAAGTAGAATGAATTTTTTATATTTATTTATGTACATAAAAGAGAAAAGCACTGCATTAAAGAAATAAAAAGTAAATGAAAACTGAAACATCCACAAAATTTTATTAATTTAGAATATAATACTAATTGGACCCCAAAAATATTCAAAAAAAAATTTCACATTAATGTCACAAAATTTCTTAAATTAATGTGACAAAAATTCGCACATAATTGTGACACATATTTTAACATAAATGTGACAAAATTTCTTACATTAATGTGACAAAATTTCTCACATAAATGCGACAAATTCGACCACAAAAATGTGACAATTTCTTCCACAAAAATGTCACACTTTTTCCGACCAAAATGTCACAATTCGGGTAAACCAGAGTCACAATAATTCCACCGTATTGTGACAATTTTTTGTCGACAATTCACATTTTTTTGTGACATTTTTGTCACAATTATTTCACATTTGGTTGCTGGGGATGCTCTTAGTACGGACTTCAAAAAAAAAATTGAGAATTTAGTTGTTCTTTATTTGACAAACAGATGGCGTTGCTAGAAAAACATGTCAAATTTTTACTGCAAATTTTACTGGCTAGGGTATAAAAAAGTGGGTAAAAATTTTTTTACTCGGTTATGTCAACGGATTTCACATTTTTGCTGTGTGAATACTTAAGTGTCCAATATGCAATTTTTTCTTCTACAAATATTACTTTTATTAATAAATATAATAACATAGCTTTTCAACTTTATTTTTTATTTAAACTCGAATTTGATGTTTGTAAGTTCGACTGTAATATTTACTATTCAAAAAACGTATGAATTATGGAACACATCCATTTGCACGTTTTATATAAAAATTAAAATATTATAAAAATTTAAACGAATTTCCACCCGAAGTATTACGTACTAAGTGGAGAAATCAATTAAAACTCTAAAATCCTGTCTAAGTCCGCATCTACGTGATTAAATTACCAATTGAAACTTAAAATGCATTTTCCTCACATTTTATACTTTTGGATATTGGACACTTATGTATTCACACAGCCATTTAAAATTATTTCAAAAAATAATTTAATTTATTTACATTCAATTTTGGCAATTAACTGATTTTCAAATCACCGCCATCTAAAGCTCAAATTAATTTAAATTTTGTCCGCTATTTTACTATCATTTTTACCAGCCTGAGGTGCGTACCAACAGCATACATAGCTTTACCTCTGAAATCCAGGTAATTGGAAATAATTCAAACGACACAATTTAACATATGCGCTAAATTTTTCTATAAATTATTGGACTTATTTCGGCCTTCACTACTTTTGAGCATTACTTTTGCCACATCATTGTGTTTTTCCATAAATCCCACCATTATTTCAAACTGCCTCTGCTTTGTATTTGAATTTTTTGGTTTTTCCCTATAAAAAACAATATCCACAATTAATATAAGAAATACTTCTAGTTTTAAAAAAGCGTCCAATCGAATTAATTTTCACAATTGAAATGGTTATCGAATAAAATATTCCTTTTACGGATAATTTTTTACTCATAATCGAATTACATGGTAGCAAAATGTCCGAATTTTCAAAACGAAAACTATATATAAATTGGCATCACTGAAATTTAATTTACGGATTTAAAAATTTCCGAATCTCGGTTTACATAGTACGCATTGTTCGTTTACGAATGAATTTTTATTCGAACCGAATTACATAGTAGCCATCCAGAAATACCTAAGTTCAAAAAAATTTGATTTCTTAAATAACGATCAATTTGTTTCAATTGACATTGGTATTGATGGATTACAAGTTTTTAAAAGCTCTAGGAAGGTCCTGTGGCCAATAATTGGCGCATTTTCGAACTACGCCACAGAACAACCTTTTCTTATAGGTTGGTATTCTGGTTTTCAAAAACCTAACTCCATCAATGTTTATTTAAAAGTGGTGGTTGAGGAACTTAAAAACCTAGAAATTAATGGTGTAAAAATAGGAATGTCTGCCATATTGAAATCATTTAAATTAAGATGTTTTGTATGTGACAGTCCTGCCAGAGCATTTGTTACTATCGTTCAATATCATACCGGCAAAAATAGTTGCCCCAAATGCACGCAACAAGGTATATATGCAAATAATAGGGTAGTTTTTGAAAAAAAAATTGGTGAAGAACGGACGAATCGTTTAAACATAGAAGCGATCCGCAACATCACAACATTAAGTTTCGCACGGAAAAAAATTTATTAGAAACCTTGAATATAGGTATGGTATCACAATTCCCGATTGAGCCGATGCATTGCGTTGATTTAGGAGTTACAAGGAAAATTATTACTTTAATGGCAAAAAATAAGTTACTTGGATATTCAGTAAATGTCAAAAAAATAAATTCCAATCTACAAAAGTTGGCACAGAATGTTCCAACAGAATTTGGCAGAAATGTTAGAACTTTTGAAGATTTGAGGTTATGGAAAGCGACTGAATTCAGACATTTCTTATTGTACAGTGGAATAATTGCTCTTAAGGATACAGTTCATGACGACATTTATTATCATTTTCTACTTTTACACAGTGCTGTAAGGTTACTTGCATGCAAAAACTCTTGCCAAAGCAATGCAAATGTAGCTGCTGAAATTTTTAAAGAATTTGTCACAATTTTTCCAAAAATATATGGTGAAGATAAAATTAGCTTCAATATTCATTGCTTGCTTCATTTACCCGAATGTGTGAAGCAGTTTGGTCCATTAGACAGCTTTGCTGCATACAAATTCGAAAATTACATGCAATATATTAAAAGTTTAATTAAAAAACCAAATAAAATATTACAACAGCTACAACGAAGATTCCAAGAAATTAATTCATTAAATCATCAGCCTAAATTATCCAAATTTAATAGCTTCGACATTTCCTATAAAAATGAGTGCAACTGTTACTGCCTTATAAGACAGAGAACTGTCTTTAAAGTGGTTGGCTTTGGAAAGTTAGACAATCGTGACACACTTTTTGGATATTCTTTCAACAAAATATCAAATTTCTTCACCGAGCCAGTTCAGTCTTCAGAAGCTCTAGGAATTATAGTATGCAGTCATTTAGGAACTGAAATTGAGACATATTTTAAAGATGAAATTATTTATAAATTCTATAGCATATCTCTAGAAGCAGAAATACTAATGATCCCGATATTACATTACTGTTTTTCACAATTTATACATTAAATAACACTGCTCAATTTTCTTTACGATCCTCTTATTTTTTGACATTATTTAATTAAGTAACATATTATATAATTTAATTATAATATTTTAATAATTCATATATTATAATTATATAATAATACATATTTGTATATATATATATATTTTAAGTATATTAAAGCATATTATAAAGAAATTTAATAATACCGAAGATGACAGATGAAAATTACGGAGAGTATTGTGGTATAAATATTTGAATTTATTATTTTGTACTATTTTTTATGAATTCCTTATTTTTCAGAGATTATATCTCCAATTGTCGATGGATATTGGAATACTTTAAATAGTGAGGAAATATCGCAAGGCTTTATAACGTCAACGCAAATAAAAGAAAATGATAGTAAGTTTTGTGTGTCACAACAATCTCTAATTAAAAAAAGTTTTTTTTTATCACATTTTCCGATTTTCCATAGTTACCGCTGAAAAAAAAAGAGATTTCCCCAAAGATTTTTCTTAAATAAAATATCACAATATTATACTTATCTGAATTCCTCTTATATATTGCATAAATTAAGTTGTTCATGATGATACTACTTATTACTAATAATATTTATATGAATAATTTCATATTTATAAACACCGGAAAATATTTCTCAAAAATTAATTTATTATAACATTGAATTGACATCTGGATCTGACATATATTTCATGGAATATTTTTTTTAATTGAGTTTGTTTACATTGCCTATCTGATAATTGAGGCTGTTTACATTTCATATTTGTAAATGAAGTTGTTTACATTGCAGATCTGAGAAACAGCTGTTTACATTGAATACCTGAACCTGAGCCAAAAAAATTTATTTGTGGAAATTTCTTTTCTTTTTAACGAGCATTTACATTATCAGACTTTTCATACAACATTTCATACAACTTTTTATCTCTTGAAAATTCGTACAGTGTGAACGTAATAATAACTAATCTCAATTAAAGGGGGTTATTCTAAAGTTCACACTGTACAATATTTTATAAAAAATCAGACGGTATGCATTTTCATAAGATTTTTCATATCACTAGTTTTATGAAAAGTCTAATAATGTAAAGACATTTACTATGGATTACTATGGAAAAAAATGTATAGACAATCGGAGTTTAAAATATCTAATACAATATTTAAAGGCAATTAATTACTTTATATTAAAATTTTATAGAGAATCAGCAAAATATAAATGATAGAAGCACAATTACGAGTCAATTACATATTGACGAGAATATAGTTATAGATAGTCAAAGGTATATATTACCAAAAAAAAGGAAGCTGAACATCGAAGACAATATAACAACACAATATCTAAAAATACCAATACAAAAAAAAAAAACTAATATTCCATATACAAGTACAAGTGCTAAATCTTTGCCAAAACCAGGTAAGTTTTTTAATAACTCAATAAGCGATGATTATGTACTTTTTTTTCAACATTAGCAGATGGAAATTCAAATAAGATGTTTCTGGATTCAGATAACCTCTTTTTGGATTCAAATAAGGAAAATGAGGCAACACAATCGTTAATTTTAAAAAAACCCATACAAAAAAAAATGTTTAGTACTAATAAAAATATTCCATATACAAGTACAAGTACTAAATCTTTGCCAAAACCAGGTAAGTTTTTTAATAACTCAATAAACGATGATTATGTACTTTCTTTTTAACATTAGCAGATGCAAATTCAAATAAAATCATTGATTCTATTAAAGCGCTGGAAAATAGAGTAGAGGCATTAGAAAGAACATTTTTACTTGTAAGAAAAACATATTTAATTAATACAATTTTTATGCTATATATTAATAATTAATATTTGATTATTTTTTATATTCGTCTTAAATTTAATAGTCACAAAAAGAAAGCAAAGTAGAGATGTTAGCTCAAAATAAGGTGCAGGGAGAAAATCTGGTGGTTACCAAAAAATTTTTTAAAATAATGTCAAAATTTGTAGGGGAAGAAAAAGATGACGCCGTATTAGAAATAGAAAATATTTTCCCAATCAAAAACATAGCCGCAATGAGTGATTTGGAACTCAAATTACTAGATAAAGCATTTGCGGCAAAATTGGTAGGCAAAAGCTCGTGATATTATGGTTAACCATACTCATAAGTTATAATTTTTTAGGAATTATATCTAAGAAAATACAAGGGAACATCTTCCCTAGAAAGTGTTTTTCGATTTCTGGCATTAGATAATGTCTACCATGAATTTAATTTGGACGGTCGAGCTAATAAAAGAGCTTTAAATTCACTGAAGCTTTTCAAAAATGTAGTATTTGGTCAGTATAAAAAATGAAATTTTTAGTTCAATATACCGATTTTGTTTTCTTTATAGATGCCTGCGGTGGAATGCTAGGAAGGGATAATTACGAAAATGAGTTGAGAAAATGTGTGCTGCATGCTCATAATAGATTTTTTAAAAATAAAAAATTTACAACGACAAAATAAGACCAAACCGGTGCAATATATTTAATCGGGGTTATAAATTATTTTATTTTATAAATGGACTATTTTTTTTTAAATAATTGAAATTTGTTTTGTTTTTAATTTTTTTTTTATGTCTTCGGAATTTATTATTCAAATGAATTTAAATGTGATATTATTAATTCAAATGTATTAATTCAATTAATTAACTAATTTATTATAATTTATGTAACTTTATATTAATGAATTAATTTAAATCAAATTAAATGTAAAATTCTAATGTAATAATCATGTATTGATTCAAATAAAATGTACATGTTTATTTAAATTGAATTTTTTTCTAAAACTATTGAATGAAGTACTTCGGTAGCGCATCTTCCACTACTGAAAGAAGTAGTGAACAAGGGTACTTTTAACGTACTTTTGTCGTACTATTTATAAACAAAAATACTTCTCTTTCACTCATATATAAAAATTGCCTCAAGAAATGAAATGGCGCTATTTTAAAATATCATAAGAAAGAATGAGTAAGAATAATTTTTCTTCATGAGTTAAAAAGGGACAGTTGCTTTATATATTCTCTTATAAAATAAGTATACTAGTGAATTTTTGCCCAAGTCTCTATCTTTTTTCACTGGAAGAGAAGTACTTTTTTGCCGTAGTCTTGTAGTACATGTAGAAGTAGTTCTACGTTTGCTGGGCATGCTTTTTTTACATGTATTGACTTGGGTAAACTTATATATGTTGATCCTGAAAACCTTTCATTTTTTTTATATTTATCACTAAATTTACAACATGATGAAGCGTCCAACCACTATCTCTTTCCTGAAAATCTTGTAGTTTAGTTAGTATTTGTTCTTTTATATTTTCTATGAAGTGTTGCTTAGCATTGTATTCTCTTTCCAAAGTTTTATTTTTAGTATTAAAATGCTTTACTTCATTTATTATTACATCACCCTTTTTATAAGGAATTCTGCATGTAATACAGCATTTAATTTAAGCGTGTTATGCTTTTTCAAAATCGTAGCTATTTCTTTCTCGAAAATAGCTACAGCTTCATCCATGAAAAATTCAATATCTTTATGTAACAAGTTAGTTATAACACACGTTTTAATTCTACCTGCAAATGCTGATTCAATTTCTGTCCAACTAACAGTATTTCTCTTTTGAATCATACCACTACCATGATATAATTCCTTTCTTAAAACCTCCCTGTTACTGTTAAAGGTAATTAATTGGCCCTCAATTTTCCGTTTGGACCCTACAGATAAAATACAGATAAAAAAAATTCAATTTCTACAATATTCTATAGGAAAGAAAAAAAAACGATTTTTTGATTTTAATATAACATTTTTTATTCAAAAATATATTATATATATATATATATATTATTTTCATTTATTTTCTATATATATATATATATATATATATATTATATATATATATGTCCAAAAACATTTATTTTCTATTTTTTAATTAAAATAAAAAAAAATTTATAAATCTTATTTTTAATTCTAACAAATAAAAAAATGAAAAAAATTATTGTACATTTTTGTTTTTCTTTAGCTGTTTGACTGGAACATCCCAGTCTTCATCACTGTCATCATTGTCAAGCATTACTATTTCTTTTTCATTATCCATTTCATGGTTTCCTTCATCATTGTCCTCAAAATCATGTGATGGGTGACCCTGATCCAGGTCCACAAACTTGATATTGGCAGAGCTCCTATAATGGGATATGCTCTTTATCCCGAAGTTTCCTTTGTTGATCTCCATTATGTCTTTATCACTCATTATTATATACATCGAGGGTAAAAATACCCTAAAATGGTTAAAATCAGCAATGATTCTTGGTCTAAACTTCGTGTTAATACGTTGGAGTTTCTGTATTTTATAGATTTTATTCATTTTCATTTCGGTTATTTTTTTTGTTTGTAGCATTCCTACGCTACCCATATTGTTCAATTTTTTCAATAAATTAGACATTATGTTTTAAATTTTCAATTACTGTTCTTCCTTCTGTTTAGAAAAATTAAACTGATGCTTATAATTAAAGTTTTCAATCTTTTATAGTAATCGTTATCAATATATATTTCAATTAGGTCATGAAAGAAATTTTTTTATTCACATAATAATAATTTTAAATAAGATTGTTTTTAACCTTACACCCCTTCTAAAACATAGCTAGCATCAATTTCATTAAACTCTGATTGCAAAAAGCTATTAAACTCTGATTGCAAAAAAACCATAATAAGCTATCATCAATTCCATTAAACTCTGATAGCAACAGCTATAATAGTACATATAATTAAAAAAACAAACTTTGGAACACAAAAATAAATAAATAGATTTGAATTTCACAAGTTTAAACATCTCACATATAAAAAATTTAGGTTAAAAGTAATCAATAACATTGTCTTTGAAGAACATCCTATTCAACTTTGATATGGAAAAAATTTACCCCAAAAAATTAATTTCAGAGTCATAACCTTACAACCGTTCTAATAAACTCAGATAGCAACAGCTTTAATAATAGTACATATAATTAAAAATACAAACTTTGGAAAACAAAAATAAATAAATATATTTGAATTTCTCAAGTTTAAATATCTCTCATACAAACAAATTTGTTTAAAAGTAATAAACAACATTGTCTTTTTCTTTGTAGAACATTCTATTTTCTAGCTTTGATATGGAAATCTTTAACCCCAAAAGAAGTTTAAATTTTTATGTAAAAAATAATTTCAGAATCATAATAAAATCAGTTCATAAACAGTAAACATTAGTTTTTTTATAATTTGTTATAATATAATTAAACAAAAAAAAAATGTCACAGTGGTTAAATTCAAGAAACATTCAAAAAAATACAGATAAAAAATGTAATAATGTCTTGCCTGAGAAGAAAATTCCAACATTACAACATTTGGCACTGGCACAATTTTACAACAGTGACAATTTCACAGTGCAATGGTGGAATAAATTTCAAAAAAAGATGAATCTAGAACACTACCTGTTTTCGATTGCAGAAATGCCAATTACCGGCATGAAAAGAAGCTATTATCATGCTTCTAATTTAGATGTAATAATAGCGGAACATGCTGAAATTAAATCTAAATATAAAATATGCTGTGAAAACATTTAATATATGGTATAATATGTAGTACATAATAAATATTTATAAATCCTTTTTTTAATAAATATAATTTTTCTATGTAAATTAAAATGGCATTTTTTTATTTATTTTTTTTTTACTGTATAAGAAAATTAAATCTTATATAAAAAGTTGCATATGGTTTAAATGGAATTTTAACTGTATCAATTAATTCTTAAAATGCTCGATGGCGTTTTGTTTTACGCTAAACTCTGAAATTTTTTATAGTGATATATTACCTTGATAATCTTAACATTTCTTTTAAGCTAAACATAAAATATAATTATTTTGTTATATTAAAAAAGATGAACAAAATTCATTCATAATTTATTAAGTTCTGATAAGAAAAAAAATTTTATTCAGACCTTAACATTTTAAAAATTAGCTAACATATTCCAATATGTTCCAACCATAAACCTTGATAACCTTAACATTTCTTTTAAGCTAAACATAAAATATAATTATTACAAAACAATAACAAAATTCATTCATAAACCACAACTTAATAACTGATAAGAAAAAAATTAATGTATTAAGTACTGATAAGAAAAAATTATTTATTCAGACTTTAATATTTTAGAAATTAGCTAATAAAATTAGCTAACATATTCCAACATGTTTCAACCTCCAACCAAATCCCCACACCATCACAACCTATACCAAAAAAGCCCACTTCAGCCCCCACACCCCATACCATCCCCAATCTTCACCCCCAATATCCAATTCCACAACCCCACCTTCTCGACACACCAAAACGTGCTCATTAAATAAAACATGCTCATTAAAGTTAAAAATTATAACATTTTCACAAATTTTGGGGTTTGTTGGAAGATGGAGTAGAACCCGTTTTGTTACACTACTCAGATTCACTGCACCGTATCATCCGCAAGCCAACGCTTCAGAACGTGTGAACAGAAATATTCTCTCCGCTATCCGTGCGTATATCAAGAGCGACAAACACAAAGAGTGGGACCAACACCTCAGCCACATCGCTTGTGCTTTACGCAACGTAGTACATGACGCTACCGGTTTTTCACCCTTCTTTTTGACTTTCGGGTATCACATGATCACCGATGGAACTGCGTACGAATTGTTGAGGAATCTAAATGCGTTGCAGGACGACATGCCAGTAGAATTCACGTCAAGGAATTTTGCCATCAGTAATACCGTAATTAAAAATTTGGAAAAGGCCCAACTACGTCACCAGCGAACTTATAATTTACGTACTAGGAAAATAGATTACGTACCTGGACAAACCGTATTTCGGCGCAATCACGTCCAGAGTGACCAGCAAAAACAATTTTCTGCCAAATTCGCTAATCCATGGGTTAAATGTAGAATTCTGTCGTCTGGTGGTAGGGTTTGCTACGATGTGTGTGATGAGCATAGCAATCAAACGCATTTGGTCCATGCAAAGGATTTGAAGCCCGGCTAGTTCAGTCGTTGAGCAATAAGACGTACTCAGGGTGTGGGACAGCCCCGCGTTGATCGATCTAGAAAATTATCAATAGATAAATAATGTATAATAGTAAGCTAGAACATGGTAGGATATGAATTTTTTTTGCTTACTTAGAAATTTTTTTTTGTCATATTTTTATTTGGGGGTGGTTATAATTGTTTTATATATAATTAGTCTTGAAATCCACTAGAAGAAGTAGAATTTAGTGAATTCAGTATTTTAGGGTAAATTATCGTGTAAGTTTCAGACTTGTATGTTCGTGCAGAACGACATACAAGCCTGTTTTGTGACCTGGCCGGCACATATTAATTTTATACCACATGAAAATAGAAAAATATTATTAGTAAAGAAAGAAAAAAAGAATAGACATTTATATATAAAAACAATTTTACCTTTATTTTTATCCGGGTGTCCGTCCGCCATCCGTTGTCCGCCATCCGTTGTCCGCCTCCAGAGGAAGAAAAAGATGAACATATAAACTAAAACTTGACGCTGGTCAAGTTACATCCATTTTTGTTTACATTTTTTTTTCTCTGTGACGGCGGATGACAAAAGTCAATCAAATAAAAAGAAACACCAAGATTTCCCCTCTACCGATCCATTCGCGCAGGCCACCTATTGCGAAAAAAACCGCCTTCAGAAAAAATTGTTTTTTTAATTCGGTTTGGCAGCCCGATTGTGAAACGGGAAAATGGTCAGGTTCGCAGGCAAAATTGTGAATAGAGAGTGGCGTGATGTTTTTTTTTGGGTTGGGGAAGGAGATTTATATTTTTTTTTTTCGCTGATCGAGGAGTCGTTGTCTGGATGTAGCGGAGGTCGGACCGCTGCTCAAAAGAAAAAAAAGTAAAAAATTTCAAATTTAAAAATTGTTTTTTATTGCGTTTTTTTTTGTAATATTATAAAAAAATAAAATCCGAAAAGTTGGTGCCGGTAAAAAAAATTTTTATTAAAATATAAAATAATCATAGATTTTCCGGATTAAAAATTAAATATAGAGCCCTCATAATTATCGCGCCGTTTAAATAAAATTTTAGAATCAGCTAATCGCTGATAATAAAAAAAAAAAATATTTTTGTGTGTGCGGAAATTTTAGCTGCCACCATTTAAGCGGTAAAGTAGGGAGGAAGGAATTCAGGAAATAGTAGCTCGACATCATAATTATTAAGGAAATTACAGAGAGGGAATCTAAAAAAAAAGGAAAAGAAGCAAAAAAAGAAAAGGTGAAATACCTGCAGCAACGAGTCCAGAGATTTGAGACATGTCAAGGCTGTTCCCGGAGGATTATAGAAAAAAATAGTAACAAAAAAATAAAAATAAGGTACGTCCATAAAATTTAGTAGAATTAAAGTGCAAATGGCAAAAGAAAAAAAAAGAAAGCGAAAATAAAGGATGAAAGATAAGAATTGATAAGTGTAACGCAGAAAAAAATAAATTTAGCATATTAAATTAATCGATTTGGGTCGAATATATATATTTCAATGAATTGTCATAAATAAATTAATATTATTTTACGATGAGATCGTGCCACTAGCCAGTTAATTAAAAACAAGATATTAAAGAAAGAAAAACAATTTTGTTAATTGGAATAAAAAAAAAAAATTTAAGGTTTATTATTTATATATTTTTTTATATATACAATTTTTTTTGGAGTAGCATAGAATTATGAGCAGTTAAGCTCAAAGATAATTTGGCCTCGACATGGAGCATTTTCCCTCCCTTTCCTTTTGTTGATTCTTTGTTGTTGCTGTTCGGGTGGATTGGTGAACCTACGCCCCACATGACTGAGGACCTAGCCGGACCACAGGAGGAAAATTCCAATCCATCCACGAATCCGTCGAGAGTTAAATAAATTTTGGTCTTGTTTTTTTTTGTGTGTTCTGCGACTGGTGGTCACCCAAGACCTGGCGCCCACAATCTCTTCGGATTCTAAATCTTTTCTGGTTTTTTGTTGTTGTTTTAGTTCCTCCGAAATTTTTCAACGTAACCTTTGGTTACATATTAATTTGTTCAAGCTAATTGACGTCGAATTTCATATAATACTTTGTTATTGATAATGGCTGCTGATGATGCAGCCAAGCAAACATCTGATGCTGCCAAGCAAATATCAGATGCTAAAATACTTCGTCGTGGTGTTAAAAGACAGCAAAATATTATAAAAAAATATGTTGCTAGGACAGGAAAAGACGCAAATATATTTGAATTAGAAACCAAATTAACTTGAAACATATTTCAAGAATTTTAATCAACATCAAGCTAAAATAGAAACAATAGATCAAGCTGAAATAGACTGTACCGATCGAGAAGTTAACGAAAAAACTTATTTCGAAATTAAATCAAATTTATAAAGCTTAATCAATGATAAGAAACCTAAACAAAATGTATCGTTAGATAATACAATTTTAGATTCTTCACAAATCATGGTCGCATCCAAATCCAGTCACGTAAAAAAGCTGGAATTGCCAAAATTTAATGGTGAAGTAACAGAATGGCTTTTGGAATACGTTTTCAAAATTTATACACGAAGATGAGTCTTTATCTGATACGACCAAATTTTAACATTTGCGTAATTGTTTAATAGGAAATGCTAAAAATGTCATTCGAAACTTGGACAATTTAGATAATGGTTATAAAGCAGCAATAAATTTGCTATAAGAAAGATACTTCAATAAATGATTTATTTTTCAATCACATATCAATTCTATTTTTGAATTGCACGCAATATCTAAGGCATCAATATTAAATTTACGTTCTATTATAGACTCAACTAAAGCTAACGTTCGCTCATTAGCATCAATTGGTGATAAAAATCTCAATCGCTGATGGTCTATTAATAAATTTGGTAGTATGTAAATTAAACTCAAATTCACAGCTTAAATGGGAAGAAATTTTGATTGTAAAGCTTGAAAAGGAGGAAGCTTCAAGTTCAATGAATATAATCAAATTTTTATATCCAAGCTGGGATGAATTTGCTGAATTTATTGATTCCAATTTGTCGTGTAATATGGTAAATGAAAAGGTTCAACCAAATTCATTAATAATAGAAGACTGTTGAATAATTGCAGTTGGTAAAATTCTGGATGCAACATGTAATTATGATTGTTACAGAAGAATTAATATCGAAAATAGGTATTAAACCAATTAAAACTAAAATTTCAATCGCTGGAATCGGAAATATCAATACAGAAGCAGAAAATGAAGTCAAATTGAAAATCAAATCTCGCATTAATCAATTTACAACAGAATTTAGTTCATTGGTGATTAAAAACATCAGTGGATATCAACCTACTTACCATTTTGATACTGATAAAATTCAAATTCCATCCAATATACCGCTAGCTGATCCATTCTTCAATAAACCTCACACAATCGATCTTTTAATAGGAGCCGACCAATTTTGGAGATTATTAAGTGTTGGTCAAATAAGAAATGGAGAAAATTCACCAATATTTCAAAAAACTGTTTTTGGATGGATCGCCTCAGGTAATATGTATGAAACAAATAAATTTTCCTTTTATATTGCTTTCAGTGATGAACAAGAAGATCCTGAAAAAAAATTGGACATAATAATGAAAAATTTTTGGGAAGTTGAAAATTCATTTGAAATACGCAAACCACCATCTATTGAAGATATCGCATGCGAAGAACATTTCAAAACAACAATTAGTCGTACTGATATACTGGCAGATATATACTAAATTTACCTTTCAGGCTTGATCCAATTGGGTGATTCCTATCAAACTGCACTTAAAAGATTTCATAATCTTGAAAAAATTTTTCCTTAAATATAAATATAAAAACGGAATACTCCAAATTTATAACAGAATATTTAGAACTCAAACATATGGAACCTATAACTTTCGATAAATTGAAATCATCAAGACATTATTTTCTACCAAACCATTGTGTTACGAAATTCGAATTGTCGTCAGCAAAATATAGAGTGGTTTTTCAAGACAACATGGTTCATGCAAGAATGTCTTGCCTGAGAAGAAAATTCCAACATTACAACATTTGGCACTGGCACAATTTTACAACAGTGACAATTTCACAGTGCAATGGTGGAATAAATTTCAAAAAAAGATGAATCTAGAACACTACCTGTTTTCGATTGCAGAAATGCCAATTACCGGCATGAAAAGAAGCTATTATCATGCTTCTAATTTAGATGTAATAATAGCGGAACATGCTGAAATTAAATCTAAATATAAAATATGCTGTGAAAACATTTAATATATGATATAATATGTAGTACATAATAAATATTTATAAATCCTTTTTTTAATAAATATAATTTTTCTATGTAAATTAAAATGGCATTTTTTTATTTATTTTTTTTTTACTGTATAAGAAAATTAAATCTTATATAAAAAGTTGCATATGGTTTAAATGGAATTTTAACTGTATCAATTAATTCTTAAAATGCTCGATGGCGTTTTGTTTTACGCTAAACTCTGAAATTTTTTATAGTGATATATTACCTTGATAATCTTAACATTTCTTTTAAGCTAAACATAAAATATAATTATTTTGTTATATTAAAAAAGATGAACAAAATTCATTATTTTGTTATATTAAAAAAGATGAACAAATATTCAGACCTTAACATTTTAAAAATTAGCTAACATATTCCAATATGTTCCAACCATAAACCTTGATAACCTTAACATTTCTTTTAAGCTAAACATAAAATATAATTATTACAAAACAATAACAAAATTCATTCATAAACCACAACTTAATAACTGATAAGAAAAAAATTAATGTATTAAGTACTGATAAGAAAAAATTATTTATTCAGACTTTAATATTTTAGCAATTAGCTAATAAAATTAGCTAACATGTTCCAACATGTTCCAACCTCCAACCAAATCCCCACACCATCACAACCTATACCAAAAAAGCCCACTTCAGCCCCCACACCCCATACCATCCCCAATCTTCACCCCCAATATCCAATTCCACAACCCCACCTTCTCGACACACCAAAACGTGCTCATTAAATAAAACATGCTCATTAAAGTTAAAAATTATAACATTTTCACAAATGTTGGGGTTTGTTGGAAGATGGAGTAGAACCCGTTTTGTTACCCTACTCAGATTCACTGCACCGTATCATCCGCAAGCCAACGCTTCAGAACGTGTGAACAGAAATATTCTCTCCGCTATCCGTGCGTATATCAAGAGCGACAAACACAAAGAGTGGGACCAACACCTCAGCCACATCGCTTGTGCTTTACGCAACGTAGTACATGACGCTACCGGTTTTTCACCCTTCTTTTTGACTTTCGGGTATCACATGATCACCGATGGAACTGCGTACGAATTGTTGAGGAAGCTAAATGCGTTGCAGGACGACATGCCAGTAGACTTCACGTCAAGGAATTTTGCCATCAGTAATTAAAAATTTGGAAAAGGCCCAACTACGTCACCAGCGAACTTATAATTTACGTACTAAGAAAATAGATTACGTACCTGGACAAACCGTATTTCGGCGCAATCACGTCCAGAGTGACCAGCAAAAACAATTTTCTGCCAAATTCGCTAATCCATGGGTTAAATGTAGAATTCTGTCGTCTGGTGGTAGGGTTTGCTACGATGTGTGTGATGAGCATAGCAATCAAACGCATTTGGTCCATGCAAAGGATTTGAAGCCCGGCTAGTTCAGTCGTTGAGCAATGAGACGTACTCAGGGTGTGGGACAGCCCCGCGTTGATCGATCTAGAAAATTATCAATAGATAAATAATGTATAATAGTAAGCTAGAACATGGTCGGATATGAATTTTTTTTGCTTACTTAGAAATTTTTTTTTGTCATATTTTTATTTGGGGGTGGTTATTATTGTTTTATATATAATTAGTCTTGAAATCCACTAGAAGAAGTAGAATTTAGTGAATTCAGTATTTTAGGGTAAATTATCGTGTAAGTTTCAGACTTGTATGTTCGTGCAGAACGACATACAAGCCTGTTTTGTGACCTGGCCGGCACATATTAATTTTATACCACATGAAAATAGAAAAATATTATTAGTAAAGAAAGAAAAAAAGAATAGACATTTATATATAAAAACAATTTTACCTTTATTTTTATCCGGGTGTCCGTCCGCCATCCGTTGTCCGCCTCCAGAGGAAGAAAAAGATGAACATATAAACTAAAACTTGACGCTGGTCAAGTTACGTCCATTTTTGTTTATATTTTTTTTTCTCTGTGACGGCGGATGACAAACGTCAATCAAATAAAAAGAAACACCAAGATTTCCCCTCTACCGATCCATTCGCGCAGGCCATCTATTGCGAAAAAAACCGCCTTCAGAAAAAATTGTTTTTTTAATTCGGTTTGGTAGCCCGATTGTGAAATGGGAAAATGGTCAGGTTCGCAGGCAAAATTGTGAATAGAGAGTGGCGTGATGTTTTTTTTTGGGTTGGGGAAGGAGATTTATATTTTTTTGTTCGCTGATCGAGGAGTCGTTGTTTGGATGGAGCGGAGGTCGGACCGCTGCTCAAAAGAAAAAAAAAGTAAAAATTTTCAAATTTAAAAATTTTTTTTTATTGCGTTTTTTTTTGTAATATTATAAAAAAATAAAATCCGAAAAGTTGGTGCCGGTAAAAAAAATTTTTATTAAAATATAAAATAATCATAGATTTTCCGGATTAAAAATTAAATATAGAGCCCTCATAATTATCGCGCCGTTTAAATAAAATTTGAGAATCAGCTAATCGCTGATAATAAAAAAAAAATATTTTTGTGTGTGCGGAAATTTTAGCTGCCACCATTTAAGCGGTAAAGTATGGAGGAAGGAATTCAGGAAATAGTAGCTCGACATCATAATTATTAAGGAAATTACAGAGAGGGAATCTAAAAAAAAAAGGAAAAGAAGCAAAAAAAGAAAAGGTGAAATACCTGCAGCAACGAGTCCAGAGATTTTTTTTTGAGGCATCCATACTTAGGATTTATATCAGAACGAAAAAAAAGGAAATTAAATAGGGGAAACCGTGTAGATTTGGTTTCCGAATGTAATTGTAGCTGAAAAAAAAAAGGAAAAACCTAAATTTTATAATTGAATGTAAATCTGTGAATTGTAGGCTATGGCATAAATTAAAAGTTTTTTTTGAGTAGTTAAAGGTCGTAGAGAAAAAAAAATAACCTAAATTCTTTAAAAATGTAAATTTCTATAAAAATTTCGTTTTTTTTTAATTATACTTTAAAAAGAAAAATAATGAATGTTCTTAAGTTCCATAATTGAGTAATTTTACGTTATAAATTTGTTAAATTTTCTTTATTATTTGAATTTTTTTAATTTTTTGATTTTGTTTACTTATTTTTGATTTTTCTTATTATTTTTGATTTTGTTTTATAATTTTTTTTTGATTTTTCTTATCATTTATTTTTTTTTTGAGTTTTTTTTTTTTGCTATTATTTGTTTTTTTTTTGCTTGTTTGATTTTTATGGAGAGTTATAGGTAACATCGCCGGACTTCCTAGACATGTCAAGGCTGTTCCCGGAGGATTACATAAAAAAATAGTAACAAAAAAATAAAAATAAGGTACGTCCATAAAATTTAGTAGAATTAAAGTGCAAGTAGCAAAAGAAAAAAAAAGAAAGCGAAAATAAAGGATGAAAGATAAGAATTGATAAGTGTAACGTAGAAAAAAATAAATTTAGCATATTAAATTAATCGATTTGGGTCGAATATATATATTTCAATGAATTGTCATAAATAAATTAATATTATTTTACGATGAGATCGTGCCACTAGCCAGTTAATTAAAAACAAGATATTAAAGAAAGAAAAACAATTTTGTTAATTGGAATAAAAAAAAAAAATTTAAGGTTTATTATTTATATATTTTTTTATATATACAATTTTTTTTGGAGTAGCATAGAATTATGAGCAGTTAAGCTCAAAGATAATTTTGGCCTCGACATGGAGCATTTTCCCTCCCTTTCCTTTTGTTGATTCTTTGTTGTTGCTGTTCGGGTGGATTGGTGAACCTACGCCCCACATGACTGAGGACCTAGTCGCACCACAGGAGGAAAATCCCAATCCATCCACGAATCCGTCGAGAGTTAAATAAATTTTGGTCTTGTTTTTTTTTTTGTGTGTTCTGCGACTGGTGGTCACCCAAGACCTGGCGCCCACGATCTGTTCGGATTCTAAATCTTTTCTGGTTTTTTTTTGTTGTTTTAGTTCCTCCGAAATTTTTCAACGTAACCTTTGGTTACATATTAATTTGTTCAAGCTAATTGACGTCGAATTTCATATAATACTTTGTTATTGATAATGGCTGCTGATGATGCAGCCAAGCAAACATCTGATGCTGCCAAGCAAATATCAGATGCTACAATACTTCGTAACAATAGATCAAGCTGAAATAGACTGTACCGATCGAGAAGTTAACGAAAAAACTTATTTCGAAATTAAATCAAATTTATAAAGCTTAATCAATGATAAGAAACCTAAACAAAATGTATCGTTAGATAATACAATTTTAGATTCTTCACAAATCATGGTCGCATCCAAATCCAGTCACGTAAAAAAGCTGGAATTGCCAAAATTTAATGGTGAAGTAACAGAATGGCTTTTGGAATACGTTTTCAAAATTTATACACGAAGATGAGTCTTTATCTGATACGACCAAATTTTAACATTTGCGTAATTGTTTAATAGGAAATGCTAAAAATGTCATTCGAAACTTGGACAATTTAGATAATGGTTATAAAGCAGCAATAAATTTGCTAAAAGAAAGATACTTTAATAAACGATTTATTTTTCAATCACATATTAATTCTATTTTTGAATTGCACGCAATATCTAAGGCATCAATATTAAATTTACGTTCTATTATAGACTCAACTAAAGCTAACGTTCGCTCATTAGCATCAATTGGTGATAAAAATCTCTATCGCTGATGGTCTATTAATACATTTGGTAGTATGTAAATTAAACTCAAATAAATTAAACTCACAGCTTAAACTCAAGTAAATTAAACTCACAGCTTAAATGGGAAGAAATTTTGACTGTAAAGCTTGAAAAGGAGGAAGCTTCAAGTTCAATGAATATAATCAAATTTTTATATCCAAGCTGGGATGAATTTGCTGAATTTATTGATAAACGGTGTAGAATGCTTGAATCTTTAGAAGCAGTTCGTACAAGTCAATATACCGGTATAAATAGATTATCATTTAAACAAAAACAATCGTGTATCACAATAACAAATCAAAATTGTATTTTTTGCAATGAATCTGCACACCCTTCTTTTAAATGCTCAAAGTGTAAAGTTTTACACCAGATCAGCTGATTTCAGGAAGTGAAAAGGTTAAAATTGTGCATTCAGTGTTTAAAATTGGAACATTCTGTTAAGCAATGCCTAGGTAAAAAATGTTTTTTGTGCTGGCAATCATCTTTCACTTTTATACAAAAAGAATACAACTACTAGTGAGCCTCAATCATCTTACAATCTACCTCCAACTGTTTTATCAACAATTCAACAACCATCAACAATATAGTCAACTTTTACAAATGAAAATAACCAATCTGTCATTGCAGTTAATGCAAATAATTCCAATTTGTCGTGTAATATGGTAAATGAAAAGGTTCAACCAAATTCATTAATAATAGAAGACTGTTGAATAATTGCAGTTGGTAAAATTCTGGATGCAACATGTAATTATGTTCAATGTAGGGCCCTGCTTGACTCAGCGTTACAATCCAATTTTGTTACAGAAGAATTAATATCGAAAATAGGTATTAAACCAATTAAAACTAAAATTTCAATCGCTGGAATCGGAAATATCAATACAGAAGCAGAAAATGAAGTCAAATTGAAAATAAAATCTCGCATTAATCAATTTACAACAGAATTTAGTTCATTGGTGATTAAAAACATCAGTGGATATCAACCTACTTACCATTTTGATACTGATAAAATTCAAATTGCATCCAATATACCGCTAGCTGATCCATTCTTCAATAAACCTCACACAATCGATCTTTTAATAGGAGCCGACCAATTTTGGAGATTATTAAGTGTTGGTCAAATAAGAAATGGAGAAAATTCACCAATATTTCAAAAAACTGTTTTTGGATGGATCGCCTCAGGTAATATGTATGAAACAAATAAATTTTCCTTTTGTATTGCTTTCAGTGATGAACAAGATCCTGAAAAAAAATTGGACATAATAATGAAAAATTTTTGGGAAGTTGAAAATTCATTTGAAATACGCAAACCACCATCTATTGAAGATATGGCATGCGAAGAACATTTCAAAACAACAATTAGTCGTACTGATATACTGGCAGATATATACTAAATTTACCTTTCAGGCTTGATCCAATTGGGTGATTCCTATCAAACTGCACTTAAAAGATTTCATAATCTTGAAAAAAATTGTCCTTAAATATAAATATAAAAACGGAATACTCCAAATTTATAACAGAATATTTAGAACTCAAACATATGGAACCTATAACTTTCGATAAATTGAAATCATCAAGACATTATTTTCTACCAAACCATTGTGTTACGAAATTCGAATCGTCGTCAGCAAAATATAGAGTGGTTTTTCAAGACAACATGGTTCATGTAAGACAACATCTTCCAAATCGTTAAATGACATCTTAATGGTAGGACCAACCATTCAAGATAATAATAATAATAGTTTATTTATTGCAGTAAACATATGAGACGATAAGTGTCAACATTATGAATACATATAGTTACTGGTACTTAAGCTAATTCAAGTGTTCTCTACAATAAAGTTAACTGATACTAATTTTACAATAATATGAAGAAAACTAACTATAATAAATAGATATTAGAAAATTAATTAAGGCAAAATAAAATTAACAATTATAAAAATAAATAAATAATTTAATAAAAAGATAATTGTACTATACTACGTTACTTAATATCTAACATTAAAAGACGTTACCGAATAGCACAACTTGTGTGTCTTACAAAGTAATCTATTATCAACTGAATCAAAAGCCTTTGCGAAATCAAGTAGCAGATAGGTCGCTAAGTGCAGACTTAAATTACTCAAGCCCTGCAACAGATGGTTGTGGGAGGTATACACAGCACAAAAGAATAGAATTACCTTTGGTTTTCAGCTCCAAAAACATATGCTCTATACAATCATTTGCCTTAGAATTATATAATAATTTAACATTTATACCACATTTAACATAGATACATACACCACCACCACGAATTAGTCTACCATTGAAATCAATTTTAAGCCTATCATTTCTATAAAGTTTGAAACCTGGTAGTCTTACCATCTCAGAAGACAAATCAGGATTTAGCCAACTCTCAGAAATCATTAGAACTTGGATGTTTGTATTAAGTATAGCTGATTTTAAGACATCAATTTTTGGAAACAGGCTCCTAATATTGTTATGGCAAATATTTAAATGTCGAGAATTTTTAAAAATTGATTTAAGAACAATATTAGGTATAATTATCCCTACTACCGCGATTTACCATATTATTACTAAACGTATCCATCATTAGAAATATATATATCCAACATTGTTACGCAGAACTCGATATGAAAACGACAAACGAACAAAGCGAGAAAACTCCCTAATAAGATATGCATGGATATTAAAGTGATATAAACAAAAAACATTAGAAAAATAAGCCTAGATATAAAAAATAAAAATAAAATTAAAATTATGAAATATAACAAATTAATAAACAATAATAATATTAAAATGACTAATACGATGATATTACAATAATATATAGGAAAAAATATTGAGAACACTGAATACAATTGAATTATTTGGAAAATAAATTTTATGAAAAGAATGCCTAGTACTAATAATTTTAAATAAAACATGTAGAAAATAAATATTAATCATTCACGACAGGTTCCACCGCAGTATCAGTACAACGATTGATTTACGTGGTGTTTTAGGCGCATTACTGCCTTTTAAAAGTTGGTCTTTTGAAGTTATTTTGATATCTTCGCCGTTTTCCGTTTTTTTAATATAGAGGAAACCTTTAACGGTATAGTTTTTATATATCAGTAGTATAAAGCCCCTCTTAGATCGAATTATATACTACGTACAATAGTGACGACATGTTTAACAGAAGCCAAAATCACACAACCGTACTAGAAATAATACTTGCTGTGTGTAATAAAGAGACAGGTGATGAGAGAGGGCTAGTCTTTCTGTATTTTTGGTTGGTCAGAATATGAATTCGTGGGTTGGGCTTGCTGTACAGTCTGTAAATAATGTACAGATCTGGATGTACCGCTGGAGTAAAAATACTCTGGATGTACCGCTAGTGTAAAAATGATTTTAGTATAAATTTGTATGGTGACTAACCAAAAACTGTAAACAAGTCTGTTAGAGTGGGCGTAGAGTTAATAATCTTTTTGATGATATTTCCCGAATATTTGTGTTGGTTGGTTGGTTGGTTGAAGTGGCGAGATGCCCTACCAACTGGTAGGGTACCTCCAAGTAGCACTAACGTGCCGTTTTGTAACCACTCATTCTCGTGACCACGGGGTTGGTTGGATTGTTTCAGATCCAATCGGTGGTGTTTAGGAACTGTGTCAGGTTCGTTGGGCAGCACGCGGCCAGATCGTTTAGATCGTTGAAGATGTAGCTGCCAAGTGAACGGTGTCTAGCTCTGGCTAGCGCTGGACACTTGCATAGGAAATGTTCTACCGTTTCCTTCTCACTTGGTTCTTTGCAGCTATGGCACGATTGGTTGAACGGGATGCCCATTCTGGCTGCGTGCTCTCCAATCGGCCAATGACCGGTCCCATCTACTAACGCAGGCTAGGGCTCTCTCTAATATCTCGCTTAGTATGTGGGGGTATTTACCGGAGACCAGAATGACTAGGTCATCAGCGTATGCGATTGCTGGAATCCCTTCTTCTTGTAACTTTTTCAAGATTTGATCCATAACTAGGAGCCAAAGAAGGGGTGAAAGCACCCCACCCTGTGGGGTGCCTCTACTAACTTTCCTAGCAATGTGGCTATTACCGAGTTCCGTCCGGATCTCTTTAGTTTTTAGCATATTTGCGATCCATTGAGCTAGTTTCGCTTCTATTCCTAACTTAGCCAGCGATTCTATAATGGCAACGTTATGAACGTTATTGAAAGCACCCTCAATATCTAAGAAGGCCGCTAGTGTATATTGCTTGTAGTGAATGGAACGCTCAACATCTTTGACCACCATGCTTAACGCGATTTCAGTGGACCTACCTTTGCTGTAGGCATGTTCTGCTTGCTTAATGGCTCTTTTTCAAGGTATTTTCTTAACTCTAGCTCGAGTATTCGTTCTAGGGATTTTAAGAGGAAGGAAGATAGACTAATTGGCCTGAAGTCTTTAGCCGATTCGTGTCCGCTTTTTTCCGCCTTCGGGATGAAGACTACCTTCACCTGCCTCCACCAATGTGGAATATAGCCAAGTGTAAGGCTGCCTTTGAATAATTTCGTTATTAGGTGAATGGTTATCTCTTTGGTTTCCTGAAGCATCTTGGGATAGATACCGTCAGGTCCAGGCGATTTGTATGGTGAGAAGATATCAATCGCCCAGGCGACTTTCTCAGGTGTTATAAGTGTATTAAGCCATTCCGCGGGAGGCATAGATATAGCTTGGTCACCCGGCTGGGTGTCCTCCGCTATAGTTCCAGTGCTTCCTGGAAAGTGTGTGTCTACTAGTAGTTCTAACGTTTCCGCGGATGATTCCGTCCAGGTACCATCCGTATTCTTAAGGCAGGAGGGGTTGGTGTGATCCTTACTTAGTATCTTGCTTAACATAGCTGAGTCCCTAGTGCTTTCTATGGACTCACAGTACTCTTGCCAGTTCTTTGTTTTGGCCGTCCTGACAGCCTTCTTATATTCGCGGAGACGGTCCTTGTAGAGTTGCCATGTACCTTGCTTATAGCAGATATTGTAGGCATCCCTAGTCACCTTCCTTAGTTTGTTGAGATTGTCATCCCACCACGAAGGGAATGATTTTTTACTTCGTTTAATTGGACAAGATACCTTATAGGATACCTCCATGGCTTTAGTGAACTTGACCGTTAGCTCTTCTGGAGCTTCGGTCGTTACTATATCCCTATTGTCGTTGCTTACGGGTAGTAATTTTTGTTTTAGCACTGATCTGAACTTAGACCAGTCTGTGTTTTTGCGGTTTCTATAGGGTTTGGGACTGTTGGTTGTTAAGCTGATATTGAAGAGTATCCCACTGTGATCAGAAAAAGATCTCTCTTTGGATACTCTCCAGTTCTCTACCATAGGTTCTACGTCATTACTAGTACATGTAATGTCGATTATATCTTCCCATCCCGGGTGCCTATCTGAGCAAGGGAAGGTAAATGTGGGGGTTTTGCCTCTATTACAAATAGATAGGTTGTTATTTAGTATAAAATCATAAAGTGACTCACCTCTTTCATTTATCTCAGAACTGTCCCACAGGGAGTGTCTGGCATTAGCGTCGCATCCAATAAGCAGCTTGCTTTTCTTGGCGTGGACCAGTTCCTGAAGCTTGATTGGCGGGGCTTGTTCATCATGCGGCATGTACACCGAGCTGATATACATTTCCTTGCCGTCATTCTGTTCAACTTTGATGACAGTCATGTCTTCATAGCTAAAATTAGAACAAAGATGTGCATTTATGTGTTTTCTAACTAGAATACACGCTCTTGGCTTACCTCTATGGTTATCTACAGGCTTGTAGAATAGGTTGTAGTTTTTGTGGTTCAGACCTCTCACTCTGGAGGTGTTTACCCAGGGTTCTTGTAGTAAGGCTATGTCAATGTCTTCCTTGCACAGGAAGATTATTAGGTTGTCCGAGGCGAGTCTAGAGTGCTTAAGATTCGCCTGGACAACCTTCATCATCTATGGCATGTAGGTCTTTTCCTGCAGTCTCCTTGGCCAGAGACATCTCTTCGAGCAGGTCGATCGCTTCATCCACCTCGTCAATCTCAAGGCTTTCCGACTGGAAAATCTTGAGTTTGGCTCGGCGGATGCCGAATCTCAGTCTGTTCCCCAGCTGCTCTAGGGGTGCCAGGCTCTCGTCATTTATCAGAAGGAGGAAGGATAAACTACTCTTCTGAGAGTCAGTCGTATCCTCCTCCTTTTTAATAACTTCCCAGTTGCCCATCGGGACCTCCGGGTTGTGTAACGCTAGAGCTTTGAGGAGCCTCTCCCCGTTAATCTCCATCCTTGGCAACCAAATGCGCGCCCTAGGTCTCCTCGGGATTTGCTTAGCTGGGATTAGGCCGATCTTGGCTTCCTCCCAGGTGTTGCTAATCTTAGCAACACTGCTGCTAAGGAAATCTAAGGAGAACTGATCCTCGCACTTGATTACCCTGTAGCCCCTGACTACAGTGGATGAATAAAAATAAGGAAGTGGCCCCCCGTCGCCAATCAATATATGATCCAGGACCATCTCTGACAGCCTGCCTTCCAGTTTCATCCATAGCTTGGACGAAACCTTTTGGTTTTTATCGTTGTTATCCACGACAGCAACGTTTAAGTGATTTTTGGCGATATCACTAAACTTTACTGTCAGCTTCTTCTCTGAGGTCTCCATTCTGGCGACCTTGGCTGTTTGCCCACCTGCACTGGACCCATCTTGGGACCTGTTTCTTTTTGCAGGTTTTTCTACAGCTGAGGTATGAGCTTCATACCGCCGAACTGTCTCTTCGTACTTGGCCTTGTCACTCAAGTCGCTCTCATCCGCTTTCCCTTCGGCTTCGTTCCGAGCGATCTTGCTCAGGATGAACTTAGCTTTCGAGTACTCGCGTTTGAGAGAGACTCCGAAGCTCCGTTTCTTTTTAGTACCTGACTTGGTACCTGTTTCAGGATGGGTGGGTGTGCTGTGGCTGGCACTCCCACTATATCCAGGCATTGTATTTTTTGGAGTACTATAGCTGGTACCGCTGGTGCAGGTTTTAATAGTCTCCTGACTGGAGGCTAAAAGCTCCTGACTGGAGGCTAAAAACATGAGCCGATGTTTGTTGTTTTTTGTGTTGTTGTTTTTTGTTTTTTTAATAGATCCATTAGTGTTCCCACGAGTATGTCCGGAAAGAACGGTCCATCCTGGCAGAGCCGACTTACCAGGATAAGGCGCCTAATACAACCGACCTTGCCTGGGCATCGGAGGGAGCTCGTTAGCGACTGGTTTGACCCCCAGCCTTTCAGTCCTCGGCACGGCGCTCACACCACCACTGACATTAGGTCGCACACTGCATATTCGGTCTGTGACCATGTTTAATATGTACACAGTTCCAGGGGCCACCACGAGGAGGTAATGCAGGCACTTGGCTAGGAACTTCTACAGTTGCAACATTTATACCCTAGGATACAAATGCCTACCCTGTAGAATCCCCACCCCGACCCCCCGAATATTTGTGTATTTGTGATTTTTTCTAATAGTATTGCGCCCGCGCATATAAATAACTTTTGTATTTTTGTTTTGTGCAAAAACTATAGTCCCGCCTTTGCAAACAAAAAAAAAGGTAACAGGCGCTAGAATGGTTCAGAAGTTATTTGTAATATTCATACACAATCACAAAAACAAAAACAAACAAAAAAACGTCATAATATTGAAAACCTGTTTTGCAAATGTAAAATATATTATTCAGTTGAATAACCTATTGTTTGTCAACAGAAAAATTGAAAATTTCTTTATTCAGATTATTTAATGTATGAACTTGATATTATATTTTTTTCAGATTGATACTAATATTTAAATACAAGGTCAAGTGAAAGCTTAAGCTTTATTTTGATTATAAAATATTAATGAAAATAACAGAAAAAATACACTAATATTCATACACAATAAGAAAAAAAAACAAGAAAAAAAAACGTCATAATATTGAAAACCTGTATTGCAAATGTAAACAAGCGATATATATTATTCAGTTTTCAACAAGAAATAATATATATGGTTAATAATTTGCAAATAGTATATGCCTTGTATTTAAATATGACCTTGTATTTAAATATTAGTATGCATATACTATTTGCAAATTATTAACCATATATATTATTTCTTGTTGAAAACTGAATAATATATATCGCTTGTTTACATTTGCAATACAGGTTTTCAATATTATGACGTTTTTTTTTCTTGTTTTTTTTTCTTATTGTGTATGAATATTAGTGTATTTTTTCTGTTATTTTCATTAATATTTTATAATCAAAATAAAGCTTAAGCTTTCACTTGACCTTGTATTTAAATATTAGTATCAATCGGTAGTATTTGTAAACAGTATAATAAACAGTTGAAAAAAACTTCACAGTTTTGTTGTTTATTATTTCATTTATTTAATAAATAAAAAATTGATATGGAATTAAATATCAAACCTATAATAGATACACAATAATAAAAATATTTTATGTTTTTGGGGTTATTTTGATTATGTTTTTGCTTAATCGACCCTCTACTGTTGTGCCACAAACATCCATGCCTTCGTTGTCTTTCATTTTGTACTCATCGGAAAAAATATAGCAATTAGAAGAATATTTCTTATGTTCACCTGCAATAACATCTTCCTATTCCAATGAGATATTTGAACATTACAGTAGTAACAATGTACAATGTCACCCATGTTTAAATAAAAAAATCCATTTGATGCTAACTCTTTCTTGCTTACAAAAGTTTTTGGCCAAAAATCAAATGTTTTGTACCGTTCTTCTTCATCACTTAATAGTGTCATTTTAAGATATTTTTTATATAAAGGCAAATGTAAATTTTGTGGAGGTATTTATACTATTTTCTACTTTCCTATGGGAAACACAAATTCAAAAATTAAAAACACGTACTACAATAAAAAAGGAACTAGCATACATGGTTCTGTTGCAAAACTTCATGCTGCGTTAAAAAATAACAAAATAAGCTTTAATAAAATAAAAAACTGGCTTAAATCGCAAGATGTTTATACCTTACATTATCCTGTTAAGAAAAAATTTCCTAGGAATCATTATGTTTTACAAGATATTGACCAATTATGGGAAATTGAACTATGCGATATGAAAATGTATAAAAAAGTAAATGACAATTATACATTTTTACTATCGGTAATTGCCGTATTTTCAAAAAAAAGGTTGGGTAGTACCAATAAAAAATAAAACTGGAAAAGAAATAACAAAAAATTTTCATAAAATTCTTCAACAAAGTGGTAGAAAGCCAAAAACAATTCAATCAGATAAAGGAAAAGAATTCAAAAATTCAAATTTTCAAAATTATCTAAAACAAAATAATATTCGACAACGTTTTCAAACTATTTTATCTACTCAAAAAGCTGCAGTTGTTGAACGATTCAATCGTATAATAAAAGAAAAAATTTTTAAATATTTTACTGAAAGTTCAACCATTGACTAATAATAATATATAGACTTATAAAGTAGAACAAAAAAAATTTCCACTTTCTGATTTGACTTTCCTAATCTAATGTAAAAACTCAACGTTCAACGTGCGTTTTTTGTTATATATTTTCGTTAGATTAGGAAAGTCAAATCAGAAAGTATTAGAAAGTCAAATCAGAAAGTACTATTTTCTTTTTATAAAATCCCTTACCTATGTTGATAGGTTCAGTACTATCAGGCTGACTTGGAAGTTTATTATCAAAGTAGCTTTTTAGAAACATGAATAATTTACAACGGATGATTGTTATACATCCAGAGCTTTATAACAAGCTAAAAGAGAATTTCAATAATGATTCAGAGCTTTCACACCTTGACAAAAGTATGAAAGAAATACTTTTAAATAAAAAATTATCAGATAATGAAAAATGGTATACATATCGTCAAAAACTAATAAAATTTGCCAACAAAAGAAGACATCAATTACAGCAAAGAGCTTATAATAACTCCCAGCCACAACAATTAGAACACCCACCTTCTATAAACACAAGTAATTTTACAAAAAAAATATTTTCAAGTATGAGCACCCAAACCGAACCAGTTACCAAAGCAAAAAGAACACAAAGAGTCTTAATTACACCTGAAGATGTGGTCGGGCAACACCAAAAACCTGAAAATGTTGATGTGCAACACCAAAACCTCGAAAACGATATGTATACATTTACACCTGGTAAGATAATTGCAACATCTGATAAAGATAATGCAAATTCTGCAACGGATGACGAAGTTTTTGATAATGATGACGAAATACGAAATTTAGCACTCAGCAACACCAACAGGAAAACGTATAAAAGAAAGGAAATCTATTGGTTCAGCAGATGTACGTATGTTTGAAACAGATGAAGGTGATATTATTTCAGTGCCTATATTTGATAGACCTAAAAAAGATACGAGTATAAATCGTCAATTACGTTCTTCTACTAAAAAAGCATCCGCTCAAACTTTATTGAGATTACCAGTTCGTAAAAAAATATTAAAATCAGAAAAGGATAATTTACAAGCCAAATCAGAAAAAGATAAGTTAAAACCTAAAACGACAACTCCATTAAATCTTTCACAGTGGACAACTTATAAATAAAAAAAATGAATCAAACAGATATTTTTTTCATTACTCTCTTGAGTGATGCTTCTAATAATTATTATAACAATAACTCGTTGACACGTTTTACAAATAAATTTCCAACTGAAATTAACTTAACACATAATAATTGGAAAGTAGGTGTTTCGGAAATATATATTAACGATTTTATACCGAATAGGTATATCGAAAATTATGAAGAAAGTGCATTTATAATAATTGGAAGTACGGAAAAAAATAAATTAGGCGTAGGGAAAACATACATTCCATATAACAAAGATGATGTAAAATATGACTGGAAAGCCTCTATTTTACCAATACTTCTTGAAAATATATCTGGGGGACCAGGCTTAAACAAAAAAGAATGTGAACGATATTTGATTTCGGAGATTTACACCTTTATCACTGATGATGAAAATTATAAGGATCCGGACAAAATTCTAGATATTAAAGAGTCAAAATATATTGAAGTGTGTGTAACTAGCCCTAAAATAAATGTGAAGATTCCTATTAGCAGATCATATTCAGTCAAAAGCTTTATGAAAACTATTTTTTCCCAAGTTAAAAATATTATATCACAATAAACAAATTGTCAAAGCTTTTGAAGTATTTTTAAACGATTTTACTTCAATATCAAAAGCAGCAATGTTGTTTATGTACACTGATATAATAGAACCATGTTTTGTGGGTGATTCAAAGGTACGAGTTCTTAATATTATTGAAACAAAAAACTCTTTTGAATCAACAATAATCAAGTATAAACGTATACAATATCATAATGTCGAAAAAAAAGTTTTTGATAACATATCCATAAAACTAGCTGATAAATTTGGATTTGATATAAATTTTAGCAGGAGTGTAATACCAACAAAAATATTATTACATTTTATAAAAAATTAATATAAATAAAGAGAAATCGTTACACTCTAATTATTAATCAATGAACCGTCATTATATTAAAAACTATTTATCTCAAATAGGGGGTAATATTGAAGAAATAGGACCCCTGTTTCATTCGGCTGTAAATTATCAGAGGCCGAGGATTAGGAGACATTTTCGGAGGGTTATTCCGCTATATAAAGCCTATATTATCATCAGGTCTAAATTTTTTACAAAAACAAGCAGTTTCAAGTGGAATTGGTGTTTTATCAGATATTGCTTCAGGAGCAAATCCCACAGAAGTCTTAAAAGATAGGGGTACAGAGGCCCTGAAAAATTTGAGACGCGAAGCTGTAAATAAAATGCATTCCATGTATGGTTCTGGAAAAGGAGAGCTATAAAAAGAAAGAATTCTACAAAACCGCGTCATTTACGTTTTAAATTGAAGAGACGTAAAGTTAAAAAAAGTAGCAAAAACAGAAAACGTGTATTTTTGATTAAAGATGTTGGAGTGTATGAAATCAGAGTTAGATATATTTAGTTCACCACCTATTCAATCAAGTATCTTAAAATCAGAAGAAGTTGCTTATAACCCAATTGCATCTTTAGATAATTCTTCCACTATAGAATTTGTTTCTTTGGGTCATGGCGATACATATAGGGATTTGTCATCAACATATTTAAAATTAAAAATACAAATATTAAAGAAAGATGGATCAGTGTGGAATGATGATAAAGATACTTCTACGTGGAATGATGATAAAGATACTTCTACCCCTAAATTAATAGCTCAGACGGCAATTGTTAACAATTTATTACATTCTATGATTAAACAATGCAATGTTCAGTTAAATGGTAAAAATATTACTTCATCTGACAACAATTATAATTATAGAGCTTACATCGAGTCTTTGCTTAACTATGGAAATGATCCTGCCAATACCCATTTAGAATGTGCTGGTTGGTCGTTAGATAAACATGATGTAGGAAAATCTGGAAATAGTGGTGTCTCAGAACGTAAAAAACAATATAATAATAGTGGTGTTATTGAATTGATGGGTAAACTCCATCTTGATATGTTTAATCAACCCACATTGTTAATAAATGGTGTGGAGGTCAGAGTTTTGCTAACTTTGGAAAAACCAGATTTTTACTTTTTCTCTGACGATAATGATGAAAGGCAAATGAAAATAATTGAAGCTACATTATTTATGAGACATGTCACAGTTATTTATGAGACATGTCAATCCTAGTATTTTACTTGCACATAATGCTGTTTTAGAAAAGGCGAATGCAAAATACAATTACAAACGTGTTGAAATAAAATCATACACAGTACCACCAAGTAGTACTAATATATCGCTTGACAATGTTTTCATAGGACAACTACCCAATACTATACTATTTTGCATGACAGATAGTGAAGCTTTTACTGGAAAACGTTCAAAAAATCCTTTTAATTTCAAACATTTTGAGATGACACAATTTATGCTATATGTTAATGGCGTTCAAATACCGAATTTACCCATTGAAACTAGTTTTGCTGACAAACATCGTTTTGATACACGTGCATATTATACCCTTTTTAATGGAACTGGAATTCATCATTCGGACAGAGGCCATCAAATCACAAAATCAATGTTCAGCAAAGGTTTTTACATTCTTGCATTCGATTTAACTCCAGATTTATCAGGAAATAATTCGTGTCAAAGTTTATTGAACCAAGGCACTGTTAAAATTGAAGCCAAGTTTTCCAGAGCATTAAATACGACTGTAACATGTCTTGTTTATGGAGAGTTTGATGGGAGTTTACAAATTGATAAGAATCGAAACGTATATACAAACCTATAAATAGGGTGGAATAGCAGATTTAATACATTTTAAAATTGACAGTTAAATAAACAACAACAATATGGTATATAAAATTATGCATTAGTTGATATGAGTTTCTGCTCTAATAATAAGAATACGATATTCGTTAAATCTATTAGTATTACTGGAATAAAAGAGTCTTGTAAAATCTTTAGTAAGGAATTTAAATATCAATATCCAACAACAGATGGAATAAATGATATAGATAAAAGTGACAATTATGTATTTGGAAATTTTTCAAATGAACAGACAACTAATGAACTTCAAAATATATTTAAGAAAATTGATATTTTATTCAAAAACGGTAAGATCAAAACCGAATTTTTAAAACATTTCGTGGAAGCAGATATAAAAGTAATTGATTTTTCAACTCTGGAATAATATGGATACATTTCAAATTGTTAATGTACTAAAATGCAACAAATATACTAGAAAATATTTTAAAGGAGTTAAAGGAGTTATAAGAGAAATAAAATTCCGAAATTTATTAAAAGACCTGCAATAATTGTTGTAAATACAGATTCTTCCACAAAATCTGGCGCTCATTGGATAGCAATTTTATGTCCATCTGTGGGTTGTATAGAATATTTTGACTCATATGGTCGTCGACCTTTACAAAACGATTTTTTGAAATTTTTAAAAGTAATTCATTATGTTATATTGTAAACGGCCGAAGGTTACAGAGTTCATTTTCGGATGTATGTGGTCATTATTGTTGTGTTTATTTATGGTACAGATGTAATGGCAAAAGCATGCAACGTTTTTTAAATAGTTTTGATAGATATAATTTTGAAAAAAACGATAAACATGTTTTAATAGAGTTTAAAAAAAATTTTAAACATACAAACAAACATAATAATAAAAAATACAAAAACAAATTGCAATGTGCAGATCTGGAAATGTATAAATGCGTGTACATTTTAACAAAAGTTTTCATTTTCTACTAAAATGAGTGCTGCAAAGGAGACCCGAAAACGAAATTTTTCAGAAGGAATTAAAACAACAGAAAAAAAGGTCCGTCAAAAGTCAAGCAATATACCAAAAAATTTATTATTGGCTTATACTTACTTCCTAAATGAACAACATACCTGTAAAGTTGTTGTTGGATTCTGCGCTTATACGTTTGAGGCAGAAATTATCTTTCATCGTGTAAAGGAAATTCCTATATATATTTCTTTTAAAGAGTGGGAAAATTATTTTAATAATTTCAAAAAATTAAAAGAAAAAGTTTCTACAAATGATGTCGAATTTTTAGACGCTCTTCTAGAAAATATTGATGCAAAAAATACAACAAAATCGATATTAAACTTCATTTGGGACAACGAAAATAATAACAAAAAAAATTCTTGCATTGTTTAAAAAAGAATATAACCAATATTTAAATATAGTAGACTTTTTAAATATTGTTATGAGTTACAACAACAATGCTACATGCAACATAAAAAAATATTTCAACAAATATTTGGAAAAATGTAAAGCCAAAGCTGTATTTCAATTATCATATGAATGATGACAATTACATTCCAATGGAACTTTCACATGTACACTGCAACTATTCCCGATTATTTTTCGACATACCAATATACTGTTCCAGTAAATTATTTGAAAATCTTATAAAAATTAATTTTAATATTGAAATGCAAAAAATTTTTTTTGAAATTAATAAAAAATATATAAAATTTAATAATCTATTTTATTATTTTGTAACATGTACATATACATATTCATACAATTTTGAACAGCACATCTATTATTTTTATTTTTGTTGTAGTGGATTTCACAATAAACCTCATCTGTTCTTAAAGAGTTTAATTTAGGTATATCATTTTCAAGCTCTATAATCTCTGTTGATGTTTGTAAGTATTAACGTAAAAAAACTTTTTTATGCAATCCTTTAACATAAATTTTTTATGGTTGGCATAAGTTTTCAAAATATTTGGAAGTTCGTTGTAAGAAATTAAACCATCATTCCACTGCAAATTGTTGATATTGTTATATATGTAAAGGCCTTGTTGTGTACTTTTATCATTTAGTTCTTCTTGAGGAAAGGGTGGTTTGAAAGAAAATAGTGTTGGAACAAGAGACCCTTGTTGAAGTACGGCCATTTCCTTAACAAAATGGTGACGTCCGTTTCCTAGTACAAACTGAAGATCAACAAAAAATATTAGTTTTCCCATTATTTTATTATTATTGTTATTGTGCAGTTAATAAGCAAACGCTCTTTGTGAAATGTAAAATGCAAATAAATAAAAAACACATATTTTTTATATTTAATATATTTTTTTCTCTAACAAAAAAAAAAGTTTTTTTTTATTACAAATATCAATACATTATAATTTTTAATTTATATTTTTAAAATTTTCGTTATTACATTTAATTTTGGAATTGATATCCATATGGGATTGTTGCAAAATCGTCTCCAACACACACTCTTTTGGTAAAAGTAAATCCAAATTTTTTGCTCTCACTTTCTGTAACGACAACAAAATTCTTTTTTCTTTTTAGCACATTTCCAACCAAATTGGAAGAAATGTGTATATTAGTTTCACTCTGTCTGTCCGTCCGTCCGTTTACACAAACTTCTACATCTATTAAGATAGAGTGTTAAAATTTTGACCATAGATAGATAGTAATAAAATAATAGGTCCAGTAGAATAAAATATTCTTCTGTATCTTTTCCCCTCTGAGTTATTCCCCCTCCAAGTTCGAAAATTGTCCATATTGAACTTCTAATAACTTTTAAACCAATAAAAATTTTTGAGGTCTGTAAAAGCTATATGATAGGAAAATCTTTTATCTTAAGTGTGAAATTAACAAATTTTTTAAAATTTAATTCTTTGATGTATAAAAATACCGTTATCTTCATACAACTTTTTTTAGTTTTTTTAACACCCTGTATTTCTCAAACTGCTTATTATGGAAGGCTGAAATTTATGTACTTCTTAGATATCTAAAAAATAACTAGAGTCTCTGAAGAAATTGTATCCGTATCTCCCCTCCCCTTTCCGTTGTGGCCATTCGAAATTCAAAAAATTACATTTTTAATTTACTTGTATAATTATAACCGCGCAATATTTTTAAAAACAAATAATGAGAAAACTTTCGAGAATCATATTTTTTTAAAGTGCATTAATTAATAAATTATAATCTGACTCACACTTATTTGCCTCACACTTATAATTAATCAAAATGCTTAATCATGTAAAATTTTGCAAAAAACGAACATTTTGCATATGTTGAGGAGCTATATAAATAGTATATTGGTTATTATTTCATATCACATTATATGCAATTAAAAGCAAAATTACAGAAAACTTAAATGAAAGGTTTATATATACATATTTTGCTGAAATAATAACCTTGGAAGGAAAAAAAATTAATAAAATCGAACAGGGACGCATTTTTTACCTATATTTACCATATCATTTTTTATCTTTCCTTTCCATTGAAAATACTACTAAAAAATACTATACACGTATAGGAATTCCCATTGTTTTAGAATAGCTCATAGTTCTACATGAGGGGATTTTGAGGAAATGTGCTTTTGACAAACCCGGGGTTTGTTTATCGTGTTTTTATTTTTTTGGCATCGTGTATTGTGTATGAACCAGTATTTGATGGATCCATAATCAATTTTTTTAAATTATTGAAATGTAAAATTTTCTTGTTGTTTATACTGCATGTTACCCCCTTACATTTCGCAACTTCCCCCGTTTTTTTTGTTTCTGGATTAAAGTATTTGTAGGCATAACATTTAGGACCTGTTGCAACGAATTCAGTAATAAATGTTCTTGGGCCATAATCTGCTAATTCGTCAGTAAATTCTCCCAAGAAGTTACCTGTGGTAGGTTTATATGAGGAATTTTTATTTTCAACAAAGATAATGGAATCTGTATCACAATACAGAACATTCTTTCCTATCTTATACAATTCCTCATACAATTTTAATCGAGCATGTGCCGTTGTAAATATACCTACAGTTAGGCAAACATGTTTAAGCGGTGGGGCACACTCAATGTGTATATATTTCCACTTAACCCATATTTGTTCTTTTCCAGCAATATACAAATCTTCAATTTCTACACCGGGCGAATGCACAAGTTTATGGAATTCATCAATTGAAGATATTACGCTGGTTTGATTCATTTCGTTTTTCTGAATTAGTTTCCCCCAAAGCGAATTAAGGTATAACTTTGTGGTGTTTCGATAAGATGGGTTTGGATTCATTTTGGATTTATCCAATAGAACATTTTCAGTATTAAAATAATTTTTAATATATTCATTCTGCTCCTCTAGAGTGTTACATTCTCTTGGAAAACCTGTTGCTTCCTGTTTGAGTTTTATGAAACTATTCATGTACTCTGCAAATAAACCTCCTGTTTTGGTAATAGGATCATATATAGTTGTTTGGTATTCCCATACTTCAAACAATTCGAAAATTGTCTAACCTTTATCTAAACTTATATTAATTTCTATAGAAGCCCATGTACCAATTAAACTACGTTCGTCCGTGTTGTGTGTACAATTTTCTAATACATTTTCGGTCTCACCGCACGTCCTGCACAGTACAAAAAGTAATTTATTGTTTATTCTTGAAGGTAAAACAGGTATAAACAAATCTTTTGGAAGTAAGATGCTACATTTTATTATACCGTCAATATTAGTTATATCGGCGATATTCTTACATTCCTCTCTATTATAAATTTTAGAATGCCCAATAGGATATTTACAATTCTTATTTACAAAAGGGTATAAAGAAGTAAAATCCAAATATCGAATTTTGTCACCAGGTTTTATTTTATGATGTAGCTTGAACACTTCAGTACGCCCTCCAAATATTGCATCACGAGGTTGTAAAGAACTATACAAAATTAACGGATTTGTGTCCAGTAGATTACTTTCCTTAGGGTTTTCTTTCAAATGTTTTTTGAAATCACATTCCCATATGGTTTTTACCAACGATATAGAAGATATATGGATAGGGCATAAATATAAAAATTTGAAGCCACGCCGGGTATAGTTGTCTCTTTTTTTGCTAGCCGAATTGTCAAAATATAAAAATGAGAAATTAGGGGCGGATTAGGTTTTTTTTAATTCGGGCATCAATTTTTAAGGAGATAATTTTTTTTTTTTTGAAAAATACAAGTAAAGATCATCCTAAGGAATATTTTAGGTCGCGCAACGATAATTATACAAATGGAAAGTATAATAGAGTAATTTGTTTAGCTAGTTAATATTGTTAATTTATATTGACTCTTAAACTTAAAAAAATAAGCCAGCCCTGTAAATCTAAAATCAGCTGTTATAATATTTTTCATATTATTAATTTGACACTTCGGCGAGCAAAAGGAAAGAGAACTACCAAAATCGTGGCTTCATAAACAATTTTTCAATATATTAAAATTTTAATGTGTTAAAAAGAGAGGGAACATTTATGCCACTTCCATATATTTCTTATTCGTAGGTTTTTACAATAAAATTTTTATTTTTTAAATAATCAAGTCTATAAGAAAGATTATTGTAATTATCATCAAATGTAACTCCATGGTTTAATGCAAATCTATTATAAAAACATTTAGGACAACCATGATAAAAACACCCCAAAAACTCATACACCGTATTTTTATGGGAATTATAGCCATCGACTTGGATATTACCACAATTTGGTAACATTACTTCATATTTTATTTGCCCATTACATTTTTCATTCTCGTATACTAACCATTTCAAACCTATAAATGATTGATTTTGTTTTGAAGAATAATTATTAGTAGGTACAATACCCATTGTATTCTTTTTAAGGAATTTTTTTCTATAAACAAGCATTACAGCTTGAGCTCTAGTAAAGCTTTCTAGGAAAGGGTTTACATCCATTAATAATATAAAATCAGTCATAAATTTAATACAACCTTTCCTAAGTATATTACCATCCTTTTGGCAATATTTTATTAACTCCAGTCGGTTATTATAAACATAACCAGAACTTTTTAAATCTTGCCACCACTTTTTAAAATTTTCTAAATCGATTAAATTTAAAGCCTGCGTAGCAAACATATTTTGATCAGGAATTTCTCCTATATATGTATAATTTTTATCAGTATTGAAGTAATGAGGGTAATCGCCTTTGCAAATTGCTTGCAAACCAAATGTTTTAGGAAATTTTGACAATGGCATTGACAAAAAATTTTAATGAATCAATAAATGAAATGTGAGTATTGTGAGCTATACAACAAATTTTGTGTTTATCGCTAGTGTCAATAGTTAACAAAAAATCTATAAATGTTTTTATACAATTGCCCTCTGAAGTATTTTCAAAGACGTGCAGTCTCTTTTTACAGTTTTGGCATTGAAAGTCATCTTGATCATTCGAACAACAATGATGACACACTCTGTTTGCTACGCATAAGTTAGGAATATGTTGAAAACTATTTGAATTTATTATGCTCTGATCCTGAGTACATTCAATGTCATGAAAATTTAAAGTATACTTTTCAGGCCTTTTTGTTGTGTACAATTCCACAAAACATTCATGGCTCTTCTCCACTAATTTTTTACAAATATCACAATATTTTTCATCACAAGAATGTGGTTTATAGTTTCTTTTACGCAAATCATAAAATTTGAAACATTTTTCATATACTTTGATGATATCGCAAATAGAACCCCTAGCATATTTTGTTTTTTTATGGTTCTCGAAACATTGAGTACCCCTAAAAGTCCTTAGACAAGTGTTGCATTTACATGCAGTAGTGACAAAGTCACATGGAGGGTTTGTTCGACAATACTTGCATAGTTCCTGACAATTGTGTATATTTGAATACAAAATATTGCAAAAGCTACATTGGTATTTTTTTCCAAAAAATGATTTAACATTTTTCAAAGTGACGTAGTGCTTCGATTTTTCAAAATAGAACAAATTTATAACCTTTACACCCTTTTCTTGAATTTTTACGACTTTAGTAAAATCGTTTTTATAAACTATAATAAACTATAATATTAAAATCAGGCAAAACTTTTTGGAATTTAAAAATATCCTCGATATTAAAGCCATCATCTGATCCTCTGCTAACTTTAGCTTTTTTGATCTGTTTTTCAACTTCCTGGCGTAATAATTTTGAATTTTTACGCAAACATTTTTTCAATGCTACGTTATTATTACTTGCAAAAAATTTACCTATAATAATTGATTTAGGTAAACAATTATTATTAGGTTCACGACCGACATCGATTATACTTGTTTTACGTTTCAAAATTTGTGCTTTTGTCATGTTGGTCAAATTTAAACGTCCTTTACCGCTATGTACTTGTATTACTTTTACTGAAATCTCAATCAAATCAGTTGAATGAAAGGCTTCATTTGATTGAATAACAGCACCTAACAAATCCGTGATCATTTCCGAATTTATACTTGAAATTTTCTTGAACGACAATCCAATAGGGCTAGTATTTTCAATAGATGGAATTGAAATTTGTAGACCCATAAATCGTCTTTTGAAAAGTCCGATTTAACAATGCATAAAATGTGCCTAAAGCAAGTGTCTAGCCACTCTGTAATCGTGTCAAAGTCTTCACTATAGTCGTTTAATTTAAACACAATGTCCTTATTACTAACTTTAAACTTAGAACTAAATCCTACTCTTTGCTTAATAATATTAACATATTGCTTACCACCGCGGCCCATCTGCTCATTTGAAGATGAAATTGTGGAATTTGTATGTTGTTTTTGTTGTACTAAACCTCCACTAGTACTTGGAATTGCTGGTGGTTGTTGTTCTTGTTGCACTAAACCTCGACTAGTACTTGGGATTGCTGGTGGTTGTTGTTCTTGTTGCACTAAACCTCCACTAGTACTTGGGATTGCTGGTGGTTGTTGTTCTTGTTGCACTAAACCTCCACTAGTAAATGGGATTGCTGGTTGTTCTTGTTGTTGTAGTTGCACCAAACTTGCGATTTCCGAACTGTTTCTAATAATGCCCTGAAGTTGGTTCATCAGTGCTGAAGCTTTTTCTATACCTTCAGCAAGTTGATTCGATAAATTGTTGATATTCTTAAAAAAAATATATTGTTTTTAATTTTCTCCATATTTAAATATTTATTTAAAAGAACTTACCAAATCCATTGTATATACCACTTAAATGTAACTTTTGTTTCTAGTTTACATCTAGAATATTTTCTACTCTTATATATGAAAAAAAATTAAGAAAAAAGGATTTACTTTGTAAATATTTGAAAATGTTCTTTGTTTTGCAATGTCTTTAATTCACTATATATTTAATATGTCGTAAAAATAGTAATAATGTTGATAAATTATTGTTATTATTATAACCTTCATATGATATTTTACTATAATTTACTAAAATTTTATTTTATTGTAAAAAAAAAACATTAAATTTAAGTACATATAATTTTATGTAAATTTATTGTGAAATGTATTTTTTATATTATTTTTACAAGTTTTTTTCATATATAAATAACACACAATTTTGAAATTAATTTATGAAGAAAAAAAACGGGCTATGGATAACCCACGACCATTAAGATATCTTGATCATCCAAATTACAACAATATAAGTTACAGTGATGAGGAAAATAATTTGATTGTAATTCCACAACCACCAACATTAGCTAACCTGGCACTAAGGGCAGCATTTAATTCGCGCATATACACCTATGAAGATTTGTGGGAGTGCCATACAGATGCAGTGTTACAAAATCTATATGTGATGGACACCCAAAAGTACTATTTAAATTTTAAAAGTTGCTGTTTTTATTTGGACAGTCAACAGGACTTATGCAAAGAATTCACCATAAGGGACATTTTGATATGGTGCAGAGTAACCTTTAACAACATGGAACTTGAAATATATCCCATCTATGATATTTCTTTTATTTAAGAAATTCTTGAATTAAAAAAAAAACAATTTAAATATTACATAAAAAAATTTTATTTTATAAATTTTATGAAAAAAAAAATATAATGTAAAATAATAATCGTAATTTATAAATTTAATATAAAAAAATATTTATATTCTGTGGCACTACTCTTGTGTGGCACTACTCCTATTGTGTGGCACTACTCCTTTTTTTCAGAAAAAAAAACTTTCAAATAACCGACCAAAAAATTGGATATAAATTAAACTTTTGTACTTACCATCAGTTACTTATTGAAAATATCAAAAAAACAATCTATAAAGCAAAAACCTTTTGAAAATATAAAAACAAGCAATGGTAAGTTAATATTATATTAAATACATATATATATATATTTAAATCATCTTCTATTAACTCTACAGGCAAATTTTCTGGAAACACTCAACAAGTTGGGACAAAGTTCATCTGACCTGAAACCGATTCTCAGGACGGTCGACTTAATAAAAAGAAAGGAATATAAGATCTTTAACATTTCTAGGGTAAAGACAAAATATGGCGAAAAATACCTTGCGGACTTGGGGACACATGTTTTCTTTCTACCGAATAGATTTTCGGATCATAAACTACCCCTAAATTCAAAAGTACCGGACAACTTTTATATAGTGGCAGAAACAAATGAAAGATCTGATAATTTAAGTTATCGATTTATTGTGAAGGAAAACGACAAATAATAAACCAGGCAGAAAGTTGAACAAAAATAAATAAACCAGAAAGTTAAATAAAATTTTTCTTTTTATTACAAATACAAAAAAATATACAAATTAAAATCTATTAAATATTTTTCTTTAGTACATACATATTAACTGATTATATTCTTTTTTTTACAAAATAAAATGTTCATACATATATTCTATTCTAATCTGTGTTTTTTTTAATTAAAGTTGTTTTTTTTCCTAATTGTTTTGTTGTTGTATTTATTCTCTGCATGCAGCTTTTGTTATTGTTTTATTTACAGGAAACCCCAAAATGATTTATATCTGAAATAAAAAATATGAATAAAAAAAGTGTAAATTAATTTATTGTTTTCAAAATTAATTTATTGTATTTTATTCAAAAAAAAATTATTATCAAAAATATTTTTTTTGTTGTGTTCTGGTGTACTATTTTTTCTTTTAATTTCACTATTGGGATTCTAATTCTAAACTCGAAAAAAATAATGTAACTTTTTCTGTAAATTTTTCTACTAAAGTTTATTAGTAGAAAAATTTACATAAAGTTTATTCCTTAACTTTTATTATATTATTTTATTTATTAAATAAAGTTTATTCCTTAACTTTTATTATATTATTTGTCATGTTTCACTTTGATCACTGGAAAAAAATATTTTTGTTAATCTATTGTTTTTTTTCTGATTACAATCAAAGTTTACTTACCCACAATATAGAAAATATAGACATATATAATATGAAGCTCGGAAGAAAAATTTAAAAATAATTTACATAGGCATATCACTGCTAAGCGACGAAAAATATTTATAATACAAGAACCTATTTTATATATTCCATAAATTATTTATTATGTATAAATTAATTAATTATAGTGTGATAAAATCGAAAAACATTTGAATTTGTATAATCAAATTAAACATAAAGCTTTTATTTGACCTTGTATTTAAATATTAGTATTAATCTGAAAAAAATATAATATCAAGTTTATATTATTAAGTAATCTGAATACAAATCTTAATTTTTTTTTGTTGACAAACAATAGGTTATTCAACTCAATAATATATTTTACATTTGCAATACAGGTTTTCAATATTATGACGTTTTTTTTTCTTGTTTTTTTTTCTTATTGTGTATGAATATTAGTGTATTTTTTCTGTTATTTTCATTAATATTTTATAATCAAAATAAAGCTTAAGCTTTCACTTGACCTTGTATTTAAATATTAGTATCAATCTGAAAAAAATATAATATCAAGTTCATACATTGAATAATCTGAATAAAGAAATTTTAAATTTTTCTGTTGACAAACAATAAGTTATTCAACTGAATAATATATTTTACATTTGCAATACAGGTTTTCAATATTATGACGTTTTTTGTTTTTGTTTTTGTGATTGTGTATGAATATTACAAATAACTTCTGAACCATTCTAGCGCCTGTTACCTTTTTTTTCTTTGCAAAGGCGGGACTAAAGTTTTTGCACAAAACAAAAATACAAAAATTATTTATATGCGCGGGCGCGTATTCAGAAAAAATCACAAATACACAAATATTCGGGAAATATCATCAAAAAGATCATCAACTACGACGCCCACTCTAACAGACTTGTTTACAGTTTTTGGTTAGTCACCATACACATTTATACTAAAATCATTTTTACACTAGCGGTACATTTTTAGAGCATTTTTACTCCAGCGGTACATCCAGATCTGTACATTATTTACAGACTGTACAGCAAGCCCAACCCACGAATTCATATTCTGACCAACCAAAAATACAGAAAGACTAGCCGTCTCTCATCACCTGTCTCTTTATTACACACAGCAAGTATTATTTCTAGTACGGTTGTGTGATTTTGGCTTCTGTTAAGCATGTCGTCACTATTGTACGTAGTATATAATTCAATCTAAGGGGGGCTTTATACTACTTATATCCAACCATCCTTTTTCATTTGGTTAACAGTGTTAAATAACAATAAAGTACGACGTGAGAGGCTTTCATTGATATAAATGCGGTTATTCATTTGAAAACCGATATTGGAGATGTTAAGGTGTTTTAATTTTAAATATTTTTGGAAAAACGTCTCTTTGGCCGCAATACCCAGAAATTTGATGATAATTGAACCACTCGGTACTAGAAATATTGTATTCAAGCAGTTATGGTCTCCTGGAAAATTTGTAGCTTTAGCAATATCATCGAATACATGGAATAAATTTTCCTTGTTAACGGGAGGAACATCATTCATTATAAGGTCATTCAAATGGGAAATGCGTTCAAGTTCAGCAGTAAGTAGATCTAAATCAGAATTATCGAAAGTATCAAATGTTTCAATTTTCTGTGTGAATTCGCTTTCGAAATCAACGAATTTGGCACTAACTTTTTGCAACATAGAATTAGATTCATCACGTAGTTTATTATTGAAAACTGATTCAATTTCATTTATTTTTGATTCCAAAGCTCCAACTCTCGAATTAATACCAGTAATAGCAGCTTCTAATTTACAATTGATTCTATCATCAAACTCAGAAATTTTGGTTTCAATTAATTTTTTGATGTTATTTTCAAAGGAATCAAATCGACCCGTAAGCTTCTCCACCAGCCTAGCAAGATAGTTATTATCAGTAGTAAATAGCGTCGTTGATCCAATACATTTAGTAGCTTCTGATGTACTGACTAACCGAGTTCTATATGCTTTTTTAAGATTAGTATCACTTTTAACATTAGCCATATTTTAATTAAATAAATAAATTATAAAAAATCAGATATTATTAATCTAGAAAATACTAGAGTTTTGAATATATGATGATTTTTAAATTGACACTAACAGGTGATTTCGAAAATATATCTTCTGTCTGGCACTAACTTTTTGCAACATGAATTAGATTCATCACGTAGTTTATTATTGAAAACTGATTCAATTTCATTTATTTTTGATTCCAAAGCTCCAACTCTCGAATTAATACCAGTAATAGCAGCTTCTAATTTAGAATTGATTCTATCATCAAACTCAGAAATTTTGATTTCAATTAATTTTTTGATGTTATTTTCAAAGGAATCAAATCGACCCGTAAGCTTCTCCACCAGCCTAGCAAGATAGTTATTATCAGTAGTAAATAGCGTCGTTGATCCAATACATTTAGTAGCTTCTGATGTACTGACTAGCCGAGTTCTATATGCTTTTTTAAGATTAGTATCACTTTTAACATTAGCCATATTTTAATTAAATAAATAAATTATAAAAAATCAGATATTATTAATCTAGAAAATACTAGAGTTTTGAATATATGATGATTTTTAAATTGACACTAACAGGTGATTTCGAAAATATATCTTCTGTCTGGCACTAACTTTTTGCAACATGAATTAGATTCATCACGTAGTTTATTATTGAAAACTGATTCAATTTCATTTATTTTTGATTCCAAAGCTCCAACTCTCGAATTAATACCAGTAATAGCAGCTTCTAATTTAGAATTGATTCTATCATCAAACTCAGAAATTTTGGTTTCAATTAATTTTTTGATGTTATTTTCAAAGGAATCAAATCGACCCGTAAGCTTCTCCACCAGCCTAGCAAGATAGTTATTATCAGTAGTAAATAGCGTCGTTGATCCAATACATTTAGTACCTTCTGATGTACTGACTAACCGAGTTCTATATGCTTTTTTAAGATTAGTATCACTTTTAACATTAGCCATATTTTAATTAAATAAATAAATTATAAAAAATCAGATATTATTAATCTAGAAAATACTAGAGTTTTGAATATATGATGATTTTTAAATTGACACTAACAGGTGATTTCGAAAATAGATCTTCTGTCTGTATATTATGATATATATTGGAGTATAATAATATTAATTAATTGTATCCAATAATAATAATAATGATCTTTAATTTTATTATATTGTAATTAAAATGAATCCAGCTTGTTTATAAAATCCAACCAATAGTTACAACCAGCATATAAAAACAGATCTCAAAAGATCATGCCAGTTCAAAATATATTGGAATGACAATCACCACCGCTGCACTTTAATACACAAAGATGAGATACCTTATTTTATATAAAAAATGATGAAATGATGAAAATTTCAGCTCTCAGGTGTACATGATGTTGAAATTGATGATTTAATCAATAAAAAACCGTGATAAGTAAACTTTAATTAGTTAAAAAGTGTTTGGAAAAGCGAAACCAGCCGTTTAGTGTTTTGTTTATATTAATGACATTTGAATTTTTTGATCTGTTTAGTTTAATATTACGTTTTCGTTTCCATTGGTAAAATGTACAGAAAAGTACGTGTACAGGAATCAGATCGAAATTTACGATGCATTTTGTGGCGAAATGAACCAAGTATAGAAAACATTAAAATTTTTGGTCTTAATACTGTGACTTATGACACTGCGACCGCTGCTTTTCTTGCAATAAGAAGTTTAAATCAAATTGCAATGGATGAATAAATAAAATATCCTATTGGCTCAAAAATAGTGCTGAGTGATTTTTATGTTGACAATTTAATGAGTGGTGCAGATACTATAGAAGAACTTAAATTAATCTAAACAGAAGTAACTTCACTTTTAGAGTGTGGCAAATATCCATTAAGCAAATGGTCTTCCAATTGTGTAGAAATTATAGCAGATACACCACTCATAGTTCGTGAACCAACAATAAAAATCAATAATGACGAGCTAATCAAAGCACTAGGTGTAAATTGGAACCAAAAATCAGATGAATTTTTATTTTATTACAAGAATATTGATATAAATAACTCAGTTAATAAACACTCTATACTTTAAGAAATTGCAAGGTTTTTTGATCCTCTTTGTTTAATCAATCCAATAATATTTTCAGGAAAAAGTTTTAAGCAGCATTTATGGAAAATAAAGATTGACTGCGATGAAAGCTTGCCAATGGAATTGCATACCAAATGGTGTGAATTTCAAGAGCAGCTAAACTTTATTTATTTTTTATTCTCTTCATTATTTTATAAATTTTATAATAAGTAAAACATTGTTCTTAATATTATAATTTATACAATTCAAAGTAAAGAAAATTTTAAATTTAATAAAGGAGAATAGTACTAACAACCTTTATTTTTTATAAAAAAAGTAGTGGCGGATGTTATGGAAAATACATTTATAATTAACAACTAAGATTAGTTTAGTTTAGTGGGGTAAACCAAAAAAGTGATTATTTAAGACAAATATAAAGACTAATACAAGAATATAATTAAAAAATTAGTACAATAAATCCACAATTATTGCAATATTAAAATCAATATATAAATAAAAACAAAAAGTAAGAAATCTTATGAAAAAAAAGATTTATGCGTGATAAAAAAGCAAAATAAATCAGCATCAGACAATCAAGAATAACAACAAACATTAAATAAAAAAATTCAGCAAATTCTCTATTTCATTATGATCATAATTTAGAAGCCAAGATTTAACTTTCTGAAGAAACTTGGACAATGTTTTAATCGACTTAATTTCGATGGGCAACAAATTAAAAAGTATTTAAATAAAATTTAGAAAAGTGCGTTGTAAAACATCTAGGAATCAATGATAAAATGCTTGCATCTCTTCTCAGATTATAATGTGAAATGGGACTACTTTGAAGATAACCACCACGAACAAAAAATATATAACACAAATGACGTATAGGTAAAATATTTAGATTGACAAATAATTGAAAACTATGAAAACGTCTATTTTTATTACAAATTATTCTAATTATGTGTTTTTGTGCAAGTAACAATTTGTTCACAGAATAGAAATATGAACCACCCCAACATACAATACCATATTGCATTTTAGATTGTACTAAACCAAACTAAGTCAATAGAAGAACTTTGGAACTGCAAATTTTGTTCATATTATAGAAATTTCTAACCATTGTTATAGTATATTTATGCAAATAGTCTATATGAGAATTCCAACATAGTTTTTGATCAATGATAACACCGAGATATTTGTAGTTCTCAACCACATCAATTTTAAAACAATCAGAAGAGCAGCTAGCACTATCATTATAAGATACAACAGAATGACATGAATGAAAGTCAGTAGATAAATCTGTAAATTTGGAGCAAGACGCAGAATGAAACTAAAACTCAAAATCTATATTAGAATTACCAGATATACTATAAATAATAATTTTAGTTTTGTTACTAATTAGTAATTTATTATTAAAAAACCATTTTCTAATAATTGCAATGTGATTTATACTAGCAACATGTTCAAAGGCATTTTTACAGCAAAAGCACAACCTAGATCATCAGCAAAAGCAGTTGGTGATGACTTAAACTTTAGTGGCAAAAGAGAATTTATAAAAAGTAAAAATAAAATGGGTCCAAGTACTCATCCTTGAGGAACGCCAATATTTGTTTCATTGAAATGACTGAACTCATCATAAATTTTCATTTTTTGCCTTCTAGATTTGAGATATGAGGTAAACCATTGGAGCATAAAACCACGAAATCCAGCATTATAAAGTTTATCTAGAAGAAGATTATGGTCCACCATGTCGAAAGCTTTAGAGATATCTACGAACAAAGAAGCGGCAACATTTTCATTATTTAAACCATCATATAATCTGCTACAGAATTCTAATAAAGCATCTTCAGTAGAGCAACCCTCACGAAATCCATATTGGAAATTATTGAAAAATTTATTATTATTAAGAAAGTTAAGCATGCGTTTTTTCATAGCTTTTTCAAAAAAATTTGAAAATACAGATAAAAGAGAGACAGGCCTATAATTATTGATATCACTTCTAGAGTCTTTCTTAAAAAATGGAATTATTGTCGCTGATTTTAATGCATCAGGAAAAATATTATATACACTTAAATTAAACAAAAATGCTAAAAAATCAATAATATAAAAAGAATTTTTTTTAACAGTATTTGTGGAAATACCATCTGCTATAATAGAATTAGAATTTTTTAGTGTAAAATAATATTAATGAGTTCACTAGAAGTAATCGGTTCAAAAAAGAAACTAGAACGTATATAAGTCTCATTACTAGAATTACAATTTGAATTATCAAAAACGGACGACAATAACTTATTTGTAATTGATGTAAAATGGTTATTAAATAAATTGGCAAGTTCAAAATCATCAGAAATAACATTATTGTTATAATTTAAAAAAATATTGTTATTCTTTTTATTTTTTCTATCTAAGATGTCATTAATTAATGACCACTCAGCTTTGATATTACCTTTACAATTATTAAATTTATTACAATAGAATGTGTTACATTGATCAGTAATTTCTTTATTATACTTTCATAAACTTTAAGCGTCTTATTAAAGTTTATGAAAGTATAATTTAAGCTTAACATTGTGAGGATGCTTGTGTTTTTCTTGCCAATTTTATTTTTCCTTTTAATCTTTAACAATAAATTATTACACATCCATGGTTTTAACCTTATTTGTTTATTCGCAACCGTTTCAGAGGAACTGCTTAGTTTAATGTAATTTTGTAGCATATTTAAAAATTTATCGAAGGCAGTAGATGGATTATCCAATGAATAAACATCAGACCACGACTCAAGAAGTAGATAATTCGAAAGTTTGTTGAAATTTATAAATATTCTTAGCAGAACCAGTACATATTTTATTTGGCGAAATAGAATTCATATCTAAAGTCAAACCAACCAAGTCATGTTCACTTATATTCATGTTAAAATTAAATTTACTCTCACAAGATAATTTAGAAATAGAAAAACGAGTAAAAATATGATCTATACAGGTGCTAGATGCTAATCTTGTAGGTTCATTAATTAAAGATTCAAGACCATTAAAAGTAAATAATAGGCCATTAAAAGTAAATAATTATCGATAACATTGTTACTAAGCAAATCAATGTTAAAATCTCCCAAAACAATTAAATTACTGCAAGTTATAGAATTTAAGAGTGAACCAAATTCAATTAAAAATCGATTGCAATCAATGAAGTGGAATCTGTACCAGTGAAAATTAAATCTGGAAGAGAATCGAGAATTTCTAAATTTGCAATTAAGATTTCAAAATTTTTACGCAAACTTCTAATATTTTGATGTATAATAAAAAATTTGTTGTTACTATTGAAACCCGAAACACTGATATTATTATAAGACGAACTATTATAAAATAAATTATTCCGAAGACCAGAAAAAGAACTTAGATTATCAATAATTAAGTAAATACAAGAAAATTAATTAAATATTATTAAAAGTAAAATTAATTGTTTTAAGGTCCTCGACAGAATTTACAATAACAGCCCGTTCTCCATTACTTTTTTTCATAAGAATCTTACCATTTTTAAACCAAATAAATTTAATATTATTATTTTTCTTGAATAATTTAGCAGCGATTTTTCAAAATGCCCAGCAAACAAATTAATGCATAATTTTTCACTGAGAAATTTTTGCGTGCATTCAATAACGTTACTCTCATTTATAGTTGGTAAACCAACAATATCTAAACAGTTAGAGAAATTGTTTTGCTGCAAATAATTAATTTTTGAATCAATGACCTTATTATTGAGATTTTGGTTTTGTTCTTCTAAGATATTGATTAGAGCAAGAGTCTTTGCATTAATTGTTTTCAGTGACATAATTTCACTGTAGATCTAGTAAACAAAATAAGAATTCCCAGATATATTAGTGCTATTGGTTCAAAAAAGGAATTGTACTGTTTTTCTGATGCCAGCGAAAAGGCTTATGGATCGTGTCCTTCGCAGCATTGATGCTATAAATAATATTGCCATCCTACTTTGTCTCGTGTTGCTCCATTAAAATGTTTATCGCTACCCAGACTAGAACTGTGTGATGCATTACTTCTGGTAGAATTAGTAGATAAAGTTCGTAGTTCAATTAATATTGAAATTGATAAAACATTTTGCTGGTCAGATTCAACAATTGTTTTATGCTGGATTAGGTCAGAATCTTACGAATGGGTAACATTTGTTAGTAACAGAATATCAAAAATTCAATCATTAACATCAAATTGTATTTGGGGACAAGATAATTTAGAAATAGAAAAACGAGTAAAAATATGATCTACAGAAATGAATCCAGCTGAACTTATATCCAGAGGGTGTACACCACAAAATTTAATCAATTCAGAGTTATGGTTTAATGGTACAAATCAACCAGAAATAATGAAATCAGATATTCCTGAAAGAAAACTGCTTAAATTCTACTTTATTACTAACAAAACTATTGATTTAATTGCAAACAACAAATTTATTAATCATTATTTTAGTTTACTTTTAGTTTTTGGCCACATACATCGCTTTATTTCCAATTCTAGAACAAAGAACAAGCTACTTCGTGCAAAAGGTTAGTCGTATTAAAACATTGCATCCATTTCTTGACAAGAATGATATACTTCGAGTGGGTGGTAGAATCACCAATGCAAATCTTTCGCTTAATGCTAAACATCAAATACTGCTTCCACAATCACATTTGTTTACTGAATAATTGATTCGTTATCATCATGTAATTCATTTACATTGTGGTACTCAGAATTTGTGGAATGTTATTTAGTCATTTAATTGAGACAGAAAGCCATAATCGCGAAATTCCTGCATATGGTTTCATGTGTCTCACCCAAATGAGACATAAAGCTATGTTATATTATGTTCGTGACCGGATAAATGTGCACACGAAAAATGCGTACAGAATATTGCGCACAGACTATATGCCCACACGGAAAATGCGCACACAGAAAAATGCGCACACAGAAAAATGCGCACATAGAAAAATGCGCAAAAGGAAATATCCGCACATGGGAAAATTAAAGGATCTATTGTTTTATTAAAATATTAAACATAATTGGAGGCAATTTACAATATAAGGATCACCATGAATACTATTATCATATAAAGAAAATGCAAAATATGCTATATAATAAGAATAAAAATGAAATACTTATATACTTTTACTTTATTAGGTTTAGTTAATCATATAAAAAAAATTAAAATAAAGTTGATTTAAAAAAATTGTTATACCTACATATTAAATTATTTATTAATATATGAAAAGCTTTTTTTTATTGGCATTATATTTCTTAAAGAGATATAAGAAAAAATTACGAAAAGGAAAAATTCATATTTACTGTTAATATTAAAATTGTTATTCGATATAATAATTATGTTAATGTTCCAAAGTTCTCAAAAACTTGCTTCTGGTTATACGGCTCCAACTTTATGTAATAAACTTCCTGGTTTTATACGAAAAATGCGTGTTACCTTTGTATATAAATTTATATAGTAGTTCCGAAGGCGCCTTCTATGTTATCGAAGGCTCCCTCTATGTCTAAAAATGCACACAGAGCAACTTCTTTGGCCGCGAAGGATTTTTCAATCCTATTTACAAGGGCGTGTAACGCAGACACTGTTGATTTACCAGCTTCATAAGCAAACTGGTGTTTGTGAATTGGTGACACTTTGAGAGCGTTTTCTCTTATGTGTAGGTCAATGACCTTTTCCATTGTTTTAAGGAGAAAGGATGATAGACTAATGGGTCGATATGATTTAGGCTGGGCACCTGGGCGCCCTCCTGCCTTTGGAATAAAGACCACATTAGCCGTCCTCCAAATGGTTGGGATATATGTCGAAGATATAGCTAGCTCTAAACAGTTTAACTAGTACTGGGATCAATTCTTCAAGCCCTTTCTGTAGGAGGGCCGAAAATATACCATCCGCGCCAGGCGATTTGAAAGGTTTAAATGAGCTAATTGCCCATCTAATTCGGTTCGCAGTAAATAGTCTACCTGATAGGCTTCTAGTCCGATTATTTGGATAGCGGTTATTTGTGAGGGAAGGCGATCCCTCTGTGCCACTGGGCTCTTGTGTACTGGTAGAACCGGGGAAGTGAGTTGGCAGAAGCAGTTCAATTGTTCCTTTCGGTTCTCAATATAGCTACCTTGTTTTTCAAGCTAGCTAATTCCGTTAGTGTGATCACTAGATAAGACTTTTTGGATGCGAGCTGCAGTGGGCACATCGTTTACCTTTTCACAGAAATTCCTCCACATATTTCTTTTAGATTTTCTGAATTCTTTATTACATTCCGTTAGGGCATTATGGTAATCGCTCCACGCATTGGTGCGTTTAGCTAGGTTAAAGGACCTTCTTACCTTTCCACGGAGCCTATTTAGTGCAGAGTTCCACCAAGGCACATCCCTATTGGTAGCCTTTTGTTTTACCGGACAATTGTTTTCATAGCCATTAGTTAGAAGATTTTGTAGCTCTGTAGGTACTTCTTCTAGGTCAGAGATCGATTCAATGTTTTTGTTTAGGGACCCTATCTCAGACTTTATGTGGTGGGTGTAGGAACACCAATCTGTAAACCCTATTTATATAAGACTGTTGGCATGAACCCTCTAATCTAAATCTGATTTGCTGATGATCAGAAATGGAGGCTACTTTGGAGCCATGCCAGTTGGTCAGACGGGGGCTTATAACTGGACTGGCTAAGGTTAAATCAAGGACCTCTCGCCTAATCGAGTTTATAAAAGTGGGTTCGTCGCCTTTGATAATTATATCTATGTTGTTAGTAATAAGATATTCTAAAAGACACTCACCCCTTTTGTTAAGATCAGTGCTGCCCCATACAGTGTGGTGTGCATTTGCGTCGCAACTGATGATAAACTGTTTCCTCAGTCTTTGGCAGTATTTGATTAGACGTGTAACATCTTCAGGAGGAGTTGTGTCCAAATCACCAGGGAAGTAAGCCGAAGCCCAAACGACTTCTTGCTTACCCCCTTCAGATTGCACCTCTACTAATACTGCAACAGAATCCCTTGAAATAAACTCTGAAATGGGAAGAAAGTTAATTCTCTTGTTTAGCAATATAGCTGCTCTTGGATTGTCATGTTTGTTATCATAAATTAACTTACATGTGCTTGTTGGTAGGCCCTTTATTTGACCTTTATGGATCCAAGGGTCCTGGATGAGCGCTATGTCCACGTTCTCTTGAATAAACCTACAGCTAAGCGTTGATGTTGCTGCTTTTGCATGGTGTAAGTTTATTTGGATGCCGTCTATGCTGCTACTATCCATTTCGATTTTTACCTTTTCAACCTCTTCACCTGGGCCGATTTTTGACCCTTGGAGCTAGAGCTGGTGCTAGCTTTGGCGGTTTTGGAGGTTGATGGACGGGTTGAGGATGCCCGGCTTTGCGTACCCTTCGAAGCACTGATCTTAGGTGAAAAGTCTATACCTGTTGAAGCTTTAGAGCTTGTAGGCAGATCTCTTTTCACTTTTGGATCGGAGCTCCTGGGTAACACCGGTTCAGCCTGTTTGGCTTTCTTATGTCGGAAATTGAATGAAGCCGAACCTGAAGTTGATTTTGTAGTCGGTTTTCTTCAGGTTTTCAACGGACGAATGATCGACAGATAAGGTCAGCTGAGTTGCGGTGCCATGTTGTTCTCTGCGCATGACCTTCCATTCGTCAACGTTGAGGCCTTCGTTCTGCCCTTGTATGATGCCCAAGATACGCTCGTTAGGCGTGTCTGAGCATGCTGCGAAGAACGCAGTAATGATCTGGGACTTAGGAATATTACATTTCTCTACAGCTGCAAGCTGTGCGTTCTTCCAGGGCACTATTCCGGAAATTGTGCTGCGAATCCACTCTTAAGTGAGTTTGTTAGCACAATTTAGAACTAACCAACCTGGCTTAAAAGTTGAACCAAGGAAATTTGGTTTTTATAACCGCATCCTTTTGTTCGACAATTTTGTCCAGGATGGCTTCTTGAATGGCAGTCATTTGCTCAATTGTCAAGAGTTCTTCCGGATAGCTTTTGGATAAAATGCCCAGTTACATCCCTTCGACTACTTGTTTGTAGCTTAATGCACTTCCTTTAGGCAAGTTATCACTTTTATCATTGGTAGTAGACGATGTTGTTGTCCGCACTAAGCTACAAGCGCCACCTGAAGGACCCTTGCTCCTTTTCTCTGGCGCTTCTGTAGTGGTGCCATCCGAGTGGTTCCTTTTATTTGCCTTCTTTGGCTCTATAGGTTTTAAGGCCAATAATCTTGCGTCTTCCGCCGGATGCCCGTGGGCCAAAAACCCAGACATTTCACACAAGTCACAATTATCTGCTGTAATGAGATAAGTTTTAAATGGCGATCCAGTTGAGAGGTTTTTATGACGTCAGCAGTAATCGTTCATCTTTAGTTCTTTCACAATTTGTAATAAATTTGGTTGAATTATGGGGCTGTGGAGAAAAATTAGTTGCTTAGACATATGATGATGCTGCAGTTATGTCTGGTTCGCTCAATGGTACTCAAAAGTTGGTGAGGGATGCTTTTCCATCTGCAATTTTTGTACATTGTTTTGCACACATTTTAAATTTGGTACTTTCAAAATCTGTTGGATTTATATAAGAATGTAAAATTTTCTTTGCAAGCATTTCAGGATATAAGAATGTAAAATTTTCTTTGCAAGCATTTTTTTTATAATTCTACGAAAAGAGGTTTTGCTTTAGACAGAATCGTTCACAAAAAATTCCCAAAAGTAGGTCCCACACGTTGGAACTACTTTTCTAGAATTATTAATACAATTCAACAAAATTATAATCCACTTTGTGAACTATTTGATGAAATACTTGAACATCCTGAAGATTGGGACGACGATACAATATCATTATCCAGAAGTTTCTTAGCTTTTCTAAATAATTTTAATTCTGTGTTTTTGTTAAATATTTTTGCTAAAATATTTTAAAAAAAACCAAATGTGATATAGCTTTTAGCATTAGCAAAATAGAGGAAATCAAACATCATATTAATTTAATGCATGAACGTTTTAGCGATATTTTTAAAAGTACAGCTGATATTGTTGATTTACCTACAGAACGAAGAAGAAAACGTGGAGAAATTGTAGATCCTGAATTAAATTTTAAACGAATATTTTTGGAAATCTTAGATACTATTAGTATGCAAATCGAAGAAAGATTTAAAAGTTTACCACAACTAAAGTTCCTACAAAAAGTTATTTTTGAAAATCGTAACTTAATTTAAAAACTTATTTTCTCAAAGTAACTTTTAATTAAAAATTAGTAATTATTCGTGAAAAAGATTATTAGTCGGAAAACTAATAATAAAAAAAAGAAAAATTAAAAGTTAAATTTAATTCATAATTCAATGACAACATTTTATAAAAAAAAACAAAATCTAAAACGAAATAGAGTTGCTTATAAAAATCATAAAAAAATACAAGTTAATTATTAGTTGTAAAAAATAGCCAAACTGTGTAATTGAATAAAATTTGAATAGATGAATTAAAAACGAAATCCAAATATTAAAATAAGAAAATTTAAATATTACTAAATTTTATACAAGAACAAAAGGAGTGTCATTTTAAAAGAAGAAAAAGTTAAAGTGAAAATCAGTGAAATAAAAGGTGAGATAATTATATCGAAAAGAACAAATATATGATTGTAATTTTTATATTACAACAAACTTGTGGACAAAACTTTGTATACACGGCATATTAAAGAGTTTCCCTCTAGTTCCCTCGATTGTTTAAAAAATAATTTTGGAAGCTTTTTTGACTTTGTTAAACTTAATAATGAATTACAAGTAATTTATAGTTCTGAATCACTAAAGGAAAAAACGCCACTAGAACTTCAAAAATATATCTGAGTGTGGATTAACCGAGGCGCTTATTTAAGTAAATAAGTTATCAGATTTAATTCTTACAATTCCTTATACCACAGCTTCAGTAGAAAGAACTTTTTCGGCATTAAAACGTATAAAATCATATAGCCGCAACACAATGAACAGAATAGGTTGTCTTATCTCAGTATGTTTTCATTGAAAAATCTGTGTTAAAAACTGCAAGCATCTGGAAGTTTTTACGATGATGTTATTAATGATTTCGCAAAACAAGAGAGGCGTATTGATTTAATTTTCAAAAATTAATATAATAGAATTTGTTAGGGTTGGGTATAGAATACTGTATTACGTAATTCTGTATAGTAAAATTCTGGATTACAAAATTCTGTTTACAAAATTCTGCATTACCAGAATTGTTTTTGTAATAATTAACACTTGTTTTACTATTTTATTCTTTATTGTATTTTTTTTTGTACCCAAGTATCCAATACAGATTTTTTAAAAAGAATAGCATATAATTTAAGTATTAATTAATTAAAAAATGGCTTAGTACTTAGCCCATAATCAATGAATTTCTTTTAAGTTATGTAATTAAAGAATATGTTTTTTTTCTTATTTTCTACTATTTAAGAAAAAACTAGTTCGTAAGATATGGGACCGTCATCTCACCACGTCCTCGTCGTGGTCCTGGGTAACTCCGAGAGTGGGATATTAAAATCAGTATTAGCAAGCCTATAAAAAGAAAATAAATAAAGGGTGTTCAAAATTGAGGTATCATTTTAATTTTAATAAAAAGACTTTTTTTTTTAAATATTAAAGATATTTTTATTTTAATTTATTACAAATAGGTTCCGGTTAATAATGAAAAATTATGTCGGTCAAGTGGCCCCCCCTACTGGCTCGGCAGGCTCCCAATCTTTTACCAAAATTCTGAATCACGTTGTTCAATAAACTGTTGTCAATGGTTGAAATCTGCTCGATAATGTTGTTTTTAAGCTCTTGAATTGTTGTGGGATTATTGCTGTACACTTTCGATTTCACAAAACCCCACAAAAAAAAAATACAACGGTGTCAAATAGCACGATCTTGGTGGCCAATTCACTCCTCCTCTACGAGAAATAATGCGATCTTCGAACTTTTCCTTCAAAAGATCCATTGTTTCTCTTGCTGTGTGGCAAGTGGCACCGTCCTGTTAAAACCACATATTCTCTACGTCCAAATCATCAATTTCCTGCCACAAAAAGCTTCAGATCATCTCCCTGTAGTGATTTCCATTGACCGTAATCGCATTTCCATTTGCGTTTTCAAAAAAATATGGTCCGATGATTCCTCCTGACCACAAACCACACCGAACCGTAACTTTTTGTGGATGTAATGGTTGCTCTAAGATAACCCTTGGATTCTCTTCACGCCAAATGCGGCAATTCTGTTTATTGACGTAGCCATTGAGCTGGAAATGAGCTTCGTCGGTGAAGATTATTTTGTTAAAAAAATTCTCATTTTCTTCTTGTTTTTCGATTGCCCAAGAAACGAATTGCCGACGTAATGCATGGTCAGTTGGTTTTAATTCTTGCGTCAGCTGGATCTTATAAGCCTTTAAATGGAGATCACGATGCAAAATGTTGAATAATGTGGATGGTTTGATGTTTAATTGCTGCGAACGATGACGAATGGAAGTTTTTGGATCTTCTTCAACACTTCTGCTCACAGCTGCTACATTCTCGGTTGAACGGCCACTACGTTGATAAATGTTGCTTCTGTTATCAAGAAAAGATCAAGTTTCTAGAAATTTATCAACCATCAGCTTGATGGCACGATTTGTTGGAGCATTTTCTCTACCAAATTTTTTTCGAAATTTCCTAATTACATTTCAAGATGTAATTTTACCATTTTCAAAAAATGTTTTAATAACAAAACCACGTTGTTCCTTCGTGCAACGTTCCATATTAACTAACCGGAATGTATTTAGAATATACCTGAACAAACCTCGTATAAAAATTCCAGGTAGAAAAAAATGGCGGCAAAATCAAAGTGATACCTCAATTTTGAACACCCTTTATTATAATGAAAATACAGTAATACAGTATTTTGTAATACAGAATTTTGAAATACAGTATTTTGTAATACAGAATTTTGTTATACAGAATTTTAAATTACAGAATTTACAAAAAAATACAGAATTTTGTAATTACAGAATTTTGACATACATAATTTTGTACCGATCCAAATTTGTTATGTATAGTCACTATAATCAACATAGCAAAAAAAACCTAAATATTTTATGCTTTCTATTTTATTAATGGTTATAAAAGATGCAGCATACCCAGTTGTAAAAGTCACTGCATGCCACTGCCATACTCACCTTCTTTTTCTTTTTTAAAACAATTGTTAATTATTAATTTCAGTTCTACTAATTTATTATCAGTAATATTTTTTCCATTATTTGTAAAATATATCAAATTTATTTGCGTTTTCTAATGTAGTTGGAACACATAACTTCTGTTTTGGTTCTAAAATACCATGCTTTGAACGACCTTGTATTGTAATTTCTTCTTCCTTTGTTTTTCGTATAAAACGATCTGCAAGAATAGTTGGATTGCGTTTTTCCAGAAATCTGCAACAAGAATTGGTTTGTCCTTTTCCAGAAATATTCAAAGAAATGAAAACAACCCAAGTTTATTTAACAAAACATGGGATTTTGTAAATTTGGGGATTTTATACCCGATCCCATTATTCAAGCTTGTTTTTTGAGTTAATCTCTCTCCAACAAAAAAAAACGATATCCACACATAATAAACCTTGGGTCATTTAATGTTAATTTCTTTAATTGGATTTTTTTTTATTTGTTCTAATAAATTTTGAATTTTTTGATTTTTTTGTTACGAATATCAAATGCTTTGATTTTTATGGAACTTATATTGTGGGGACTTATGGCGTGGCATTAAATTATGAAATGTTTCAGTGTCATAAGTTCCAAGTGTGCTTATTACCCACCCAGGTGGGTTATAATTCCACAGCGAATTATTGACCATTTGAATGAGCCATAAGTCCCTTAGGGACTTATAAGTTGGGGACATTTGGTACGTCACCGTAATTTCTACTTTAATTTTTCTCCAAATCTATTTTAATTAAAAACTCGTTTTTTAAACTTTCTGTAACTTCCTTTTTATTATTTATTTCCAATGGTAACGTCTTGATTACGTCAGGCCTGGGTTTCAATACTTCCGATCCTACCCCTGTTGAATTAATTGACTGGAGGAATTTTGCGTCATTCCTCCGTCGTTTCCCGCCTTAAAATAATGACGTGCTTGATGCAACTGTTTCTTTTCACAATTAAGTTCTGTATGAGCTGGGCTTCCACACCATTCTCATTTAACTTATCTTATTGTATAAAGCATTGTTTGGCAATCTTTGCGCATTACAATTTGATGCATAACGTTCATTGTTTCGCGATTCCAAATGCTACTGTGCTTGGTCAAGTTGTCTCTTAGCACAATTTAATTCATTATGGCCTGATTCACGACACGATTCACATAAAGCTTCTCTTACTATATTAACTGACGTTACAATTTGGTAGCTGGGAAAACCAGTCAAAAACATTTCAGTCAAAAACAAAAAGGCATTTCAGTCAAAAATAATTTAATACAAATTTTATGACTGAAATGCCTTTTCAAGATGGAACTTCAGTAAAAAAAAGGCATTCCAGTCAAAAAAAAGTTTGACTGAGTAGCCTTTTCTTTATTAACCAATTTTTTTATAAAAAATTATAAACAAATGAAGATATTTTCCCTATTCCAGACGGTTTTGACTGGAATTCCTTTTCAGTTTTTGCATTGAATATCCTTCATAAAATGCAATTCAGTAAAAAATTATTTTGACACAGATGCCTTCTTATTTTTGACTGAAATTCCTTTTTTTTTTACTGAAATGTTTTTGACTGGTTTTCCCGGAGCCTACAATTTGCTGCATAATTGCCCTTATTTCCACAAATGGTGCAATTTATTACTGTATTTGGTGTGCTATTTTGTATACCGCAGTCCCTGCTAATTCCTTGGTTTAATGATATTATTATTAATGTTGTTGCTATTATTTTTAACATTGTTATAATTATTATTACTGTTTTTATTATAATTGTATCGGTTATAATTATTAGCATTGCTTCTAGCATTATTATTAATGTTGTAAGTATTCCATCCTGCAGCATTGAACCTGGTTCTATTAGGGATTTTCTTTCAATTCCCAATTTTAAACAATTATAGTTTTTGTAAAAAAAATATCTTTTTTTTTTTTAAATTATATATAAAAAAAATATTTTTAATTTATTTCATACCTTATAACTTTTACTCTTATTTTACTAAAAAAAAGTTACAATTCATAATTTTTCAAAATATTCTAATCATCATATCGCATAAAAAATTTATGTACCAAAGAGATATCTAAAAAATAACTAGAGTCTCTGACGAAATTGTATCCCTATCTCCCCTCCCCTTTCCGTTGTGGCCCATCAAAAATCAAAAAATTACATTTTTAATTTACTTGTAAAATTATAACTGCACAATATTTTTAAAAACCACTATTGACAAAACTTTCTAAAATCATATTTCTTTAAAGTGCATTAATTAATAAATTATAATAATTTGCCTCACACTTATAATTAATCAAAATGCTTAATCATGTAAAATTTTGCAAAAAACGAACATTTTGCATATTTTTAGGAGCTATATAAATGGAATATTGGATATTATTTCATATCACATTCTGTCAAATTAAAAGCAAAATTAGAGAAAACTTAAATGATAAGTTTATATGTATTTTCCTGGAATAATAACCTTGGATGGAAAAAAAATTAATAAAATCGAACTGGGACACATTTTTTAACCTTTATTTACCATATCATTTTTTTATCTTTCCTATGTATAGTACATTGAAAATAGGTACTACTAAAACATAAACATACTATACACGTATAGTAATTCCCATATCGTATTTTTAAAGGAAGAAAACATGATTTTTTTTATGTATATGCGTATTCGTATTTAAATGAATATAATTTTCTGAACTAATTTAAGAATTGAAAATATTTTTTTATTTTTCAATTCTTAAATTCATTCGAACATTTGGCTCGTTAGCGATTGTGACGTAATGGGGGAAGAAAATATATGAGATTTCTTTCTATAATGTTCTATAATTAGAATAATTTTCAGGAATTTATGAATAAAAAAAGTTTTTTTGTGTTATATTCATTATATATATGCACTTCTTTTTCAAAAATATGCATTTATATCCACTTATTGTTCAACGATATGCATTTAGATGCACTTTTCGTTCAAATATCGTCGTCTGAAAATTAGGTTGGTCCATACGGCATTTTCTTGTCTTTTGACTTAAGAATGTAAACTATGATAACAAATGGTCCTCTTTCAGAATATTTCGTCAGTTTTTTTAAAATCTTATTGGTTGCTGAGATATTTAATGTTAAGTTCCATACCCACTTTTTAACGATTTGTAATTTCGATTTGGGCCATATACCAGTTTTTGGTGTGTGGAACAATAAGCCCATACATTTTTTAAAAGTTTTGTTGTGACAATTAGTTTAGTTCATAACCATTATCAATATGCGTGGAATAATATTTTTTTTAACTTTATGAGAACTATACCTTTTCACTTTCAAAATGAGAATAGTAAACTTCAAAATGGAATAGCAACTTTCAAAATGAGAATAGTAAACTTCAAAATGGAATAGCAACTTTCAAAATGAGAATAGTAAACTTCAAAATGGAATAGCAACTTTCAAAATGAGAATAGTAAACTTCAAAATAAGAATTTAAAACTTTAATATATATTTATTGCTTATTTTTTTCAGGTAAATATAATTTCATATTAAAATTGCATATCTTCTAAATTTAAAGCAGCAGTGACCTTTCCTTGTATATTAGCAATAGAAGTGGCACATACAAAAAAAAGTTTATTAACTTATTTCGATCAAAAACGATGATGATAGTTAATGTATCTAGATGTGATAAATCTCTGATCTGATCCTATAAGGGTTTGCAAGTCATACTGTAAAATAATCTAGGTGTCGAGTCACATGAACAGTAGGTATCGATAAGATAGTTTTATGTGCGGGTGGATTTATAACATCCTAAATGGGGATTTAAAAATAATTCAAGTCGGGCTAGTAATTATGTGTGTTGATATGTTCTAGATGATAACATCTGTTTTGCACTAAGGTTAACTACATAACATAGTTCAATGTCTACCTATAAAAACATAAAAAATAAAAACACAAATTCTAATACATTGTTTCACCTCGCCTAGTATCAGATTCTTGAAGGATAATTTAGATACATCGGCGTTGTAAAATTTACAGAATTTGCTAAATGTTCTAATATAACATCTGTTAAAAGGCTCATTGGCACTGTAGTTAGATCTGCATTGCTTTTTCACTAAAATTTTTGGATTTCTTAAGATTCCAGTGGAAGTATTTCTAACGATTTTACAGCAGATGTGGTGCAACTTGCAACGATTTCATATTTAGAAGCTGTAGACGGCTTGTATATAGGGGACGTTGGTTACTATCATTGCTCCAAGGCAGGATCCTTAATGCGAATAGTAAAAATTGTTTTGGCACAGATTCCAGTCTACCAATAGCTCTGTTTTTTTCAAACAGGTCAGGGTTTGAAAAAAACAATAAGGATCATATATTCGGGTTTCATAAATTTGAACAGGTGGGACCGGTTTGTCATAATTTTCATTTTATGTAGATATGATAATTTTTTTATTCGTATATATGAATAGTTTTAAAAAAGGCTAACATCTTAGCAACATATATTTTTGAATTTTTTTATATTTTTACAGTATTTTTAAAAAAATAAATCACTAAAAAAAGATTTTTTCTCTAATTTTGTTTGTACCGCCATCTGTTTGTAAATTTCCACTTTAAATCTATTTGGGTCTTATTTTGCTGATCCAAATAAATATTTGGGTTATGTTGTTGTTGTTTCCATATCAAAAATGAGACCTTGATCTTGACCCGATTGAAAAAAACACAGCTAATATCAACATCATACATTGGTGACCAAATATCATCAAAAAACATGGACGATACATACAAGGTTTTCTAGATAAACCATCAAAATGATCCTATGAATTTTATGGTTATCCTAATTTCCTACTTCATAATTACTTGACTAAAGCTATCAGACGAGTTCCGTGGCTGGAACGAAAAATATTTCATAGCAGCCCAATGATACCTATTTGGTATAATATTAAAGAAGAAAACAAGACAGTACTAATTAACAGTTAGTTAGGGATTCTAATGAACTTTAACTCTACATAATGTTTGTTTTTCACATATGGAGATATAAGATTTACTTGCTGAATATATTTGAAAATAACTTAAGGACGTTTGTGTTTTTGTATATCTTTAGATAGATATATAGCATTTTCGAGTCATAATAGTCTTTTTAGCACATTTCCAACCAAATTGGAAGAAATGTGTATATTAGTTTCACTCTGTCTGTCCGTCTGTCCGTCTGTCTGTCCGTCCGTCCGTCTACACAAACTTCTACATCTATTAAGATAGAGTGTTAAAATTTTTAGATAGTAATAAAATAATAGGTCCAGTAGAATAAAATATTCTTCTGCATCTTTTCCCCTCTGAGTTATTCCCCCTCCAAGTTCGAAAATTGCCCATATTGAACATCTCATAACTTTTAAACCAATAAAAATTTTTGAGGTCTGTAAAAACTGTAAGATAGGAAAATCTTTTATCTTAATTGTGAAATTAACAATTTTTTTAAAATTTAATTCTTTGATGTATAAAAATACCGTTATCTTCATACAACTTTTTTTAGTTTTTTTAACACCCTGTATTTCCCAAACGGCTTATTATGGAAGGCTGAAATTTATGTACCAAAGAGATATTCAAAAAATAACTAGAGTCTCTGAAGAAATTGTATCCGTATCTCCCCTGCCCTTTCCGTTGTGGCCATTCGAAATTCAAAAAATTACATTTTTAAAAAAATTTAGTAAAATCGAACAGGGACACATTTCTTACCTATGTATGTATAACCATATAATTTTTCATCTTTCCTATGTATAGTACATTGAAAATACTACTAAAAAATACTATACACGTATGTATGTATAGGAATTCCCATTTTTTTAGAATAGCTCATAGTTCTACATGAGGCGATTTTGAGGAAATGTGCTTTTGACAAACCCGGGGTTTGTTTATCGTATTTTTAAATTTCAAATTAGTCATTTTAAGTAAAATCAAATTAGTATTTTACAAAACTAGTCTTTTTTTAATTTACGGACAACATTTATGAGCCTAATTTGATTTTTTAAAAAGACTAATTTGAAATTTAAAAATACTAATTGGACTCGAAAATGCTATAATAATAATTTTTTAATCTTGTGAAATAAATAAATAATTTTTTATGTAATGGTTTTAAATAATGTTTTAAAATAATAATATTTGAATAATGTTTAGGAATTTTCTTTCATTTTAATCCCTGATTTGGAATTTGTTATGAGTATTACATTTATTTTTAATATAATTTAAATTTTTTTTATTAAAATTGAAAATTTCCCGGCCTCTGTGCATAGGGGTCAATCGTACCCCATATACATTTTGATATATTTTGTAGGGAAAACAAAAAAAATATTAATTTTATTTAAATTTTTAGTAATACCATTAATTTTAAATAACTAGATAAATCACCGACGCTGCTTACTTTCATCAACAGGAGCCGCCATATACACCATTTTCAGAAATTTGAAAAATAAAATGAAAATAAGTGAGCAGCAAAATAAATTCTCTCTTTCAGTGAGAAAATAAGAAAAAAATGTATATTCCTTTTTTGCGTTTTTTCTTTTTTTGTTGATTTTTTAAGTTTTCATGGCCTTATCATTTTTATTTTTATTTTATGTTAGTGAAAATTAATATTTGTCAAGAAATTTTATAATGAATGTTTATTATATTTTTACAGAATTTTTGATTTTACTTTATTATATTTAAAAAAAATTATTTTTTGAAAAACCTTAAAAAAAATTAATTTAAAAAAAATATGTATTGTCTCTGATGGGGATTGAACCCGAATGTTATTTTTCCTAATTTTTTTCATAAATATACCTATATAAAAAAAATTAGTTTTGTCTTGTATATGATTTGATAACCTTATAAACATTTAAACATAATACATATATATAAAGTTGAAAATTAAAAATTAAATTAATTTGTTTAAAAATGCTTTAAAAAAAATAAGTAAAAAACAATTAATTTAAAAAAATGCCGTCCCTGATGGGAATTGAACTATATACATATAAATATATGAAAAATATGTAGCAAAATTAGTCCTGCCTGTCTATGAATAGTGATATTACAATCATGGGAGATTCTTTCCTTATTCGCATAATACAATATGTATATATTTATTATATATGTGTGTAATATGATTATGTATATATATAATTAATATGCATCACTCATAACACGACATTTTTTTTCATATGTTTACATTTTGAAAAATAACCGTCGGAGACAATATTTTTTTTTAAATTAATTTTTTTTTAATTATTTTTTTTAAAGCATTTTTAAACAAATTAATTTAATTTCAACTTTATATATCCATATGTTTAGATGTTTACATGGTTATCATTCATAAGGACAAAGCTATTTTTTTCATATATTTGTATGAAAAAATTATGAAAAATAACATCCGGGTTCAATCCCCATCAGACACAATATTTTTTTTTTAAATATTTTTTTTTAATTATTTTTTTTAAAGGTTTTTTTTAATAAAGTAAAATCAAAAATCCTGTAAAACAAATAATAAGCATTCATTATATAAAATTTTTTGACAAATAATAATTTTCTGTAACATAACATATGAAAAAATAAAAAAATGGCCTACATTGAATTTTTCTATTCTTCTAAAAATGAATTTTTTCTATATATAGTAAAATAAAAATTCTCATGGCCATAAAAACAACAAAAAACGCAAAAAAGGAATATATATAAATAATTTTCTCACTGAAAGAGAGATAAATTAAAAAATAATATTGTTTGTTAAAAGCGATACATGCGCCGCGCCCTCTGACGCCAAATATAACAATATTTTTTTTAAATGATGATTTATCTAGTTATTTAAAATCAATGGTAATACATAATATAATAATAATAAAAACTCCAAAAAAAGATAACTAAACTTTAATAAACGAAAAAAATTAGGATTTGATATATAAAAATGAAATATAACTCATATTGGGGTCGATTCTGTAAAACCTGCTATTTTGTAAACCTGCTATGTTCCATATAAAAATTTGACGGTTCATAGCAGAATATGATATTTCTAAAATCCGTATTCATTCTGAACAACAAAATTATGTAAAAATCTGCTATATAGCAGACACAATTTAGTTACTTTTATGGAAAAAAAACCTGCTATGCGATAATAAAATAATTTTTGTAAAGTTTTAGTTGTTCTATTTTATTTATTTGTGTTTTATTTTTAAATTTTCTGAAATTATAATGGATGTAATGGATATTGTAATATATCTAAGAATAAGAAGAGTATTCCACAGAAGGGCAATGTAAGACTGTATAGTGTATATGATAAATTTGATAAATAAAAAATAATCAAAAAAAAATTCTTTTTCTAGACGTAGAAATAGAGCAAATTTATTGGAATTGCGTCTTTGTAGCAGTCGCTTTGATTTGTCTGATTTAATTTTAAAAAAAAATTCGGCTAAATAAAAGTACAACGAGACAATTAATAACCAAACTACAGTGTTTTTTAGAGTCTTCATCAATCCCGTTTCAAATTCAGGTTTGTGTAAATATAAATGAATTTTGTTCACATTTATTTCCGTATAATTACATGATTATATTGCACATTTATCTTTGAAGGTACTAACAGCTTAACATTTTTATGGACATGGGTCTTATCAATATTCAATTGGAAGCAATAATGTATTGGGATTATCACAACCTAGTGTATCTAGATCAATTAAAACAATCACAGGTTTGATTATCAATCATTTAATGAATGATGTAATTAAATTCCCCTACAACATAATAACAAGAGCGGAAGCTAAAGCAGGGTATAAATATTAATATTTATTTTTTAATTTACATGTGTATCAATTAATGATTTCATAGATTTAGTAGGAAATTTGGACTTCCCTGTATTATATATAAGTGCTATTGATGGATGCCATGTGGCAATTTTTAGTCCACCCGAAATGGACGAATATCTAAGAGGCAATGTTTACAGAAATCGCAAAGGATTTCACAGCATAAATGTACTTCTTGTAAGTAACTGTGTTTTTTTCAAACGGGTCTGGGTCAAGGTTTTCATTTTTATATGAAAAACAACAACAACATAACCCAGATATTTATCTGGTTCAAGGTTTTGAAACCTGAATAGATTTAATGTGGAAATTTACAAACAGATGGCGGTGCAACCAAAATTAGATAAAAAATCTTTTCTTAGTGATTTATTTTTTTAAAAATACTGTAAAAATATAAAAAAATTCAAAAATATATGTTGCTAAGATGTTATTAGCCTTTTTTAAAACTATTCATATATACGAATAAAAAAAATTATCATATGTACATAGAATTAAAATGATGACAAACCGGTACCACCTGTTCAAATTTATGAAACCCGAATAAATGATCCTTATCGTTTTTTTCAAACCTTGACCCAGACCCATTTGAAAAAAACACAGCTAGTATTGAAAAGTATTTAATATATTTATTTAGTACTTTATTTATGGCTTTAGTACTTATGGCTACGGCTGGATACTGATGTCTGTATTTTTTTTAAATTCATAATTTTATTATTTTCAACAAAAGAAACGTAAATTTCTTTTTGTTGAATATTTACTTTTTGATCTCTTTTGTGAGCTTCTAAAATGAAATTTAAAAAAATTATAAGTTAAAACTTTAAATAATCTTTTATACATATATTTTATTTTTTACTTACTATTTTCCACAATGCTCATGTCCTTATTCATATTTTTTATTTAAAATCGCAATTTAAAAACACAAAATAAAAACACTATGAATTCAAATAACTGTTAATTATTAACAATTTGCATGATGACAGCTTTATAGCACTTTCGAAAATTATTATTGCATACGAATAATTTTAAGTCTGCTATAAAATGAATCTGCTATAATTTTAATTTTAAAAGTCTGCTACGTAGCAGGTTTTTGCAGAATCGGTCCCAATATGACACGAAAAATAAGTTCCAACCAGTGGCGTCATTTGATACTATTTCGTCGCCTTGTTCTTCGGTAATACATTGTTCGCATATAATCTTTGTGTGTGTTGAACAAGATAACTGATCACATATATAGCAACGTGTCCGCGTTTTATTATCAGAGGATCGAGTACATATATAATATCGTGGCAGTTTTATTCGCCGATGATTCTTCGGCTGTTGGAACGCGTTGAAGTCGAAGGTCGATCACTTTATAACCTATTTGTTGAATTGCTATGTGCATTTTCTATAATGCAGACTGCGCTGCACGATCTACATTAGAACTATAAAAACTTTTTGTGCATTACTACGGAACTGCACAACATATAAGTTTTGACATTTCTAAATTTCCACTGTTTATTTTTCTTAAAGTTTTTTCCACTGATTTCCACTGTTTATTTTTCGTAAAAAAAAAGCATTTGTAAAATAAAAAACTGCGAAATTGCATTAAAACTCTTAGCGCAGGTGAGATTTTCGAATATGCTACTTTTGTTTGCAGTGGAGACTTATCGAACACACTGCTTTGTCAGTTTTGCCGTTCCGAATTAACGAACGAACTGCTTTCTTAGAACTAAGTTAGAAAGGAATTATCGAAAACGCCCTATTTTTACATTTTTTTCATAGCTTGAGGGTTGGATAACCTGCTCAATATATTATCCTTTGCTAATTGCATGGCCAACTTTTTCTGAATTAATAGATTTAGATTGGCAATTTTGAACAAGTTATAGGCTGCTATACCTGCGATATCTATCATGTTGAAAAATAAAACCATTTGCCCCAGTGCACAAGGAAGGTTAATATATGAGTTAGTTTTTTGAACCGGAAACGTAAATGTTAGAATAAGAACAGTAGAAAAAAATGTAACGCCAAGATTTGGCTAAAATCGTCCTTTTACGAAAAGCCGCGGCCCGTTTTGGAACTACGGAATAGTTATTTTTTTATTTTTTTAGCATTTATTTCATATAAAAAATATAACCTTTCACAATAAATAATAACATTATCATTCAACAATAAATAATTATTTCACAACTTACTTATTAATAACAAGTTTTATCAATTTTATTATTTAATTTATTATATAAAACACAAAATTACTTATAAATATTTATTTTATTATATTTAAACGCAATAAACTATTATAAGACACAACCTTCTTCACTCACTGTTTACTTATCTTATGAAATTATAAAGTTTATTAAAAAGGCGTTACTTATCCAGTTCGTATACGGTTCGCCAAAAGCGAATTCGCTTACATTCTTAAAGGGAAAATGGCTGTTTTTAGGGAATTTTAGCGAAAAATTCTACTGGACGGATCTTTAAGTTTTGCTGCTCTATCTAGTACGACTCTTTGCAGCGGTGCTAAACCTTGCTGAACAACTGTTTTACATTGAAATAAACTTTCTTCTGCTTTTAGATTTACGATAAGACAGATGTTTCTTATTATCTTATTCCGTTCAAAAAGCAACAATTCAGAGAAAAATCCGTATTTATTCTACAGTTATATTTTGAAATATGATATAATTTTATTTGCTGTCGATAGTCGATAGTCTGGTCGTGTCGATTTTTATTTTGTATTTTCTAATTATATTGCCCAGTCTAAAAAGTATTGCCATATCACATTTCAAATTATATTACATTTTAAGACTAATTGTGGGTCGATTTGTATTACCCTTTTTAGACACTTTTTTCACGAATGAAAATTTGACGTTCTTGATTTTCACATTGACAATTTTTTTACTCTCTTTCTAGAACAAAAGATAAAACGAGATGGCTATTTTTCATCACGAACGAAATGTGATAACATGAATTGCATTCGTTTTAGTGTCAAATCAAACTGTCAGTCAAAATAAAAATTTAAAATTACAACAAGATGTCAGAAATTATTTAATATATTTTTGGAGCTGTTGCAGTGAACATCTACCAGCTCTACAAAATATTAAATATTTTTAATATAATATAATACCTTTATATAGAAATATTAAAAATATTTCTATATATATAAGTATATGTGTTTTGGAATAAAACACTCAACATTTAACAAAATTTCACTGAATATTTTATTTTATATATTTTGTTAATAATCTCGCTGACCAGCAAATAACTGTAATGCGCTCATTATATTAATTAACCAATCATTAAATTAATTGATCATCCGATCATAATACAGTTAAGTTCTTATTACTCCGCTCTTGCCTTTCTATAAGAACTGGTAGGTCAGTTAAAAATATTATCATAATAGCGATGATCGTGATCGGTAATAAATTATTAATAATTAGTCGGTATATATATATATAAAATTCGTGGCAATAATTTTTAGTTATTTAATGGTCAGTGAGATTAAATTAAATTAAAATCTATTAAAGTAAATCGTAATAACCAAATATAAGTTAATGTGTAATACATAGATAGATCCTTATTACCGTACTCGCTTCGCCAGTCGATACGCGTCGACTCTCATGAATTGGTATTACCATACTCGCTTTTTCTCTCCCTGGCGAAATAATTATCGACTGGGCGACTCTAAATGGTATTACCGTATTCGCTGTCGATTCGATTCTAGTCGATATCAGTCGATAATTCATTCGCCTAGAATTTTTCAAGCGAGAGGTTATTTTTTATAGAGGAATTTCGTTAAAATTTAAACTTAAAAAAATTATTGTGTTTAATTCAAGTATTTTAAATTCTGGATTTTTTAAAGATTTTTTTACGATAAAACAAATTTAATTTTTATGACGCGGTTTTTTATGAATTAGAAAATTAATTAAGAAAATCACAACTTTGGAAATACCCGAAAAAAAAATAGAATTTATCAAAAAAATGAGTTTTGGAAAAACCTTAATTTAAAAATAAATTTATGTATAATTTTAAATTTCCTTTTAATGACGTGGTTTTTTTATTAATTAGAATTTATCAAGAAAATTTCTCCTTTGGAATTACCGAAAAAAAAAGAATTAAAATTGATTGTATAGATTACTATAAAATTACTATAAAAAAATGTCAGATCGGTTCAGATTAGTCAGTGTATTTTTGGGTGCGTAATTAAAATCGCCGATCACGTATATATTCGTACATACGTAATCAAGTATTTCAACTGTATAGACGTGTTTGTTTTTTTCTCTGTAAATAATGAAGTATATTTTCTATTTAAAAGATAATAACACACTTTAAATTATGAAATAATTCACACTTAACTCTTTTGGTAGTGATATAAATTACATTATTATTTGTGTAATTCATTAATTCATTTTTTGTCTTAAATTTAAAAAACTATATAAAATTGCTATATAATATATGATATTATTTGCAAATAATTTGTTATTAATTGTCTTCGTGGCCTCATTTACAATTACTAATATAAATATCAGCTGTTCTGTCATTGTGAATTTTTACCCATTTAGCACGACTATACTAGATAATGCAAAACAGCTGTTCTGTCATTGTGAATTTTTACCAAGTTAGCACGACTATACTAGATAATGTCGCACTAGATAATGCAAAACTCTTAAGTTTCGAGCTTGAATATTAGTTAACATTCAGAAATCTGCATGGTTTGCAACAAAGTTGTCGGAAATAATGACATGGATATTTGTTGCGAAGGTTTTTGTGGCAGCTGGTTCCATTGGGCCTGTGTAAATATTTCGAAATCCAAATATGAGAAAATTACACAATTAGGTGACACGGTAATGTGGATGTGTAATGCGGACAAATATGAATTTTTGAAAATAAAAACTCCTGATTGTAATCTTCATGTAAACCTTACTAATACCGTCACAACTGATAAACTTGATGTAGTCTTGAACAAAATTTATATATTCTACAGTGAATTTAAAAATGAAATCTCCGTACTGAAGAATCATAAATCGTCTAATCCTGTAAACATCGACCGGTCAGCTGTGCTCCCCACCGTTGAACAAACTCGGAGTATACCAGCTGTAGCAAAGGGTACAAAACCAAAAAAAATAAAAAACAGATGAAAAAAGCTGTTGCTGATACGCTAAACAACAATGATGGTACTGTGCCTGTTGTAAATGCTAATCTAAATGTTAATACTGCAACAACTATTGCGACTGAGGAAACGGAATCTACGACAAATACTAGTACAGATTCTGTGATTGCTGCTTCCTCACATACTGTTCCGCCTAGTGAAAGTTTAAACGTTACTTGTTCCTTGAAAGTTGTGCCTCCCCCATTTATAGTCTTCGTATCAAGATTAGAATATGGGACGAAGACGACGGACATAGTAAGCTATCTGGATAGTAAAAGCCTGGATACAAGCAGCATTCGTTGTCAGGGTCTAACACCGGAGAATCTACCTGGGAAGATTTCGTCATCGTTTAAAATTTATACAACGGAACTAACCGGTAAGAAACTATTAGATAAGAATTTGTGGCCACGGATTTTGATAGGAGAGTTTTCTCCGAGATCAAACTTCATCAAGAAACGGCCAAAAAACTTAATGACTCTTCGTTCTTCTTCCAAAACGTCCGTGGCTTGAGTTTCTTATTAATCTTATTAATATGTATTACTGTTGTGCTGATATAGTTATCTTAACCGAAACTGGTTTAGATGAATCCTTTAACAACCAGCGGCGGCTCGTCATATTGGGCAGGGTGGGCTAAGCCCAACCTGAATTTACAGGATAATTCTACAAAATATTCATTTAAAATATATTATAAAAACGAGCAAAAAAAATTCAAATTTTTTATCTAAATTTCTACTTTTTTTATGTCATATAATATACGTGTATATAATTTTTTCCATCAAAATTCGTACACCACCGCTGCGAAATATAATATGTATGTATATAAAAATATAATCTAAATCTAAATATGAATATGAACGCTAAAATACAAATATATTATACTAACACTACATAACTTTTTCATTATAAAACTACAACTACTCTTTTCTCTTTACTTCAGGGGCTAATTGAAATTTGCCCACCTTATTATACTAATTTTATATAAAACAATTTTGCGTATGTGTTGAATTTTGTATGGATCAGGCTGGGCTAATTTAAACTAGCCCACGAAGACCACGTGTTCCTCATAGAAATGCGAAATATTTGTAATTGCTATATGATTTTCACAATTTAATTATTTCTATGGAAGAAAATTATTAGCAAATTTCCATTATATGAGAAAGCAGATTTCTGTCCATAAGAAGAAAATAATAATTTTTATACCAATTTTTAAATTATTTAAACCAAAATACCAGGCGCGCATATTTTATAATGAACACTATTGAGTTGAGTTGAGTTATTTATTTCCTTCTCATGAAATTACTTTTCTATTAAAAAATATATATTAAGTAGGTATACGAATAAAAATATATCATGGGATAGAAAATCTCTCTCCATAGAAGAAATATTCCTATACTGAAAATTTGCATGAAATATTTATTTCGTTATATAAATATTTTTCATTAAAAAAAAAGAGAAATATATCATCGTGGGCAAGAAAATCGCAGCCCCTAGAACGAATAATTCTTATTACTAAAAATTTGCATGAAATATTTATGTTGTAAGAAATATATTTCTTTAAAAAAAGAAGAAATATATCATCATGGGCTAGAAAATCGCTGCCCACAGCAATAATTTTATAGCTCAACTTAAATTTCCACAAAAATTATTTAATTATAGCACACATTCGAACAAAAATTTCAAATTTAATACCAGGGGATCATAAATTTCAGAAAGTAAGAATAATTTTCTTCTAACTTGATAAAACTTAAGACAATTGCATACAAATATATAACTATTCAAATATGTACGGAGTGTGCCATGATTTTCGTTTATTTCGCTCGATTTTTTTGCATGTGTCTAATTTTTTTCGTGTATAATATGTGATTTATTTTTCTTGTGTGCATATGCATAATGATTTTTTTTATTGTAAAGAAAATGAAAAGCATTTAGATGCCAATGTGATTAACTCACTAAAACGAAAAATTCAAAAGGTTGTATATTAAGTAACCTCAAATCTTTGCTTTTCATAACAAAACTTTTTCCTTTAGCCCACCCAGAATTTTTGATCACGGTCCGCCACTGTTAACAACACTGTCCTGTTTCCTCCAAATTTTACTATTAATAGATAACCAGCAAATAGTATTCAACATAAATTTGGTGGTGATCTGATCGCTATTAAGAATGATTGTAGTGTGAAGGAGGTAGACTTGAGTGATTTCTGTGACATTGAAATCTGTTGCAGTAAATTTGATCCATCCCCTTCTGTCTCGATTTTCATTGTCGCTGTCTATATTCCTCCAAATAGTAATATAGACAAAGTCAACAGATATCTGGATGCTCTTAAACATATTGATGGTTTACTTAGATCTTAAGATATTATTTACGTTTTTGGTGACTTTAATCAACCTAATATTAATTGGATTCCAGGTAATGCTAATTGCACATTCCTTAATCCAACTAATGCTACTAGTACAATTGAAACAACTTTAGTGGACACGTTGCAATCACTTGGTCTACTACAGCTGAATGGAATTAAAAATTTTCAGAATCATGCTTTGGACCTAGTTTTCTCTAATGTTTCGGATGAGAGTTTTGTTACTAGAAGTGCTGCATCACTCGTTAAGGAAGACACGTATCATCCTTCTGTTAATCTTTTTTGTAATCTTGATATACGTAATGATACTGAATCTGTACACTCTTTTAAATTTGATTTTAAAAATGCTAATTATTGTAATATTAATAATGCACTGAGTAGTTATGATTGGGATAGTTTTCTATCTTCAATTAATATTAATGATCTATGTTCTGAATTTTATAGGAAAATTAATTATGTAATTCTCAAATTTGTTCCAGTTGTCCTGGTTAAGGGCACTGAAGGCGACATTTGGAATAATGAGGTTACAAACAATTTGAAAATCCTGAAAAATAGAGCATAAATTGAGGTCGAGTTTGTCTATATGGATTATGAATCGTATAGGAAAATTAAGGCTGAATTCAATATTGCTTTAACTAATGCCTATTTTTTGTATATTGGCAATATACAACAAAATATTAAAGATTGTCCTCAGAAATTCTGGAACTTCATTAACTCTAAAAATAAGTCTGATGGTTATCCAACTATTTTTTTTGGGTGATGAACGAGCCGACACCGCACAAACTGCTTGCAATTTGTTTGCCTCATTTTTTAAGTCGGTATACAATGCCGATGATGTACAAATTGATGAACAGTTCTTCAATTATATGGGTGACAATCCTGGTTTTGCTTTCAATGACATTGAGATTTCTCCTCATGAAGCTCTCGAGTACATTAAAAGTATCAATCTTAATTTTACCCCTGGTCCCGATTTTTATCCATCAGGTTTCCTACGTAATTGTGCTGTTCCACTACATACTGTATTCTGTCATATGTTCAATGTATCACTTAAAACAGGCTGTTTTCCTTCGATTTGGAAAAGTTCTTTTATAGTTCCTATTTTTAAATCTGGAAGGAAAAATAAAGTCGAATATTACAGAGGCATCTGCAAACAATCTGCTGTACCAAAGATTTTTGATGCACTTGTTACCAAATCTCTTTACTTTCACTGTAGGACTTTAATTTGTGATAATCAACACGGTTTTATCAAAAAGAGGTCGACAGTGACTAATCTGCTGTTGTTTACCGATTTTATCACATCTGTGTTTTCTAAAGGTAACCAAGTTGATGCCATTTACACACTCTTCAGTAAGGCTTTTGATCGTATAAACCATCAACTATTAATTTTTAAATTAGAAAAACTGGGATTTCCACCAGTTTTCATAAAATGGCTGTTATCTTTCTTAAGTGACATGTGTCAATACGTTAGCCTCCGAAATTGTATTTGGTCTAAAATTCCAGTGACTTCCGGGGTTCAGCAAGGTAGTCACATAGTGCCATTATTATTTATCTTATATGTAAATGTTATTGTAGTATTCCTACCTAACTGTGAGTTGTTAATGTTTGCAGATGATTTTAAAATCTATATGTCAGGAAAGTACTGGAATACCTTTCAGTACCTGAACATTACTCTAGGTAAATTTTACTTATGGTGCACTAAAAATTATCTGTCTCTTAACGTTAATAAATGTTCAGTGATCTCTTTTTCACGTCGAAGAAATACATTCATAGCCAAGTACACTATTGGCGATGAACCAGATACTCATGTTTTCAGTGTAAAAGATTTAGGTGTCTTATTTGATCCTAAACTTTCTTTTAATATGTACATTGATCATATGATAAATAAAGCAAATAGAGCATGGGAAATGATCCGGCGATATGCCAGTGATTTCTCTGATCCTTATGTGATCAAATCTCTATATGTCGCTTTTGTTCGAACCGTATTGGAATATGCATCTATTATATGGTGTCCCTATTATAGTGCACACATATCTCGCATTGAGTCCATCCAGAGAAGGTTTTTAAAATTCGCTCTGAGAGGTCTTCCCTGGATGGATGTATGTAATTTGCCGTCTTATGATGCAAGGCTAAGGCTAATTAATCTAAATACCTTATCTGAAAGGCGAACAATTTCCAAAGTTTTATTCATTCTCAGACTCTGAACTAATGATATTGATTCACCTGAACTTAATAACTTATGTATCATTTGCGTTATTTGGATACAATAATATATTATAATACGATGAAGTATTTTATTATTGTTTTTGTTTTCATTATATAGTATAATGCGCTGCCGATACAATTAGTTTTTAGGCAATGACGACATCATTGTATGAATGTTGTCACACAACACCTCCCTCTCCCAAGATAAAAAATATCTATATTTTTTAAGTTAATGGTATTTCAGAGTTTTCCAATATGAATTTTTTTACTTTTAGAACATTCTTTATTTAAAAACATTATAAAACGTACAAAACAATTTTAATCTTAATCTAGTTAGATTTTTTTATAATTTTCCATTTTCAAACAATTTGATTTTATATAATTTTTTAAAAACCCAATAGTATATATAATTTAATATTTTAATAATTTTATTATTTTCATAATTTTAATATGTTAAGTATTCAATAATTTATTTTTACACAATATAATATTGTTTCCCAATTTATAATTAATATTTTATATATATGAACATAATTTAAGTCCCTTTTTTTATAATTTTTCTTAATTTTTGCTTTTAAAAAGTTTATTTTTCACAATTTTTCATTTTAAAAAGTTTATTTTTCACAATTTTTCAACTTAATTCTAGTATTTAAAATATTAAATATTTTTATTAATTTCTTGATTTACAATTTTATTAATTTGATAAATTTAATTTATGGTATACATTTTTTTTTCATGTTTATATATATTATCATAAATTTTCTCATTGCATACAAATATTACGGATTACAATTTTAATGTTATTTTACATACATTTTTATTTTCACAAGTTTTCAATAATATATAATTTATATGAATTAATAATTTAATTAATAATTTAAAATTTATATGATTTAAATAATAATTTAAAATTTATAATTTTTAATTTTTTAAAGTTTTTATTTTATTTTAATATTATGTATACCTCCCATTTTTTAAATAAAATTAAATTTTGAATTTAATTTTACATAATATTTTTTTCTAATAAGCCGATAGTTTATTTAAATTTATTATTTTGTTCAAAATTTCCTTTTCATAGTAGACTAATTTAACTGTTTTAATTATCTTCTTTATTAGACTAATTTAACTGTTTTAATTATCTTCTTTATTCTTCTCCAATTTAAAAAAAAATCTTTGAAAAATTTTTTTTTTAAAAATATTTTTTTTAAATTTGAAATGTTTTACCCGAAAAAAATACTATTATGCTATTATCCAGTTTTGGAATTTATAATTTTGTAATTGCGTTAATAATGATATAACTTTATTTTTTTTTTTAAATAGACCTTATTTACTATATCCTTTATTTATAAACTAAAACCTGGGAATTTTATTGACCTTACTAACTGACATATACTTATTCGCTAGGATACTAAAAATTTAAAGTGTCTCGGCTAAATTAAGTTTTTCTGTGTTATATTAATATTATGGTTTTTTTATATGAATGTGAGTTTTGTGTGATATATGATATATGATAAAATTTTTGAATTTCGTTATTATTATTTTTTGTGTTAAATGATAATTTTATTAAAAAAAATTAAAATTTGAAGTAGAAAACTGTCATTATTGCAAATATGCAGTTTTTTTACATTTAATTATTTTGTAAGTACATTTATAAGAATCATTCTAGTTACAAACCTTGAGCGGTACAGTATATTTGTTTTAAAAAAAATTAATAAAATGTCCAACAATTCAACATCTATTCCACGGGTGCCACATTGGGTGAGTTTTTCTTTTCTTTATTTTTTATTAACAGTATATATAATTTTTAATATATAAAATTTTTTTTATTTTCTTTTAGTATTTATCCACTTCTACCGGTGGTCGTGGTACTGAACTTGGGTGTGTTGTGGAATATAGGAATTCTTCACTTAATGTGGTGAATTTCCGGGATTCGGTGGTGGAGAGCTGGAGGTCATCCGCTAATGTATCATTGGAAGACTTCTTTAATAATTATTATACCCGGAGGTCGCCCGTATTTTTGGTATACAAGCCAAAACGGGTGGATGTAATTTGTTATTTTAATGGGAACCCCAGTGTTCCAATGTAAATAAAATTAAAATGTTAAAGAAATTGTTTTTTTATGTTAATGTTAAATATCAATATGTAACAAAAAAAAATATAAATTAATATGTTTTAATGTAAAAAAAAATATAAATTAATGTTTTCAATGTAAAAAAAAATATTAATGTTTTCAATGTAAAAAAAAATATTAATGTTTTCAATGTAAAAAAAAATATTAATGTTTTCAATGTAAAAAAAACATAAATTAATTAATAAAAAAATTTCAAAAACAAAAAAAATATAAATTAGTATGTTTTTATTACTTTAAAAAAAATTTATTTTTGGGTTTGTTAATTAATAAAAGATAACTTAGTAAGTATACATAAAATTAAATTTATTATTGGGTTTGTTAATTAATAAAAGATAACTTAGTAAATATACATAAGTTATACATAACTTAGTAAGTATACATAAAAAATTATCATATTTTCTCTATTTACTTAAACTCCATTTCATTTTAACTTTGCTTTTAGTATTAATCCTAAATTTATGTTAATTTATTAAAAAATTTCTTATTTTTATTACTACTCCTAAAACCATAATTTAACCTAATTAATACTAAAACCCTTTTATGTATTTTAATCTAGGACTCTTAATGTGTAATAATCTTTACTAGTACTAGAAAAATTTGCTAAATTTTATTGTAGCTAAGTTTCACACCCTTGCTAAACCTGCGCTAAATACTTTCCTAAACCTGCGCTAAATACTTAACGATACTATCGCGTAATAGATGTACAGTCAATTAAATTTTAGTTATAAAGTAAATTATCCGTAATTTGGATTAATTCTATTACTATTTATATATATATATATTTTTGTTTTTTGATAAAAGTTATTTTAATATAAATACAATGTATGTTTATTGTATTGATTTATTCTATAAATGATAACACTTCGGGTGTTACATATTCATCCATTGTGTTATCCCTTTGTTGGATCATTCTGATTGATTTATTTAACTTGGAACTAGGTTTTGCCATTTTGGTTTTGGGTAATTTTGGGGTTTTTGGTGAGTTGGTGGGTTATTCCGGGGTGGTAGAACTGTACCATCTTCCGGTGGCATTATAGGTGTGGATATTGTGAGTCTATTTCGTCTTTCTCCTCGTTCTCTATCCTTGCTCGTATTTTCCTTTGATTTCTTCCTTTTGAATTTAGTTACAATTATATATATTATTAAAATTGTGATTACTTAACTTAGTACCTCCGAATTTGAGATTGAGGTTAACTTAAATGTATCCCAATTTGCTTGATTTTGTTTGGCTCTTTGTATATCCCCGTGAAGTTAAGTTAATGATTGGCTTCTCTTTGTGAAATATTTAATAAGTTCTTCTGGATTTATTGGTTTGATTACTTTTGATATGGGTGTCATCGTTATTACGGTAATTTCATGTCCATTTTCTTTAAGTTCTATTTCACTTACATTAGCAAATTTAAAATTATTTTCCAAATTAAATTCTTAATTTTTTGTATCTTCGTAGGGTAACTCTAATTGTTCTAGTAAGAAGGTACATTTTTCTGTTAAAGTTAGAATACCGGTTTACAAGTTTTTAGTAAAAGTTTTTGAGTTTGTGCTGCACAGAGAGCTACTAAAGTGTTTTTATGTGGAAACATATATAACCATGTATTTTTTGTTTTCATTGGGACAATGTGATTTCCTATCTCCCTGAGTGCGTTATATTGACATAACTCGTACTTTTCTTTTTTCTGTAATTCCATTTTTAAAAATTGCAAAATTGTTGGTTGTAGTTGCTTACAAATTTGTAGAATTCTATTCTCATCTGTATCTATTTGTTGACAAGCTGTCTTTTTCTCTTCATTGGTGTAGTGTAGAAAGTGCTCCGCCGAATTATTAGCTAAATAATCCCATTCCGGCCTTAATATTATTATGTTTTCCTTGATTTTCCTTGGTATGGGATATATTTTATATAATGTATATTCATTTTTTTTGTAGAATGCTAATTTTAATAGTAACTCCTAATTCCCCATTCTGATGTTTTAAATTTACTCTCGCTAGTTGGTTTAGTACTGCTGATGAATATACAAGTGAATGTCCAGTTTCCAGAGTTAGATTTCTTGTTAGACTTGTTAATAGTTGTGAATCTATAAGTAATGGTTGTATTTTATGTTATTATGGATTATTATGGATTCTTGTTCTACGAAATTATTATGGATTCTTGTTCTAACAAATAATCATATAATCGTTCTAATTCAGCCAGTGCGAATATAACTATTGGATTAATTTCCAACTCCGCCCACAAATCCCTGTTACCTGCTTTTAAAATGAGTAAATTTGCATTTACTGAGTCAGTTAACTTGATCAATTTTTCTTCCACTTCCTAAGATTGCACTGATAGGTTTCCCGTAACTTGTTTTATAAATTCGAAATTTGATGCCACTGCTGCAGTTTGTTTATCCAATAATTCAATCATAATCCCCCCATTCTTTTGTAATTTATAATTTTTTTTGTAATCATAATCCCCCCATTCTTTTGCTATAGATTCGATCAGAATCTGCTTGATCCATTGTTCCAAATAACCCTTTCGAAATTGGTCCTATAATGTCTAATGCGTTTTTTTCTACTGAAGAAATGGTTTAGTCCTTTGGTTAACTTAATAATTTTATTTCTCCAATATGATATTTCGTCCTTTCATAATTTACAACTTTTATTATTTTGAGAGTTGAAAACAGTGTCGCAGGTACTGCTTTGTTTATTTGATAATTTGTTTATGAATTCCTCTATTTCGTTCTCCCTCGTTATTGTGAATTTAGAATAAATTGTGATTTCGTCCTTGTATTCTATGGTATTTCCTAAATTTTCGAAAACAATTTCTGTGTTTTCAAGTTCCATCATACTCCAAGGTGTGGAGTATGATGGAATATACTCCACACCTTGGACATTAAATATAATAAATATAATATAAGATACATTGTGACGTAATTTTTCCTTATTTCATGTCCTGCGTTTCCTTCCTGACAAATTTTGGCACTGAAAATAACATGATGAAAATTTTCTTTCGTGATTGAAAATTTGCTATGAAGGTGTTTTGTTTTCTAGTCATAAAGGAGTAGGCTGATGCCATAGTTTAAGTCGGTTATTATGTATTCGCCGTGTTTTACCCTTAACCCTTATAATCGTTGTATTTTCGTTTGAACTTTCTAATACTTCAAATGGGCCTAACCAAGTTAAACTAAGTTTGTTTAGTTTTTGTGGATTTAGCAATAGTACCTTATCACCTTCCTTATATGTCGAAGTTTTTTCGTTTTTATCATAATACAATTTTGCCTTATTTTTACTATTAATTAAGTTTTCCCGTGCTAATTGTCTGATCCTCTAAAGTTTGAATTTGATGACGTTACTGATGTCGTATGAATTATATAGAGGCTCAGTTTTCCGGCTTACAAATTTTGGTAATGGATCGCAAAAACCATATAGAACAAAGAAATGTGAAAACTTGGTTCCTTCGTGTGTGATTAAGGGTAAAGGCTGCTTCTGCTAGCCATTCATCCCAAGTTTGCACATTTTTCTCCACTATCATTTTTATATATTCTACTAATGGCCCATGTCTTCTTTCCAATGATCCATTTGACTGAGGGTGGTAAGCGGTCGTTTCCATTTTTTTAATTTTCAACATTTTGCAAAGATTTCTGAAAACTTGGCTAGTGAAGTTGGTACCTTGATCGGTAATTAATTTTTTTGGTATGGCGGAGTATTTTAATATGATCCTCTTATAAAATGCTCTGGCTACTGTTGTTGCCTCCATGTTGGGCAGAGCTACACAATCAAGTAGTTTGGTCAAATCGTCTTGAAAATTTAGAATGTATTTATTCCCTGTATTTTAAATTGGTAATGGTCCAACGATATCTAGGTATACTTTATCAAATGGACGTTTTGCGGTATCTGTAATCATCATAGACATTTTCGTAATCCTTCCTCTTTTAGTTTTTTGACATTTTGGGCATGACTCGATATACTTCCTTACTGTTTTAAGCATTTTCTTCCAAACATAGTGTCTCTTTAGTCGATTGTAAGTTTTAACAACACCTATATGACCGCCGAGAGGTGAGTCATGATGTTGTATGGTTTTTTGGATTTCTTCTTTGTCTATTAATTCCATTCGTTTTATCCATTTCTCAGTTGGTTTACCCGCATCATCCTCATCCTCTTCTTCAGTATTAGGATCTTCTTCATCTTCCTCAATAGTTTTATCCATATCCTTGTCCGTTAATTTAGCCTTTTGAGCTCTAGTTATTACATTTATTTGATTTACTTCCGTATCGTTTCCTTATACAGAATCCGACTTAGATTATACAGAATCCGACTAGCAGAAGTTTTAGAATCCGACTTAGTGCGTCCGCGTTACCATTTTGTTTTCCTGGTGTATATTCGATAGTAAATTTATATTCCGAAAGCCTAATTTTCCAACGGTTTAGTCGTCCTTCGGGATTTCTTTTATTGTACTCACTGATTAATGGTTTATGGTCTGTGAAAACTTTGAAAATTCTTCCCAATAGGTATGACCGAAAATTTTTTATTACCCAATATATTGCTAGCATTTCCTTTTCAATTGTCGCATAATTTTTCTTTGATTTTCCTAATGTTGTGAATTGAAGCACCCAGTACTTCAATTCGCAACCAAAAAACAGCAAATATAACTATTTTGAAATAATTTAAATTTATTGATTAAATTCGCAAAATAATTAAAAATACAATTAGAACAATATTTAAAGAACTGATTGGCTAAATAGACAAAGATAATATAAATTTAAAAAAAAAAATTAAAAAAAAAAAAAAATTTTTAATTAAAAGTGGTAGCTGGTAGCAGTTGAAGCAGTCGAAGCAGTTGAAGCAGATAATTTTAAAAGAGAAACAGTAAAATAGCAGAAGTTTTAGAACATTAAGTGCGATTTAGTTTTCTTTGAAAAAAAAATTATATAAAAAAATATATAAATCGTTTGTATAAAATGAATAAAATGAAATCGATTGGAAGATACGGATCTTCATTATTCTACATAATTATAATCAATACTGAATTAATTATTTTCATAATGGAAAATAATAAAATTTACTTTTTGGCCAGTTACTCATTTAAATCATAAAATTAAATTAAAAAATTGCAAATTGTTAAAATTGATTAAATTAAAATTGAAAAATTTTTTTGTCCAATTTGAATTGTGAACAGTAAAATTAAAAGAAAAATTGTTAATAAATAGTAAAATTTATAATAAATAGTAAAATTTGTTTAAATTAGGAAATTTTAAATAATATTTTATAAAAAATAATCAAAAAAAAATGGTCAAAGTTAAATTAAAATGTAATTTTTATAAATAAGAAAATCAATAAAGAAAAAATAAATAAATTCTAAAATGATCAAGTAAAAAAAAATACAATAAATGCATATACCATATGTACACATAAAACAATATAAAAGTATATAAATTTTTATACCTTAACCTATCCTAATACTTAACCTAGTTTCATTATTTTCATTTTTTTTATACTTTTCATAAGTATAATAAATAAATTTTTTTTGGGTACACATACATTGCTATCAAATATTATAATTTTTTTTATTTTGTTGCACAATTTTTATTTCTCTAAGTTAAAATTGCAAATTGTGCGTTTTTAGCAATTTGTAATAAGTTTATATTAAGGTTTTTTTGTGAAATATAATACATAGAAGTGTATTTATAAAGTTAAATTCGAATATAAAATAGGGTAGCAAAACCAATTAGGGAGTAAGGTTTAAGTTGCTTTAATTTGACACAAAACTGTGTAAAGAAAGTGCAGAATAAAATTTTGCACTAAGTTGACACAGGGCTGTGTAAAAACAAAGAAACTTAATAAAAAAATTTTAACATAAGTGTTAAAATTTTAATAAAATTTGGTTTAACTAACCAACAATTTTTTTCGTTACCCTATATTTACATTTTACATCAAAATTTCATTTTTTTTTTGTAATGACGAAAGTTATATATACATATATATAAAGGGATATATATATATATTTTCAAAATACGTTTGATAATTTTTATATAAAATATTGTTGTCAACTTAATTGATATTAATATTAATATTTTAAATGACGTACGTAAGTTTCATTAGAACAAAGCGCGTTTTTTGTGTAAAGGCATTCGGAGATATTATGAACATTTATTAACAAATTTTTTTTTGGTATTGAATAAAATTTTTATTGCATAATTTTAGTAGTTAGGGAATTTATATTTTTTTTATGTATAAACATTTTGGTCGAAAATTTTTTTTTTATTGCATATATTCAGGAATAAAAATAAAAGAAATAAAAATGAGCATTTTATTTTAAATAATTTTATTAAAAAATTGGAATGATTTTCGTTAAATAAGATAAAATTTAAATTAAAAATAATTTTTAGGAAAAATACAAACACAATTTTTCGAGCTAAAATTTTTTTTCAGAATAAAAAATTCGACCCCTAAACAAAAAGTATACAAAATTTTTTTTCACTTTTTACTGAAATTTAATAAAATTATGACCCTTAAATCATAATATATATAAAAAGGGCATATATACATTGTTGTTGTTGTAATTTTTTTTAATAAGGAGACTAATGTCGCAAAAATCAAAAACCCCAATTTTAGCGCAATCTATTTTAAAATTTTCGAAGCGAATTTCTACCTTTTCATTTCTAAATTCAAGTCCGGAATTTGAAGATTCGGACGAAAAAACTAACACAAACATCGAAAATATAGAGGAAGAACCAAATTTAGAAGTATTAAATAAAAACAATTTTTCTGATTTTTTACACCAAGTGCAGGAAGAAAGAGTGTCGGAAAACAGGAAAAGTTTTAGAACATTAAGATCCGGGGTAAAATATAATAGGATTGGTCGAATAAGAAGACCTAGAAAAGCAAGGAAAAATAAAGGGATTATTACTAAAACGGAAAGAAGAAGTTTAAATATTAAAAAATCCAACGAAATGAATCCAATAAATGACCCCCATATTTTTTGGTATCCCCCTAAACTGACCGTCAGGGTTAAATGCGACCCCTATTCCGCCTCCACCACCACGTCATTTACCTGCGCAACATGAATACAACGCGGAAAATTTCACTAATGACAACTCTTATCATTTGGAACCAACGCTCCTACCGGTTCAAAAAATTATTAAAACATTCTTGGTACACGTTCCAACATTTTCAGGTGTAGGATTAGATATCGAAAATGAATTAAGTAATTTCTTAGAATTGGCTAAACAAGCGTACGACTTAACGAGAGAGGAGCAAAAGGGAATATTATTGCGAATTCTAATCACAAGTAAATTAACAGGTGCAGCTAACGCACTTTTTAGATATGCCAATGTGGAAAATTTTAATCAATATAAGGATATTTTAAGAAATCGTTTTATAGAAAGCAAAGATATGGCTACGTTAGCATCGGAAATTATGGGAATGTACCAATATGAAACGGAAATAGTAGAACTTTTTGGAGAACGAATTTCGGAAAAATTAGCGGCATACCGTAATAGAGTAAATGAACGCTACAATAACGAAGGTAGAGCGCTCATAAATGAAATGGAAATAACTGCGAAAAGAGTATTTTTGGTAGGACTGCGATTAGCAGAGTTGAAACAATATTTATTATTCAAAAATCCGGAAAATTTACGAGTCTCTATAGGAGCAGCTCGACAATATCTAAACGAAACTCGAAATTTAGGAGGCATTGGAAGTTCGAATAACAGTCAAGCAGTCGTAGGGGATCAAATGCTGACATTAATTACGACAATGATGAAAAAATTAAACGAAAATGGACTACAAGCAGAACAGCCCAACAAAAACAAATTTAGTAACGGGAATAATAATAGAAATATTAATAATAATAATAATAACTTTAAGAATAACCAACAACACATGCGCAATAATTTCAACACTGGAACCAGAAATCCAAATAACAACAACAACAACAACAACAACAACAATTTTAGTAATAATTATAGACAATTTTCAAATAATAATAATAATAATTTTAATAACAATAAGACCCCGTTCAATAACTACAATAAGACCCCTAATAGATTGAACAATAATAATGGTAGTATGTTTAACGGAAATAACTACCAATCTAATTATAATAGTAATAATAATAATCCTAATAATATTAGAAATACTAATAGAGGACCCAATTCAAATCCTCTTGTTAAGTGTCTTAAATGTGGTAAACAAGGCCACATAAGTAGAGATTGTACAATGCAATTTCGCTCAAATAATGAAATAAAACGTTGTACCAACTGCGGAATTAACGGACACGAATCCGCTAATTGTTTAAGACCACGCACAGGGAAAAACGGCGCTGGCCCACAAAGAGTTTTAACAGTAAGCAACACAGAAACGACTTCTGAATGGTGCGCAAGGGAAGGGCACAAAATATTGAATTGCGTTGCTCGTCAATCTTATGAATCTAGAATGGCGTTAGTTTCGGGAAACGAGAATGCAGTGAACTAAAAAAGCCCAGCTCATTGCATACGGAGGGCACAACAACCACCTTACAGGAGCCCATAGTTCAATTGGCTTTAGATATAGCCAAAACAGACAAAGTAAAGTTATTAGTAGACATAGGAGCTCAGGTTAGTTTAATAAAAAATTCAACGTTGAAAAAGGGAAAAAAATATGTAAAGATAATAAAGTACAAATAAGCTCAATAAACAATTTGAGCTCCACTTTAGGTTCCTGTGAGGGTAAATTTTTATTAGGGTAAAATTTTAAATGCGATTTCCAAGTTACAGATAATGATATTAAGTTACCAGTTGATGGTATTTTAGGGAACAATTTTTTGATACAATTACAATTTCCAAAAACAAAAACAAATAATTCAGAATTTTATATTCCATTTTCACAAACACAAAATGAAAAAATAAGTATGCATTGTATTAAAGATTCAAATAAATTAAACGCGGTGAAGATACAGCAATTACGAGAAATTTATGAAAAAGTACAGGAGAGTTTTAAGGTAAATAATGGAGTTATGGAAGTAAAAGAGAATAAAGAAGTTATAGTAGAAACTAAGGAGTTATTAAATGAAAATAGTAGTGAATTAAAGGAGGAGAAAATAGGAGGAGGATATTATTGTAGTTAATGCGGAAGTTATGGAAGAAAATGACATAGTAATGAGAAATATAATAATAATTATGACGTAAAAGAAGAGAAAATGGTAAATGATGAAGTTAATAAGGAGAAATATAATAATAATTATGACGTAGAAGGAGAGAAAATGGTAAATGATGAAGTTAATAATGAGAAATACAATTATGACGTAAAAGGAGAGAAAATGGTAAATGATGAAAATATTAATGAAGAATTAGTAATAAAAAATGAAGTAAGTAATCTAAATAAAATTGTTATAGAAGAAGAGTGAACTAGAGACATTCAAACACATAAAATACGGACGACCCCGGAACAAGTTCCAATCAATAGTAGACAATATCGGCTAGCAGAATGTCACAAAAAGGTAATTAACGAAGAAATAAAAAATTTACTGGAGGAGGATATTATACAACCAAGCAAAAGCCCTTGGAACTCCCCTCTATTAGTAGTGCCAAAAAAGGCTGGACCTGAAGGAGAGAAACGATACAGGGTGGTAGTAGATTTCAGAAAAATCAACGAAGTAACATTGGGAGACGCGTTTCCCCTACCAAGGATAGCGGATATAATAGATCAACTAGGGGGATCGCTATATTTCTCAACTTTAGATTTAGCAAGTGGCTACCACCAGGTGGCAGTTGATCCTGAGGATAGAAAAAAAACAACGTTTAGCACAATTTTCGGACATTATGAATTTAAAAAAATGCCGTTTGGTCTCTCAAGGGCACCTGCTACCTTCGAGCGCTTAATGAACCATATACTAACTCGATTACAAGGGTTCAAATGTTTCGTCTATTTAGACGATATTGTAATATATGGAAGAACGCTACGGGATCACGACGAAAAACTTCGAGCTGTTTTTAATAGACTTAGGGAAAATCATTTGAAACTTCAGCCTGAAAAATGCAAATTCTTAAAAAAGGAAGTCATTTATTTAGGTTATAGGATTACAACAGAAGGCATATTACCAAATCCGGAAAAAACGGAATGTGTGGCAAAAAAACGGAATGTGTGGCAACCCCATTCCAAAAACCACTAAAGAACTACAATCCTTTTTGGGATTGGTAAATTATTATCGTGCAAGTATGCCATTATTAGCGGAAAAAGGAGAACCCCTATATCAAATGGCAACAAAAAATAAAAAGTTTCAATGGACGGGCACACACCAAAAGGCATTCGAAGAAATAAAAAAATTACTGACGTCGCCATCTATTCTGAAATATCCAGACTTTACTAAACCATTTTTGTTAGCCACTGACGCTAGTAACCATGCTTTAGGAGCGGTATTATCGCAAGGCGAAGTAGGTAAAGACCTGCCTATAGCCTGCCTATAGCATATGCTAGCAGGGTACTGAACAAAGCGGAACGAAATTACGCTACTATTGACAAGGAAATGTTAGGAGTTTATTGGGCAGTAAAAAATTTTAGATGCTACTTACTAGGACAAGAATTTACAGTCTTTACTGATCATTAACCACTAATAAGTGAATATCGTAAAAAAAGACCCAGAAGGAAAAATTAATAGATGGAAAACACGCTTAGCGGAATATAATTTCAAAATTTTGTACAAGCCAGGTAAATTAAACACTAACGCTGATACACTAAGTCGAATTCCAGAAGATGAAGGAGAAATCGATAACAAGGAAGGTACAAAAAATACATTCGCAATTACTCGAACTAGTTCAAGGAAAAAGGAAATCGGAGACGAAATAACAGAAAAGGAACATAAAGTCGAAACGGAGGGAAAAGAAATAAAGAAGTTAAATAAGGCAGTATCTAAAAAACAAAAAAAGGAGGAAGAGTAGGATATAGGACCGGAAATATCAAACAAAATAATTCTGAAGGATAAAGAGGTAATTAGAACGATATTAAAGGAATACCACGATTCAGCAATAGGAGGGCACGCGGGAATAACCAAAACATACAGAAGAATTAGACAATATTATTAATGGGAAAAAATGCTGTCGGACATTTACGTGTATATTAAGAAATGTCCTAAATGCCAAAAAATAAAAAGAGGTAAAGTAACCATAATGCCGTTAGTAATAACACCTACAGCAGAAAAACCCTTTAAAAGAGTATATTAAATATCGTGGGTCCTTTTCCAATGACCACAAATGGAAACAAATATATACTTACATTTCAGGACGACTTAACGAAATTTTTTGACGTAATACCAATTCCGAACGGCGAAGCAACAACGATAGCGGAAGCTTTCTATAGAAATATTATATTAAAATATTCAATAATACCCAAGGAATTATTAACGGATCAAGGTGCAAATTTTACAGGTAAATTGCTCCAACAACTATGTAAATTATTATACATTAGGAAATTACAAACTACTGCGTACCATCCGCAAACAAATGGTTCGTTGGAAAGGCGGCATGGGCCATTGGTCGAATATTTGAAAATATTTGTGAATGAACATGTACAAACCTGGGACACTTGGATAGCAGAAGCAGTGTTTGCACATAACCATACACCACACAGCGGGAGCAAATTTTCACCACTATATGCACTATACGGATTTAGTGAACCACTTCCTAGTAACTTACAAAAGACCCCGGAACCATTATATAATTTCGACGATTATTGTTTAACGTTAAAGCATAGAATGCAAAAAATTCATCAAACTGTAAGGGAAAATTTAAGTAAAGGCAAAATAAAAGCCAAGGATTATTATGATAAAACTAAAAAAGACGAAAAATTCAATGTAGGTGATCAAGTACTAATAATGAATCCAACCAAGCTACACAAACTAAGCGTTCCTTGGTTGGGTGCTTATGAAGTAATAAAAGCGGACAAAGTAAATTCCACTATCAAAATAGGTAGGAAACCCAAAATAGTCCATAATAATAGACTTAAAAAATGGACTTCATAAATACAATATATTAACTAGAATTAAGTATCTCTAATCAAATCTACCATATTATTTAACACAAAATTAATTTATTAGCTTAATATTACATTATCACTTTTTCAAAAAAGGAGACCCTAAACTAAGTATTTAAAAAAAAAAATGAAGTTTAATTTTTTTTAAAAAAAGACCCCTAAACAAAGAATCTTTTACAAAAATTTCAAATGCATAAAAATGCATATATAAAAAAAACTATACACCATACTAATATAAAAGGTTAATAATAAACCAACTAAAAAAGTAAACATCAGAAATGTACACGCACAAAATGAATGCAAAAAAATCAGGGGTATCAGATTGCACACAAATTGAAATTTTTTTACCAACAACAAAATTACTCAGCTAGTTCGATATGGAAGTGAAAAAAAATAAACAAAAACAATAACATTATTCACACATAATTATTTTCAAGTATAATTTTTTTTACATATAATATAATGAGATACAACTTATAATTTCATATTCATATATAATTTTATGATTATACATATAATATAATATAAGCACATACAATTTATAATATTCATATATAATATAACATAGATATTTTTTTTACATACATTTTTTCTCTATATATATTTTTTTTATATAATACAATTAATAAAATTCATTTTTTAATATTACACATTTTTTTTAAAATACACATTTTTATCACTACATTTTTTATTTCAATTATAAATAAGGTAGACTTCTGAAAAAAAAGGAATATAAATAAAATCAGAAGATTAAAATAGGAAATAAATCATACTAACCTATTCCAAATCACGATAGTACTTCCGATATTTCCTCCGTTTGTGGAATTTCTGGGGCAGTGCGACCCCCGGATGTAAACTTTTATACATTATTTTAGTAATTGTAACCAAAAAATTTTTTAAATATTACAAAATATATTATACTTAGCAATTTCTTAAAAATTTTGTTTTCTAAACAGTTTTTTTTTTAAGAAAATACAGGGTGATTTAAAGTAATTAATAGAAATTTATTTTAAGGTACAAAATGATGTCGCGATTGATATTATGTTATCTAATAGGATAGGTAGCAGGTAAATTCTTGGAAGTAAAAGAATTAAAAACGGAAGCCATTTTATTTGAATACCAAGGCGATCCCACAACTCATAAAAGCAATATAGAAATTTTCACTAGGTTTAAGTTATTAGAAATAAAAGACAGATAATTTTAAAAATAAGATATCAGTAGTATATAGGACGATTTGGCGTGGGAAAATTTCAGGTGTCATTAATGGGTAATTAATGGTGTGATTAATGGTGCAATTAATGGGGTAATTAATGCGGTAATTAATGGGTAATTAATGGGTGTGATTAATGGTGTGATCAATGGGCGTTGTTGATTGGTGTGATTAATGGGCGTTGTTAATTGGTGTTCTTAATGGCTGTTTTTAATGGCTGTTTTTAATGGCTGCTATTAGCGGCTAATGGCTGCTGGCTGTTTTTAATGGCTGCTATTAGCGGCCCTGTGTATATGCCGTTGCGCATGGTTAGTTTTGTCTTTCTCTGTTCTGTATTCTGCTACTTCCTGTAAGTGTAAATGGATAAGGGGCTTAAGTGCATATTTTGTGTGGCTTGTGTATACTGGCTTTCGTAAGTATAGGTGAGGTTAAAATTAATTATGAAAAAAAGTTGTGGCTTTGTGAGGATTGAACTGGGCACATTGTGTTTAATAAGTCTGCGCTCTACCTGCTAAGCCATCAACTTATTTTGTATTCATGATTTATATTTGATATATAATCTACATTTATTCGTTCCATGTTCTTTATATACAGATATAAGGTCTGTATAATAATAAGCAACGGAAACCGGTTTGGTCAAGAATGCGAATACAAAACGGAGAATGAAAATAAAAAAATATGTAAATATACTGTGGGTAATATAAAAAATTTGTTTATATTCTGAAAAAAAAAAATATATTTTAAAAAAAAAATTGTTTCTTTGAAGTGGATTTGAACCATCAAGCTTCGATTTGTATCCCAACGCGCTACCAATTCGGCTATCAAAGATAGTCGGTCGCGCTTGGAAATTTGTGTACTTATATTTTTTGTTATTAAGTAATATACAAAGTACGATTTCAGAAATGATATATATATATATATATATATACTTATGTACATATATGTTAATCTTTTTATTTTTATATAGGCTATTAAGAAATAATATTTAACATAAATTAAAATAGATGATCTAGAAAAATAATATTTTTATTGTTTTGTCTAGTAAAAAAAATAATTATCAAATTTGCAATAGTGTTGTTTACCCTTTGTTTGCATTTTTATAATTATTTTTACATTTTTACTTAACTTTGCACTTTTTTGAAAAAAATATCTGATTACAAATGATGATTTTTTTGTTGCATAATATTAAAATTTTAGTTTTAAATACATAAAACAAAAAATTTGTTTATATTTAAAAAAAAAATGTTGCTTTGAAGTGGATTTGAACCATCAAGTTTCGATTTGTATGCCGACGCGCTACCAATTTGACTATCAAAGATAGTCGATTGCGCTTGGAAATTTGTGTACTTATATATTTTTGTTATTAAGTAATATAAAAAGTACGAATGATATATATATATATATATATACTTTTGTACATATGTTAATCTTTTATTTTTTTATATAGGTTATTAAGAAATAATACATAATATAAATTAAAATAGAATAATCAAGAAAAATAATATTTTTATTGTTTTGTCTAACAAAAAAATATAATTATTAAATTTGCAATAGTGGAGTTTACACTTTGTTTTCATTTTTATAATAATTATTTTTACATTTTTAATTAACTTTGCACTTTTTTGCAAAAAAATATCTGATTACAGCAAATGATGATTTTTTTTTGTTGCATAATATTAAAATTTTTATTTTTAAATACATAAAACAAAAAATTTGTTTAAAATAAAATGTTGCTTTGAAGTGGATTTGATCCATCAAGCCTCGATTTGTATGCCGACGCGCTACCAATTTGGCTATCAAAGATAGTTGATTGTGCTTGGGTACTTTTATAAGGTTTGTTAACTTAATAAGTTAAAGAAAACTAGCTAAGTATATAACTTATCCATATGTAAATAGAAATACTCGGTAGATTTTTTGTTGTATTTAAAAAAAAATATGCTTTATCGTGGATTCGAGCATAGTACTTTTGGTTAGTACGCCGCTAAGCAAAAAGTTATTGAAGATTATTTAAGCGCAGAATAATATGTACATTTTTTTTATATGATACAAAAAAAATTTGATTGGTTGAGTTTGTATATGTTATTGTTTGTTTAAATCATGTCCTGTAGGAAAAAGAAATCACATTTACATATAAAAAAGTTTACCTACTACAGAAAATACTCTGAAAATCTAGAGTTTTTAATGATAGTCGTAAAAATTTATATATAAAAGTATTTCTTTGAGGATTTTTTAAGTTTTGCCTGGGTTTCGATTATGAAATTATACTGTTCTGCTGATTTTTATTTTATATAGTCATAATGTAGCTGTATATAAAATATAAATATTTTTGATTAATTCAAAAATGATGGTCTGAATTCCATTCAGTGTTATTATAAAATAATATAGTTCTTATAAATGTTTTACAAAATGCATGCATGCGAAAGAAAGAGATTGAATTTGTTTGTGTATTTTGATTAGTAAGTCAACATGAATGTATATTACGCAGAATTAAGAAAAACTTATTAAAAATATATATAAATATTTTTTGATAAATTCTTTGAACCTGTTTGCTTTTTCTCGTTATAATTGTTATGCACTAATTTTAAGAAATTGTTGGCAAAAATGTTTATTTAATGTTATTGGTCTTTATGGTTGAATGAATACATCGTTATACCTTTTGCATATAATATCAACCAATTTTTATATTATTATCAACCAGTTTTAATATTTCATATTAATAAACCATTTTGGGGTTTGTACCAAGTTGTCATATATTAACACAAAAAAAAAAGATGTCGATACGGTTTTGCTTCAATTCTTCCTATGAAAAAATATTTTATAATAAATTTATGTTATTTAATTTAATTTTAATAAGGTTAATGGCTGGGGATTCCTCCTATTCTTTGTACGTATATTCAGTTCAGTTAATTTAAATGGGTGATTTAAGTTATTAGGTCATGTACTTTTGGCACTTGTGTCTATTGATGGTAAAGAATGAATTGAAAGATATATGTTTCTGGTATTATGTAGTCACTAGTTCGTTGACATTGGATATTTTGATTAACGTTATTTGGACAGTTCTGCTTGATTTCATGCACAGCAAATTTACTTTTACTACTTGGTTTCCGCTTCGTCTTTCCTTATATGGCATTTGTGTTCTGTTGCTACATTTTGTATAATATTTTTTTTGTATAGTATAGTTCTCTTATTATGTAAATCACATGGAACATTTATTAATTAATTTTGAAATATTAACTGCGTGTGTGTGAGTGCATCAAGTCATCGTATGCTTATTACCTAAGTTTGTCCTATATATTTATAATATCAATCGCAACTCGTTTTTTTTTATTGTGGAAAACATAATTAGGAAAACTAAATGAACTTTAAACGAAAATATATATTTGTTGTAAAAACTATTATGGGTTAATAATTAAAAGTAAATGTATACTTTAAATTAGATAACAAAAATAATAATAATTTTGGAAAGTTTATAAATAGATTTTGAATTAATATAAAAATGTAATAAGTTATTATCTCTGGTTGGTTAGTTGTAAAATAAGTTTTGGTATGAAAAATTATTTGCAAAAAAAAAAAACAAAAATGCTTAGTATATATTTTGGGTAATAAAAATTTTGTTTTTACTAGGTTCTCGATTCGGAAATAATACAGTTGAAAATTAATTTTGTAATTTATATTAGTCATTATATATAATGTTGATATTGCATATACATATAAAATTTCTTGATTAATACTATAAACCTGTTTGTATTTTCATATTACATATATATTTATATTAAGTTTCCGCAAATAATAAGATGTACATATATGAACTAATTTTAAGAGTTTGTCTTGGAACAACATTTTTATATAATATTATTGACCCTTATTGAGTAATCCATAAAATTATAATCTTATTAAATTTACTATATAATTATTTATCTTTCTTGAATTAAAATATTTATGCATTATACCTATATTTGAGTAATGATTTTGTTAATTTTTAGTGCGGGTGACTTGCAATCATTTTAAAACCTTTGCATATGTAGTGGAATAATGTTATACATATCTACATACAATTATCACTTTTGTTTTCATTTTGTTGTGAAATTATGATAAATTATATTATATTAATATTTTATCAGCAAGTAAATTTGTAGGTTAAACAGAATATAAGGCGATGTATAATAATACTTTTATGTGTTGAGTTTCTTTTCTTCTTTCACGTTGACTTCTTATAAATAATATAGTTTTGATTTGCATGAAAAATTACCATATAAAGTCCCCAATAAGGTGTACATATAAATATATTCATTATTTTTGTTTTTCATTTTGCTTTCATAAATAGTTTATAAGTTTTTTCCTTTCTTTTACATTAGCTTAAATCAAGATAATTATTTTATATGATGCAAAAAAAAGGAAATAGCTGAATTATTTTTCAATAAAATTTTTTTTTGATTTGTAAACAATAAAAAATGCAATTATAAATATATGAAATATACATATATATATAATATAAAATCAATCTTGTCAAAAACAATGACAAACCTACATAGCTTAATTTAGAGAGATCCAATAGTGTCCATTAAGTTAAAATTATTTTTTAAAAAAAAATTAATTCAATTTTGTTTTATTTATTTGTAAACAATAAAAAATGCAATTAGAAATATATAAAATATACATATATATATAATATAAAATCAATCTTGTCAAAAACAATGAAAAACCTACATAGCTTAATTTAGAGAGATCCAATAGTGTCCATTAAGTTAAAATTATTTTTTTAAAAAAAATTAATTCAATTTTGTTTTATTTATTTGAAAAAAATGCAGTGTAAAATTTATGAACTAAAAAAAATAAGACATTTAAAAAAAAATTCTTGATATAATTAACAATTTTTTAATTTTATAAATTTTATTTAAGAAACATTACATTTGACCCCCTAAAATCAAAAAGGCTAAGTAACTTTTTTTTAGTAAAGCTTTTTTTTTTTGTACAGTTTTGTAAAATAAAAAATATTACACAGTTCTCGAAGATTTACTGTATGCGGAATCAATGTTTCTGATTTTTATATATTTAAACTCCGACTACAGTTGATTCCGTTTAAGTAAAACTATTTATAATATAAAATATATAGTATATATATGCGTCTAGAAATCACAGGGCCAAAATTTAAGATAAAACAATTTTCAGTTAGAGAGAGTTTACTGTATTATAAAATTTTAAGTTTCTTCGATTTATCAGATAAAACTAAAAGAGTAAATATAAATTATAAATAAAATTAAGAAATCGGTATTGAGATTGAAAAAAAATTCTATTTTTTGTTTTGTATTTTAAACTTACATTTTTATGAAAACATAAATAAAAAATAAAGAAAAGTTTATATACTTATGTATAAAATCAAAAAAGTTTTTATCCGTGTGCATACCAATTTATAAATTTAATTATAATTTTTTTAATTGCAATTTTTTTTTTTTTTTTTGAAAAATCTCTGAAACCGGATGAAGAAAAAAAAACAGAAAACAAGTTTTAACAAGAATATATCCCAAAATGACATAAGAAGTTACAATTAAAGGTCAATGACTTCGTCAGTAAATCTATAAAAATTTGCAAATAATATGCCGATTGTAGCCCAATACATGTTATGCAAAAATATTTAAAACATTTTTTTTTACCAAAGAACGCATAGTATCCATAAGGACAAAAATAAAATAATAAGTAATATTTAATTTTTTTTTTGGATTATATAAAATTTCTCTCATAATTTTAAAACAATAGACAATTTTATTTATATTAAAACAGTTGTTACATTATCAAAAAAGAAAATGTGTTGTGTGTGGTAATAATATGCTATAAATTAAATAATGTAAGTAAAGATCTTCTTACTAATGTAAGTAAAGATCTTCTTACTTCTTACTATCTTATTTTTCTATAGATTACATCTTTTAAGATGGCATATATTGAAGAAATAGAGCTGATAAATTTAAAAACAAAGAAATATTTTTCTTCGTTTGTCTGTTATCTCATTCGCAAAAAGAAAATATTTATATGTTGTTGTAACTAACGAATTATAAAATATACGTAATAATTATTTTATTTATGTAATAAACAAATTGCCAAAAAGAAGATTTTAAATTTTAATTGTTATTTTAATGTTTTCTTACATCTATAGCACTCTTATTTATTTATTTTAACACTTTATTTAAAGATTATTAATAAAAACTAAAATTATTTTGGTATATAAATTACCCCAATTTTAATATTTCATAATGTTTACAAATCATGCTATATTATAACAAGTAAAAGCCTTACATATTCAAACTCCGAAACTTTAATACCTACTATAAATTTATAAAAACTGTCACACATACATATACATTACTACAAAATAAAGATGTAGATTTAGGTACCAAACTTTTGAATAAATAATTTGTTTAATAAAAAAAATAAACTGGCTACGAAAATGTACGACAGGACAGGTTTCGGTGAGGTATACAACTACTTGGTAGGTAAGGTATAGTATATTATAATTATAAAAAAAGAAAGCAATTTAAAATTTTTAGTTATTAAAATTCTTGAATTTTTTACCTACAAACTATTTTAAAATAAATAACAAATTAATTTTGTATTCCTAAATTATAAATATTTTTAGAGTTGAATAATTATATACATATATACATATTTATCGCCGCCTCACTATTTAAATGATATATATGCCTTTTTGTCGTTTTTGAGTTAAGTATACAACTATGGCCCAAACCAAAAGAATTTGACAGTGAATTTTTATTTTGGTAACTTAATGAAAATATCTAAAATTTTCTTCCAAGTGTTCATTATATTCAGGTCTCTATACATAAAATATGTATATGTAAATTTGACCTATTCGATAAAAAAAAATTTGTAATACATATATACATACACCAATTTCACACATTTTGATATTTAAATTAAAAGAAATCTATTAATTAAATCTAACAGAATTTTCATTTCTAAGCAAATATTATCAATAATTTTTAAAATATATATAAAGTTTTATGAAAATTGACTAAATTTCTGATTAGTTGCTCTCCAAAATTAAATTGCAATATACTCTGTCTCAGGTTTTTGTCGTTTATATCAGTTAACTACTGCGGTGACGATATATTATATTAATAACTAATATATTATGTTGATTTTAACTTTAACACTTTCGGTAGGGAAAAATCTTGATTAACTGAAACAATACATAAATTGCACATATTTTTTTTTATCGAATAGGTCAAATTTACATATACATATTTTATGTATAGATACCTGAATATAATGAACACTTGGAAGAAAATTTTAGATATTTTCATTAAGTTACCAAAATAAAAATTCACTGTCAAATTCTTTTGGTTTGGGCCATAGTTGTATACTTAACTCAAAAAAGGCATATATATCATTTAAATACTGAGGCGGCGATAAATATGTATATAATTATTCAACTCTAAAAATATTTATAATTTAGGAATACAAAATTAATTTGTTATTTATTTTAAAATAGTTTGAAGGTAAAAAATTCAAGAATTTTAATAACTAAAAATTTTAAATTGCTTTCTTTTTTTATAATTATAATATACTATACCTTACCTACCAAGTAGTTGTATACCTCACCGAAACCTGTCCTGTCGTACATTTTCGTAGCCAGTTTATTTTTTTTATTAAACAAATTATTTATTCAAAAGTTTGGTACCTAAATCTACATCTTTATTTTGTAGTAATGTATATGTATGTGTGACAGTTTTTATAAATTTATAGTAGGTATTAAAGTTTCGGAGTTTGCAGGTAGAGACTATAAATTTTTTTAAAGCGGATTTCGACTTGAAATATTTAATTGCTAAAATATATGTTTTGAAATTTTATAAAACATAAATCTAAGATCCTTTATATTATAATTTTATTTTCTAATTTTTAAATGATATTTTGAACGAATAGAAAATAATAACTAACTTGCAAAGGAATTTATTGCTTTTATTGAGAGAAAAAAAATGAATTGTATTTTTGTAGAAATATATATATATATGTATAATTTATAAACTATTTTTTAAGGACTTAAAATCAAATTAATACTACGAGTCGAGTATATACATATTATTATCAAAATAATTTTGTTTCTTCATTTTTCAGTATGTATTTTATTATTAATTCCTTTAGATAATTTTGTTTTATTTTGTTTATAGTATTAGTATTAATATAGAATACAAGAAAATTAAATAAATTTAAATAATATGTAAGACTTTTACTTGTTATAATATATCATGATTTGTAAACATTATGAAATATTAAAATTGGGGTAATTTATATACCAAAATAATTTTAGTTTTTATTAATAATCTTTAAATAAAGTGTTAAAATAAATAAATAAGAGTGCTATAGATGTAAGAAAACATTAAAATAACAATTAAAATTTAAAATCTTCTTTTTGGCAATTTGTTAATTACATAAATAAAATAATTATTACGTATATTTTATAATTCGTTAGTTACAACAACATATAAATATTTTCTTTTTGCGAATGAGATAACAGACAAACGAAGAAAACTATTTCTTTGTTTTTAAATTTATCAGCTCTATTTCTTCAATATATGCCATCTTAAAAGATGTAATCTATAGAAAAATAAGATAGTAAGAAGTAAGAAGATCTTTACTTACATTAGTAAGAAGATCTTTACTTACATTATTTAATTTATAGCATATTATTACCACACACAACACATTTTCTTTTTTGATAATGTAACAACTGTTTTAATATAAATAAAATTGTCTATTGTTTTAAAATTATGAGAGAAATTTTATATAATCCAAAAAAAAAATTAAATATTACTTATTATTTTATTTTTGTCCTTATGGATACTATGCGTTCTTTGGTAAAAAAAAATGTTTTAAATATTTTTGCATAACATGTATTGGGCTACAATCGGCATATTATTTGCAAATTTTTATAGATTTACTGACGAAGTCATTGACCTTTAATTGTGACTTCTTATGTCATTTTGGGATATATTCTTGTTAAAACTTGTTTTCTGTTTTTTTTCTTCATCCGGTTTCAGAGATTTTTCAAAAAAGAAAAAAAAAATTGCAATTAAAAAAAATTATAATTAAATTTATAAATTGGTATGCACACGGATAAAAACTTTTTTGATTTTATACATACAGTTGCGAACATGAAAATAGCCGTAGCAGTGAAAAAAATGATTACATATAATTCAGATTTGCTTTGAGCTGGATATAAATTACTCTTAATTGAAATGTTTTTTATTAAGTAATTTAAAAATTGTATCCGAAAATTAATTATTTCAATTCTAACTTTATAATGGCACAAAATTATAACAAATATTAGTTTTTTAATATTGCTACAGCTACTGCTATTTTAGTGTTCACAGCTGTAAGTATATAAACTTTTCTTTATTTTTTATTTATGTTTTCATAAAAATGTAAGTTTAAAATACAAAACAAAAAATAGAATTTTTTTTCAATCTCAATACCGATTTCTTAATTTTATTTATAATTTATATTTACTCTTTTATTTTTATCTGATAAATCGAAGAAACTTAAAATTTTATAATACAGTAAACTCTCTCTAACTGAAAATTGTTTTATCTTAAATTTTGGCCCTGTGATTTCTAGACGCATATATATACTATATATTTTATATTATAAATAGTTTTACTTAAACGGAATCAACTGTAGTCGGAGTTTAATTATATAAAAATCAAAAACATTGATTCCGCATACAGTAAATCTTCGAGAACTGTGTAATATTTTTTATTTTACAAAACTGTACAAAAAAAAAAAGCTTTACTAAAAAAAAGTTACTTAGCCTTTTTGATTTTAGGGGGTCAAATGTAATGTTTCTTAAATAAAATTTATAAAATTAAAAAATTGTTAATTATATCAAGGGTTTTTTTTAAATGTTTTATTTTTTTTAGTTCATAAATTTTACACTGCATTTTTTTCAAATAAATAAAACAAAATTGAATTAATTTTTTTTAAAAAAATAATTTTAACTTAATGGACACTATTGGATCTCTCTAAATTAAGCTATGTAGGTTTTTCATTGTTTTTGACAAGATTGATTTTATATTATATATATATGTATATTTCATATATTTCTAATTGCATTTTTTATTGTTTACAAATCTGTTGATGGCTCAGCAGGTAGAGCGAATAAGTTGATGGCTCAGCAGGTAGAGCGCAGTCTTATTAAACACAATGTCCCCAGTTCCTCACAAAGCCACAACTTTTTTTTCATAATTAATTTTAACCTCACCCATACTTACGAAAGCCAGTATACACAAGCCGCACAAAATATACACTTAAGCCCCTTATCCATTTACACTTACAGGAAGTAGCAGAATACAGAACAGAGAAAGACAAAACTAACCATGCGCAACGGCATATACACAGGTGACGAAAGAGCAATAACCAGATGACCTAATTACCACGGCAGCACACGACAGCCATTAAGAACAGCCATTAAAAACAATACGCGGAACGATTAGAGGGGGAAGTTGACAAAATCAATCACTTTTTTTCAAGAAGGGAAAAAAGGGGACTGTTAAACGTTATCGGATCGGTTAGCAAAACTTTATTCGGTACAATGGACGACGAGGATGCAAATAAAATTTATAACTTACTAAACAAACTAGAACAGAGAAGCGACCGAAGACTAGAAATATTAGACAAAAACACGGCAGTAGTAAGTAGACACACCTAGAACAAAATTTCTCAGGTACGATAGAGATGGAAAAAAATAAGCCACTTTGGTGTAAAACTAAAAATGTATGGAATTTTTTGTTTTGCGTTGGTATTAGAAGAGAGACATGAAATAAAAGACACTTGGATGTTAGTAATCTACAATATTTGCCACTTTGATGCAAAAACGAGAATAAAAGTTTTTTGTTGTTCTTTGTCGACCGTTTGTAAACTTATTTTGTTCTAAACCATACTTTTTTTTTGTAAAACAAAATAAACTTGTTCTATAGGAATGCATTTGAAAGACCATTATTTTGTATAGGCATCAAGTTTCTCATTTTTCTAAACCCCACCTATTTGTAAACAAAATACACTATTTGTATAGGAATGCATATCATCTAAGTTGAAAGAACATGTGTAAATACTTGTTTGTAAAATATTTAACAACAACAAAAAAGCACATAGTTTATTACTTATATTTTTGCAGTTTTCTTTTTGCATACAAGAAACTTGATGCCTATACATATGTTGTATAGCATAGCATAGCATCATGGTTGTGTATTTCTATTTCTGTACAAAAATGCAATAACAAATATATGGTATATTTTTATTCTTGTTGTTCGCTATAATGTGGTATGTATTACGTATTTTTATTACAAAAACAAAAGTATACGTAATATCGCCACTGCTAGAGTAAAGTTAAGTAGAATAGTGGGATAAAGAAAAACAAAAAAAATGCATTATGTGTGAGAGGAGATATGAATGAAATAGCATAGCAGCATGGCAGCTGTTTCAGATCCGCCTTTGTAAATAAAAGAAATATGATTGCATAATATTTTTTTATTTATACATTATATGAGCTAATATACTAATATTACATAATAATGAAATTAATTATATGAAATGAGAAAATCGTTTTATATTTTGTTGCATATTTGGTACTATGCGTAAAATCTTGGATGTTCCTCTATCTGTTAAACCACATACATCCATGCCTTGATTTTGAGATTCCGGTTTTTTGTACTGATCGGTAAATATATAACAATTAGGTGAATATTTTTTATGTTCGTTCAATATGCTATCGTGTTTCTGCCAATGATATATCTGAACTTTACAGTAATAACACTGTACAATATCGCCCGTATTTAAATAGAAAAAGCCATTTGAGGCCAGATCTTTGCTTATAAAAGACTTAGGCCAACCCTCAAATGTTTTAAGACGTTCTTGGTTTTCACTTAATAAAGTCATTGCAAGGTTAATTTGATACAAATTAAATCTTAAAGAAGTGTGTCGTATTTATACCGTTTTTATTTTAATATGAGTAATACTAATTCAAAAATTAAAAGGGTGTACTATGACAAAGAAGGAGTTAATATATATGGTTCTGTAGCAAAAATCCATGCTGCCTTAAGAAATAAAAAAGTAAGTCACAATCAAATAAAAAATTGGTTGAAATCTGAGGATGTTTATACTTTACACTATCCTGGAAAAAAAAAGTTTCGAAGAAATCATTATTTAACTCAAGATATAGATCAGTTATGGGAAATTGACCTATTCGATATGAAAATGTATAAAAACGTTAATGATAATTATACATTCTTGTTATCGGTGATTGATGTTTTTTCAAAATACGGTTGGGTAGTGCCACTAAAAAATAAAACAGGTAAAGAAATAACTAAAGCCTTTCATAAAATCCTTGAACAAAGCGGTAGAAAGCCTATAACTGTTCAATCAGATAAAGGAAAAGAATTCAAATTTTCAAAATTATCTGAAACATAATAATATCAGACAACGTTTTCCAACTATTTTATCTACACAAAAAGCCGCAGTTGTTGAACGCTTTAATCGCACAATAAAGGAAAAAATGTTTAAATATTTTACGGAAAGCTCTACTAAAAGATATATAGATATATTACCCAATCTTGTCAATTCTTATAATAAATCGTAGCACAGTACAATAAAAATGAAACCATCCGAAGTTAATCAGAAACATGTGAAACAAATTTATGAAATTTACAAGAATATTCATAAGAAAGACCCTCAAATTAATGTAAATATATTTAAAGACGATTATGTACGCATTGTTAGGAAAAAAGCAATTTTTGAACATGGCTATACGCAGAAATGGACAAAAGAAATTTTTAAATTCCACAAAATTATAAATGGGATACCATATCCGCTATTTATTTTAAAAGACTTGAGAGGTCGAGAAGTTAAAGGTAGATTTTATTATCAAGAACTTCAGAAAGTTTATAAAAAAAATGACAGTTTTTAATCATCCATTTACAATGATGATTGCTGGACCCTCGGGTTGTGGTAAAACAACATTTATTTGTAAATTGATAAGAAAAATGGATCAATTTATTAAACCTGTACCGACACAAATTTTATGGTGTAATCCTGAATTTAGTGCAGTACCAAAAAGTATAAGAAATTTGGAATATCATAATGAGGTTCCAGAAAATATCAGTAATGTAAATAATGAACCAATACTAATTGTTTTGGATGACTTAATGTTAAATGCTTACAACAGCAAAGTATGTGAACTATTTACAAAAGGATCACACCATCGAAATTTATCAGTTATTTTAATTACACAAAATGTTTTTCATCAAGGAAAACATTGTCGTGATATATCACTTAACTGCAAATATTTGGTTCTTTTTAAAAATCCCCGAGACAAGTCACAAATAATTCATTTGGCAAAACAAATTTATCCTGAAAATTCAAAGGAATTTCTAAAAGTATATAATGAAGTAACATCAGTTCCTTATGGTTATATTATTCTAGATATGACACAAGATATCAACGATATATTTCGCTTCAGATCAAATATACTTAATTCAAATTATTTTGAATGTTTTTGTACATTAAAACAATTAACAGAGTTATCGGAGAAACATGAAACGTTTGACAACAAACCGTCATATCTTACACGTATTAATAAAATCTAAACCAAAATTTCGTCAAATTTTGCTTAAAAACTGTGATCCAGAAGTTATTAAAACTATTTGTGAAATAGCCATAAATACCCTTAATGGAAACCACAAAGTGTCTAATCAGATTTATAATAAATTAAATAAAAATAAAAAAGTGTTGCATTGCTTAGCTTGTCCCAAAAAATCTTTGAAAGTAAAAAGAAAATTTATTATACAGAAAGGAGGGTTTTTACCTATGTTGATAGGTTCAGTACTATCAGGCTTACTTGGAAGTTTATTATCAAAATAGTTTTTTAGAAACATGAATAATTTACAACGGATGATTGTTATACCTCCAGAACTTTATAACAAGCTGAAAGAGAATTTCAATAATGATGCAGAGCTTTCACACCTTGACAAAAGTATGAAAGAAATACTTTTAAATAAAAAATTATTAGAAAATGAAAAATGGTATACATTTCGTCAAAAACTAATCAAATTTGCCAGCAAAAAAAGACATCAATTACAGCAAAGAGCTTATAATAACTCCCAGCCACAACAATTAGAACACCCACCTTCTATAAACACAAGTAATTTTACAAAAAAAATATTTTCAAGTATGAGCACCCAAACGGAACCAGTTAGCAAAGCAAAAAGAACACAAAGGGTCTTAATTACACCTGAAGATGTGCTTGTGCAACACCAAAAACCTGAAAATGTTGATGTGCAACTCCAAAACCTCGAAAACGATATGTATACATTTACACCTGGCAAGATAATTGCAACATCTGATAAAGACAATGTTGATTCTGAAACGGATGACGAAGTTTTTGATAATGATGACGAAATACGAAATTTAGATCTCTCAGCAACACCAACAGGAAAACGTATAAAAGAAAGGAAATCTATTGGTTCAGCAGATGTACGTATGTTTGAAACAGATGAAGGTGATATTATTTCAGTGCCTATATTTGATAGACCTAAAAAAGATACGAGTATAAATCGTCAATTACGTTCTTCTACTAAGAAAGCATCCGCTCAAACTTTATTGAGATTCCCAGTTCGTAAAAAAATATTAAAATCAGAAAAGGATAATTTACAAGCCAAATCAGAAAAAGATAAGTTAAAACCTAAAACGACAACTCCATTAAATCTTACACAGTGGACAACTTATAAATAAAAAAATGAATCAAACAGATGATTTTTTCATTACTCTCTTGAGTGATGCTTCTAATAATTATTATAACAATAACTCGTTGACACGTTTTACAAATAAATTTCCAACTGAAATTAACTTAACACATAATAATTGGAAAGTAGGTGTTTCGGAAGTATATATTAACGATTTTATACCGAATAGGTATAACGAAAATTATGAAGAAAGTGCATTTATAATAATTGGAAGTACGGAAAAAAATTAATTAGGCGTAGGGAAAACATATATTCCATATAACAAAGATGATGTAAAATGTGACTGGAAAGCCTCTATTTTACCAATACTTCTTGAAAATATATCTGGGGGACCAGGCTTAAACAAAAAAGAATGTGAACGATATTTGATTTCGGAGATTTACACCTTTATCACAGATGATGAAAATAAGGATCCGGACAAAATTCTAGATATGAAAGAGTCAAAATATATTGAAGTGTGTGTAACTAGCCCTAAAATAAATGTGAAGATTCCTATTAGCAGATCATATTCAGTCAAAAGCTTTATGAAAACTATTTTTTCCCAAGTTAAAAATATTAGATCACAATAAACAAATTGTCAAAGCTTTTGAAGTATTTTTAAACGATTTTACTTCAATATCAAAAGCAGCAATGTTGTTTATGTACACTGATATAATAGAACCATGTTTTGTGGGTGATTCAAAGGTACGAGTTCTTAATATTATTGAAACAAAAAACTCTTTTGAATCAACAATAATCAAATATAAAAGTGTACAATATATTAATGTCGAAAAAAAAGTTTTTGATAACATATCCATAAAACTAGCTGATTAATTTGGATTTGATATAAATTTTAGCAGGAGTGTAATACCAACAAAAATATTACATTTTATAAAAAATTAATATAAATAAAGAGAAATCGTTACACTCTAATTATTAATCAATGAACCGTCATTATATTAAATACTATTTATCTCAAACAGGGGGTAATATTGAAAAAATAGGACCCCTGTTTCATTCGGCTGTAAATTATCAGAGAGGCCGAGGTTAAGGAGACGTTTTCGGAGGGTTATTCCGCTATATAAAGCCTATATTATCATCAGGTCTAAATTTTTTACAAAAACAAGCAGTTTCAAGTGGAATTGGTGTTTTATCAGATATTGCTTCAGGAGTAAATCCCACAGAAGTCTTAAAAGGTAGGGGTACAGAAGCCCTGAAAAATTTGAGACGCGAAGCTGTAAATAAAATGCATACCATGTATGGTTCTGGAAAAAGGAGAGATATAAAAAGAAAGAATTCTACAAAACCGCGTCATTTACGTTTGAAATTGAAGAGACGTGAAGTTAAAAAAAGTAGTAAAAACTGAAAACGTGTATTAGACATTTTTGATTAAAGATGTTGGAGTGTATGAAATCAGAGTTAGATATATTTAGTTCACCACCTATTCAATCAAGTATCTTAAAATCAGAAGAAGTTGCTTATAACCCAATTGCATCTTTAGATAATTCTTCGACTATAGAATTTGTTTCTTTGGGTCATGGCGATACATATAGAGATTTGTCATCAACATATTTAAAATTAAAAATACAAATATTAAAGAAAGATGGATCAGTGTGAATGATGATAAAGATACTTCTAGACCTCCTAAATTAATAGCCCAGCCGGCAATTGTTAGCAATTTATTACATTCTATGATTAAACAATGCAATGTTCAGTTAATGGTAAGAATATTACTTCATCTGACAACAATTATAATTATAGAGCTTACATCGAGTCTTTACTTAACTATAGAAATGATCCTGCCAATACCCATTTAGAATGTGCTGGTTAGATAAACATGATGTAGGAAAATCTGGAAATACTGGTTGAATTGATGGGTAAACTTCATGTTGATATGTTTAATCAACCCACATTATTAATAAATGGTGTGGATGTCAGAGTTTTGCTAACTTTGGAAAAACCAGATTTTTACTTTTTCGCTGATGATAATGATGAAAGTCAAATGAAAATAATTGAAGCTACATTATTTATGAGACATGTCACAGTAAATCCTAGTATTTTACTTGCACATAATGCTGTTTTAGAAAAGGCGAATGCGAAATACAATTACAAACGTGTTGAAATAAAATCATTCACAGTACCATCAAGTAGTACTAATATATCGCTTGACAATGTGTTCATAGGACAACTCCCAAATACTATACTACTTTGTATGACAGATAATGATGCTTTTACTGGGAAGCGTTCAAAAAATCCGTTTTATTTTAAACATTTTGAGATGACTCAATTTATGCTATATGTTAATGGCGTTCAAATACCGAATTTGCCCATTGAAACTAGTTTTGCTGACAAACATCGTTTTGATACACGTGCATATTATACCCTTTTTAATGGAACTGGAATTCATCATTCGGACAGAGGTCATCAAATCACAAAATCAATGTTCAGCAAAGGTTTTTACATTCTTGCATTCGATTTAACTCCAGATTTATCAGGAAATAATTCGTGTCAAAGTTTATTGAACCAAGGAACTGTTAGAACTGAAGCCAAGTTTTCAAGATCTTTAAATACGACAGTAACATGTATTGTTTATGGCGAATTTGATGGCAGCTTACAAATCGATAAAAATCGAAACGTATATACAAACCTATAAATAGGTTACCATATCTTATTTTACACATTTTAAAATAGACAGTTAAGTAAACAACAATGGTTTATAAAAATTATGCATTAGTAGATATGAGCTTTTGCTCTGATAATAAGAATACTATTTTTGTGAAATCTATTAGTATTACAGGCATAAAAGCGTCTTGTAAAATCTTCAATAAAGAATTTAAATATAAATATCCGACAATAGACGAATTAAATGATATTGATAAAAATACCAACTTTTCATTTGGAAATTTATTAAACGAACAAATTACTAAAGAGCTTCATCAAACGTTAAAGAAAATCGACATCATACTTCTTAATGGTAAAATAAAAAAAGAGTTTTTACAACATTTCGTTGAAGGAGAGACAAAAATTTTTGATTTCTCCACTTTGGAATAATATGGATACAAAACAAATAATAAATATATTAAAATGCAACAATTATACCAGAAAACGATTTAGAGGAGTTTTTCCCTTAAATAAAATACCCAAAATTATTAAAAAACCTGCAATAATTGTTGTCAATACAGATCCTTCAACAAAACCTGGAACTCACTGGATTGCTATATATTGCTCGTTAGTGGGCTGTATAGAATTTTTTGATTCGTATGGTCGACGACCTCGTCAAAAAGAGTTTGTTGACTTTTTAATTCGTAACTCAAATTGTTATATTGCAAATATATTGACGTCCAATTACAAGGTATATTTTATTCTATATTGACGTCCAATTACAAGGTATATTTTCTAATGTGTGTGGGCATTATTGTTGCGTTTATTTGTGGTATCGTTGTATTGGAAAAAGTATGCAAGCCTTTTTACAAGAGTTTCACAACAATCGTTTTGATAGAAACGATAATCTAATTTTGAACATGTTCAAACATGCTTTTAAACACAAAACAGGTTTACAAATTCTAAACACAAAAAAATTCAAATGAGGGAGCCGTTGCAATAAACATTCCAGTTTATTTCTAACATTCTTTTAAAAATGATTACCCTCAAAGAAACTAAAAAGCGCAATGCATCTGGGAAAAATAAATTAGAAATTAAAAAGAAGAAGTACAGCAAAAACTTAATACCCCGAAATTTTTTATTAGCCTACACATACTTCTTGGATGAGGCTCAAACATGTAAAATTAATATTGGTTATAGTATTGAAACTTTGGAAGCCGAAATAATTTTCCATCGTTTTAAAGAAGAACCTTTGTATATGTCTTATACAGAATGGGCGAAATTTTACTTTAATTTTAAAGAAATAGAAGAAAAACGCTTAAGTAATGAAGCTCAGATATTGGAGGATATCTTAGAAGCCTATGATGCTCCAATTACAAAAGTAAACTTTACATTTGATGATGACAACAAAAAAGTTTTCGAAATGTCAAAGTATGAACATGGACAATTTTTGGATATAATTGAATTCCTAAATGTGGTCATGTGTTACAACAACAATGCGGTTGTCAACGTACGAGAATATTTCCACAAGTATTTGGAAAAATGTAAAGAAAACAATGTGTTTAAATTGACTTTTAAACACTATTATATACCTATGCAATTATCTCATGTTCACTGCAACTATGCCAGATTATTTTACGAAATACCACTTTACTGTTCAAACAAATTATTTGAAAATGTAATAAATAATATTAAGATTGAAATCTAAAAAAATAGTTTTAAGCTTGAAATGTAAAAAATATATTTTGAAATTAAAACAATAAAAAATTATTATTTTTCTTAAAAATCAATTTTATTATTTCTTAACATATACATATAGATATTAACACAATTTTGCACAGTGCATTTATAATTTTTATTTTGATCAGAATGTATTTCACAATAGCTGTTATAATTTCTTAAAGAAGTCAATTTAGGTATCTCATTTTCCATCTCTATAATCTCCGTTGATGGTTGTAAGTATTGGCGTAAAAAGGTTTTCTTTTGATTACCTTTTACATATATTTTATACTCCGAATAAGTTTGCAGTATCGCAGTGATGTCATTATAAGGAATAGTACCATTATTCCATTTTTTATTATATTTATTTATTTACTAATAAAACCATAGGGTATAGTTTCGAAGTTATTATCTGTACATACACGTTTTGTAAAGGTGAAACCAAATTATTTTGTTTCCTTTTCGGTGACTACCGTAAATTGCTTTTTTCTTTTGATTTTCTTTGCTGTATGTATAATATAAGAACCATCACCAAAAGGATCTTTGATAAGTTTTTTTAAATTTTCAAAGTTGAGAATTTTTTTGTTTGCTAAGTTGCAGGTAACTCCTTTGCATTTCGCAACTTCTCCTATTTTATTGGTAATAGGGTTAATATATCTATAAGAATAACATTTTGGGCCTGTAGAAACAAACTCATTAATGTAGGTTTCAGGTCCATATTCATCCAACTCGTTTGTGAAATCTCCAAGAAAATTTCCAGTAACTGGTTTATATTCTCAGTTTTCTTTTTCAGTAAATATAACAGAGTCTGTTTCGCAATATAATATATTTCTACCAAACTTATATAATTCGTTATAAAGTTTAATGCGGGCATGAGCGTATATACCTACAGTTAAAGAAATATGTTTTAGAGGCTCCGAATATTCTGAATTAAGATATTTCCAAGAAACCCATATTTGATCTTTTCCAGCCATGTACAAATCTTGTATTTCAACACCAGGTGAATGAACCAATTTGTTAAATTCATCCTGAGAATTTATTACACTTGTTTGTAACATTATATTTCGCTGTATAAATTTTCCCCAAAGACAATTTAGACATGTTTTAGCTATATTTCGAAAAGAAGGGTTAGATTCTATTTTGTTTTCTTCTAATAACACACCCTCTTTTTGAAAATATTCTTGTATATATTTTTGCTTGTCGTTATTGGTGTCGCACCCTTGCGGATAACCATTAGCTTCTTGTTTAAGTTTAATAAATGTATCCATGTATTCAGCAAATAAACCTCCAGTTTTTGAAGTATTTTCGTATATAGTTGTTTCGTATTCCCATACCTCGTACAATTCTTTAATTATGTATCCTTTACTTAAAGCTAAATGTATTTCTATTGCAGCCCATGTTCCTACTAAACACCTATCTTTGACAGTATGATAACATTTTTGCAGAACATTTTCATTTTCAGCGCATGTTTTACAAAGCGTAAATAATAATTTATTATTTATTTTTGTAGGTAAAACAGGTATAAATAAATTTTGTGGAGGTAAAATACAACATTTTATAATACCGTCAATTTTACTAATATCTTCAGATGTAATATTTTTACACTGTTCGGTGTTGTAAATTTTAGGAACACCTACAGGATATTTACAGTTTTTATTGACATAAGGATACAAAGATGTAAAATCTAAATACCGAATTTTTTCCCCTTTTTTTTTTTTTGGTAAAGAGTGAATACTTCTATTCGACCTCCGTATATAGCATCACGTGGTTGCAAAGAATTATAGAGCAAAAGAGGTTTTTGATTTAACCGTGTATTTACTAGTGTATTATTTATCAAAAATGAATTAAAGTTACATTCCCACATTTCAGTCACGTTATATAGTTTTTCTTTTAAAAAGTTGAGTCTTAATAATGTATTTTCATGTTTGTCTTCAAAAGTTACACCATGTCTTACAGTATTTCTATCGTAAAAACAAGACGGACAGCCGTGGTAAAAACAGCCTAAAAATTCGTAAACAGTATTAGTTTCGGCATTATAACCATCAACTTTTAAACCACAATTTTTCAATGTCACTTAACGATTGCATCTTATGCATATTGTAATTTAAACCACAATTTTTCAATGTATTAACGATTGCATCTTATGCATATTGTAATTATTACTAGGAATGACAGCCAAAGTATTTGGTTTTAAAAACTTTTTTCTATACACAACCATTACTGCTTGTGCAATAGTAAAACTCTCTAAAAAAGGGTTGACATCAAGCAGATTTATGAAATCGTTCATGAATTTAAGACATCCTTTCTGAAGCACACTAACATCAGTTTTACAATATTTTATTAATTCTTCCCGATTGTTGAAAACATATCCAGAATTTTTTAAGTCCCTCCACCATTTGTGGAATTTTTCCAAAGCTTCAGCATTTAAATTTTCTGTCGAAAACATATTTAGATCAGGAATTTCTCCAATATAAGAGTAATTTTTCGTCAGTATTAAAAAAATGAGGATAGTCCCCTTTAGCAATATTTTTAAGACCAAAGGTTTTTGGGAATTGTGCTAAAGCCATCGGTAAAAAATTTAATGAATCTATAAAAGTTATGCTATGATTAAACGCAATCTTCAAAATTTTCAACCCTCCTATAATAGGTACAACATTTTTATTTCTTTTTAGCAACTCAGTAATAATAAATTGACTATCATAGCTTTTAAAATTATGGGCTATACAAAAAACTTTTCGTATAGAACTATTATTAATACTTAGTAAATAAGTAATAAATTTTTCAATACAAGTTGTATTGTTATCATTTTCAAATATATGAACACGTTTTTTACAATTTTGACATTCTATAGAGTCGTCGTTAATTAAATAACAAAAATGACAAACCTGATTTGCGACACATAAATTAGGAATATGTACAAAACTATTTAAACCATATTGTTTATTTTGGGTACATTCAATATCATAAAATATTAAAGTAAATTTTTGAGGTCTTTTTTTTGTATAAGGCTGTACAAAACATTGATGGTCTCGATCGGTTAATTTGTAACAAATATCACATATTTTTTCATTACAAGAATGTACCTGTCCTTTACGTTTATTCAAATCATAATATTTTAAACACTTTTGACAGATTTTAATTTCCGAACATACCGTACCATTGCCATATGGGTTTTTTAAATGCTTTTGTAAACATTGGGTTCCACGGAATGAACGATAACATGTGTTACATTTGTATAAGGATGACACGAAATTACAAGGAGGGAATGTTTTGCAGTATTTACATAATTCTTTGCAATTATGCGTATCCATATACAAGTCCTCACAAAAAGTACATTGTTTTTGTTTACCGAAAAAACCCTTAACACTTTTTAAAGTGACAAAATGTTTTAATTTTTCAAAATAAAACAGATTTATATTTTTGCTACCCTTTGTATTGAACTTATAACAATTTTGATATATGTCTTTATCATTAAAAACTGTAATATTGTACTCAGGTAATATTTTTTGTATCTTATAAATATCGCCTATATTACACCCTGTCTCTTTATCCACGTGTACATAGGCTTTTTTTACTATTTTTTGTACTTCTCGAGATAAAATTTTTTTCATTTTTAAATTTTTGTGTTTGAAAACAGTCGTATTATTATCTGCCAGATATTTACCTATTACTATTGCTTGAGGAAGACAATGTGTATTTGTGTCCTCTCCAATATTTATTAAACTAGTTTTACGTTTTAAAATATCCGTTTCTGTTAAATTTTTGGTACATACACGCCCTGTACCTGTAGGGACGTTTATAATTTTTGCAGTTATTTCTATTAAATCCGTTGACAAAAATGATTCATTAGATTGAATAACTGACGATAGCAAATCTGTTATCATACTAGACGTTATTATTGACACTTTTTTAAAAGGTATACCTATAGGACGTGTGTTTTCTGTTGAAGGTATTTTAATTCCTACCAAACTACTTGGAGAACATTCTGTTGTAATTATGTCTAAGATATCTTTAAAACACACATCTAACCATTCAATAATAGTGTCAAAGGCATCATTATAATTTTTTAACTTAAAAACAAAATCTCTACTTGTAACTTTATACTTAGAACTAAAACTTTCTACTTTTTTAATTAAATTAACATACTTTTTGTTGATAAACGTAGATGTTGAAGGTTGAATTTGTTCTTGTTGTTGGCCCTGGCCTGTTTGAAAATCTTGAGGGTTTGATCAGGAATTTGAGGCTGTTTCAGATGTTGAAGGATGAACTTGTTGTTGTTGTAGCCCCTGTCCTGTTTGAAAATCTTGAATGTTTGTTGAGGAACTTGATGCTGTTTCAGATGTTGAAGGATGAATTTGTTGTTGTTGTTGTAGGTGGTTTATTGGGGGTATGATTCCTGCTGCACCGTATTGAGTGATAAAATTTGCTGTAAAAGCTGTAATATTCGTGCTGAGCTGTTTTGCGAATTCATTCAACATAAGGAAAATATTATACTATAATAAACAAAAATTTATTATTATTTTTTATATATTTGAAAAATAAAGTTTTGTCTTACGTTATCCATAATTATTACAGACACTATCGTTACACTATTAAACAACGTTTGAACTAATTTTCTTTGAAAATTCGGCTTTTATAAATCTTTTCACTTACAAAAAGATCTTTTCAAGTATAATTAATTATTGAACCAGTTTCTAACATAACTACTTTATAAAATATAAAATATAAAAAAAATTATTCAAAGATATGCTGTACAATAATTTTTGTTATGTTAATACATTATAAAGGTTTTTTATAATCAAATTAAAAAATATATAATTACTTTTAGTACAATTTATAAAGAAAGTTCAAAATAGATATAGTTTCTAACCAATAATAAATTATAAAAGTTATCATGTATTATATCTAAATGAATCTTGCAATATTTTTTCTATAATAAATAATAGCAGAATAGCATTACTAGATAGGAATTTTTTCAGTTAAAAATATGAACAAGATAAAACGTGTCTCTAATAAAAGACGGTTTGTAAGTTAAATCGTCCCTATGCAATAATAATTTAAATAATAAATGGTAGAAGACGGCAAAAATAAGAAAAAAATTTTCCAATCTAAGTTAAGTGGATTTCATTTTTATTAAATGTAATTAATTATATTTTTTTCAATTGAACAACAATATTTTGAGGTATAAAAGAGCGAAAATTTTCTGAAGTTTTATCAGTAATATTCAACAAATTATAATGGTAAGTTCTATTTTGTTAAAATAAATAATATATAATTTTGAAATATTTTTCTTTGAAAATTATTTTTTTAAAATAACTAAATATAATTTTTATTTTTCAGGATTTCTTGCAAGCACTAAAGTCTGTTGCGGGGCAAACTCAGTTTAAACCTGTAATAAGGACCGAAGAATTGGTCATAGGAAAGGAGTACCCCATATTGGCGGTCAAGACGATCAAGAGCAAATACGGTAAAAAGCTCGTCGCAGACCTTGAAATGTACCAGTACTTTTTCCCGGACCGTATAAGTAAGGTCCTAAAGGGTTTCAAGGACACAGATGTGCCCAAAAATCTTGTCATGGTACTTTTAAGACGTGAAGAGAACGAATATCGCACTCCGATATTCGACTTCAAAATAAAAAAAGAAACGACCACCGTATTGACATCTGACTCCGAAGACGAAGTTTCGCAACCACCTTCAAAAAAAAAAAAAAAATTTAAAAACTGTAACAAAACTCTGTAACAAAAATAAAAAATAAATAAAAAACTCTTTATTGTATTTTAAAAAACAAAAATTGTGTTTTTATTTGGATTGTTAAAAAAAATTGAACATATGAACATTTGATTTAAGTTTTTATTAGGTAAAAAAAACCTTCAAAGAATCAAAAAGCAAAACAATCAAAGTGAAAAATCCTTCCGAAGCAAAACAACAAAAATGAAACCAACATAGTGTAACATCCAAAAACCAGTAAAAGAATACTATAAATTATAAAAAAAATTGTACTATAAATTTAAGTTTTATTTTTCAAATAAATTTCTATGAAAATAACAACATATTTTTTGTATTTAATATCTTTTTGATAATAATTTGCAATTTCTTGCCATTTTGAGGTATTTACCCTTTTTTGCTATTACACCTGACCTTCACCTAATTCACCCTGTAGATAGGATGTACCCCGATACAGGTAGCATCAAAACTTCGACAACCCCATAACATTTTTTACTTAACAACAATATAAAAAGTGTATAAGAAATCATTTTTCTTATCGCATAATATTTACATATACAAAAATGTCATGGAGTTAAAGAAGGAACAATTGGAAGAAAAAAATCGTATCGAAATCTTAGATGAAATATCGAGGAAAAATAATCTTGTTTTCTCTGGTATTAAATCTGGTGCTGATCCACAAACGGAAATTCAAAAATTATGTGTAGAAACTTTAAAAATTGCGGAAAATGTATCTATAAGTAGCGCAAAAACAATTTATGATAAAAATGGTACAATGAGTGTAAAAGTTGAATTTTCAGATCAACGTATGATTGGCATAGTTTTGAAATCAACAAAATTGTTAAAAAATACCAAAATTTCAATAAACAAGGACCTTACGAAGGAAGCTAGAAACAGAAGATCTCCATTTTTACAGCTAAGAAATGAAATTTTAAAGAAAAATAAATCTGAGCTCATTGCTATTAGAGGAGATAGAATGAGAATTGAAAATTCGTATTTCTATTGGAAGTTGGGAGCTTTTATGTGTGAAGGGCGTGAAGGAAAAAACGAATTATATAAGCTGTATAACAATAATGAAGATATTGTAAATAATATAGATATTAATTTTAATAAATTGATTGAATTATATTATTTAAATAAAAATAAAAATAATTAGCAATTTGTCGTCTGTAGTGGAGAATTTATTAGCAGTATAAGTAATAGTTGTAGCAGTAGTACTAATAAAAAAATAGAAGATAAGAATGAAATATTTAATAAACATGAATTAAAAAATGAAAATAATTTAGAAATATTTAATGAATTAAAACATAAAAATGAACTGAATACACTATCAAACCAAAACAGTAGAACTAGTAATTTAGAAATTATGAATGCATTGGGTAATTTCAATCAAACAGTAAACAAAAACGAATTTAAAGATGAAATTATTTTAAAAATAGATGAAGTAATAAATAAAAATGAATGTAATTCACTAAAAAATTAAGATTTAAATAAATTTCTAAATTTCGATTTCTATAGATATATAAAATCACATGACATCTTCATTTTACTTGAAACGCACGTAGAATCACATGACTTCGAACGATATGAAAAATTCTTTGGTGAATTCAAGTTATACTGGATTCCAGCAGTTCGTAATAGTAAATATGGTAGGGCTATAGGTGGCGGGCTTTATGGATACGGGCAAAGTCTGGGAAATAACAAAATTAATGCAAAATTTTTTACAAAGAATAATTGGGTGATGATAGAAGTCAAATGTAATAATGATTTATATAACATCTTACCGCTGTACCTAAGACATGAAACTTGGAACGAGCAATTTAGTAGTCTAAAAACGAATTTAATGGAAAATGAAATCAGAAATACTGTTTTAATAGGAGATATGAATGTTAGAATTGGGGATAAAACACAAACATTTGAAGAAGATACATTTCAAAATAAAAATATTTGTCAAAAAAAAAGAAAGTCTAAGGATAAAATCGTAAATCGAAAAGGTTTAGAATTATGTGATTTGAGTAACGAAAATGGCTTGGTTATTCTCAACGGTAGAACAAAAGGAGATGAAGAAGGACATATGACATTTATATCAACAATGGGGGACTCGGTAAACGACATTTGTGCAGTATCTATAGATATAATTGAAAATGTGGACAGTTTCTATGTAGAAGAACAAATATGGTCAGATCATATGCCAATCATTTTGAAAATTAAAAACAGTAGTGCTAATGGGGGAATGCAGCAGAAAATCATGAAACTATTACCTAAAATTAAATGTAATGATAAAAATAAAGAAAGTTATATTACAAAAAGTATTGCAATAAGTTTAAAAAAATATGTCAGGTTAAAAAAAGGACTTACTATAGCAATTTAGAGACGAAATTGAACATGATAAAAGATTCAAAAGACTGGTGGGAATTTGCAAATGAACTAAGAAATAGAAAATTTAAAATAGGAACAGAATTAAACGCCGAAAGCTACAAAGCATACTTTAAAGAATTGTTGAACCCGCCGTTATTGTCGAATCCAATGCAGTATGCAGAGCCCTTAGTATGTGATGAGGATCTAGATAAGCAAATAACCAGCTTTGAAATATATGAAATGCTGAAAAAAGTCAAAATAAATAAAGCTCCCGGGAAAGATAGACTACCTTACGAGGTATTTATAAACGCACCAGAAAATTTTATAAACCTATTAGCCAAAACATACTCAAGCATGTTAGATAGAGGCAAAGTAGATGACAGCTTTCTGAAGACTATTATCTTCCCAATATATAAAAAGGGTGATGCAAATGAAGTTAAAAATTACCGAGGCATATCATTTATGGATTGTATAGTGAAAATATTAATGGGAATTATGCAAAATAGACTATGCAAGTGGGAAAAGAACAACAAAGTATTAAATGAATATCAAGCAGGATTCAGGCAAAATTATTCGACGGTGGATAATATTTACAGCTTGTTTAGCATAATTAAAATAAAAAATAGTGAAAAAAAGAAAGTTTATGGATTTTTCGTAGACTTTAAAGCAGCATTTGATTGTATAGATCGGAACGCACTTTTTTATAAATTAACGTGTACGGGAATTTCAACAAACTTTTAAAAAGTCTATATTCAAATACAAGTGCAGCAGTTTGGGATGGGGAGAATATATCAGAATATTTTGAAACAGAAATGGGTGTTAAACAAGGGTGCTTATTGAGTCCGTTGCTGTTCGCATTGTTTATCAACGACTTACATGATTTTATTGGCGGGGGGCTGTTTATTGACAATATATGTATTAGACTTTTAATGTATGCAGATGATATCATATTAGTAGCAGATGATCAGTATGTTCTACAAAAAATGATTAAAAAATTAGAAGATTATTGTAAAATGTGGAATCTTAAAGTTAACCTAGAAAAATCAAAAATTATGATTTCAGAAAAGGGGGGAGAAAGGCTGAAAATGAAAAATGGTATTTTAACGGAGAGGAAATAGAGCAAGTAAACAGATATAAATATTTGGGAATAATTATGACACCCAAACTATCTCTGTGGAGCATCTTAAAGAAAGGGAAACCTCAGCTAAAGCTAATTTAAACTGCACTTGGAAAACTTTCATGGCCAAAAAAGAAATCAAGTTTTCAGCCAAGTATAATTTGTTTAAAGCGGTAGGAAGAGCAATTTACAGCTATGCAGCGCAGGTATGGGGCTATACATGGTTTAATGAAGTCGATAAAATCCAACGATATTTTATAAAGAAAATGTTTGGACTTCCAGATTTTTCACCAAACTATATGATCAGCCTGGAAACCGGTCTTCCAGATATGCACACATATACATTAAGACTACATCAGGAATATATCAAAAAAACATTATTTAAATACGATGTTACAAGATTACCATATATCCTATCAAAAAAAATAGCAGCGAGAAAAATCTTTTTGTTTGAAGAATGGCAAAAGCTAGCCGTAAATGCTGGTGTAAGCTGGGTAAATTGTGCTACGAACGAGGAAATTTGGAATGAAAATATAAAAATCACCTTAGAGCATTTGAGAAATTCGCAAATTCAAAAAAATTTACAACAGGCTCAGAATAGTACACACGGAATGTATCGAATGCTGAATAAGGACAAAGGACATACATATTTTATCGACGAATTTGATAAATATAAAATAGCGTGGACATTTAAAATCAGAGCAGGACTTATTGGGTTGAATGCGGATAAATTTCGGACTGGGCATCGTAGGATGTGCTCAATGTGTAATTTAAATGAAGAAGAGGGGGTCTGGCACTTTGCGGGCAGGTGTCCAATTTTAAAAACAATACGAAAAAAATATTTTAATAAGGAATCATTGGAAGAAGATGAATTGGTTGTAATTTTAGATGGACAGTCAGAACAAAAATGGGATGTATTGTATAAATTTGTAATAGAGGCATTCTGGTACAGAAAAGAATTAATCAAAGAATTCAATTACTAAAAACTAGATTTACTGAATGAGAAATTTTATTTAAATCTCTCACCAACAGACGACATAATATCAATGTTGTATTGTGTTAAATATTTAATTATATATTAACATATTAACAAATAATTAATTATATATTAACATATATAAATTTATATATATATGAATTTAAAATTTTTTTGAAATAAAAACACACTTATTATTATTATTATTATTATAGAAAAATGCATAATATTTCCATAATGTTAATAAACTTTGAGAATTCAACCTTGATTAAAAATAAATCAAGTTCAATTTTATTATCGTATGTATGTACAGATACGAAAAACAATTTTCTTAGTGCATGTGTTTTTTTTACATGTATAAAAATAGGGTTAATAACTTTGATGACCTGGAATTATAAAAATCAAGTTCAATCAATTTATTAACATTACGAAAACAATTTTTGTTATTGCATAAGATTTTTGTTTTGCATTTGTAAGATATAATGCTAACAAGCTTTGATAATATTCATAAACACGTTTTTATAACAACTTTGATTTTTGTTTTTTATAAACACAACTTTTGTTTACAAAATAAAGGAGGTCATTCAAACAGCTGCCATGCTGCTATGCTATTTCATTCATATCTCCTCTCACACATAATGCATTTTTTTTGTTTTTCTTTATCCCACTATTCTACTTAACTTTACTCTATCAGTGGCGATATTACGTATACTTTTGTTTTTAATAAAAATACGTAATACATACCACATTATAGCGAACAACAAGAATAAAAATATACCATATATTTGTTATTGCATTCTTGTACAGAAATACAAATACACAACCATGATGCTATGCTATGCTATACAACATATGTATAGGCATCAAGTTTCTTGTATGCAAAAAGAAAACTGCAAAAATAAAAGTAATAAAATATGTGCTTTTTTGTTGTTGTTAAATATTTTACAAACAAGTATTTACACATGTTCTTTCAACTTAGATTATATGCATTCCTATACAAATAGTGTATTTTGTTTACAAATAGGTGGGGTTTAGAAAAATGAGAAACTTGATGCCTATACAAAATAATGGTCTTTCAAATGCATTCCTATAGAACAAGTTTATTTTGTTTTACAAAAAAAAAGTATGGTTTAGAAAAAAACAAGTTTACAAACGGTCGACAAAGAACAAGAAAAAACTTTTATTCTCGTTTTTGCATCAAAGTGGCAAATATTGTAGATTACTAACATCCAAGTGTCTTTTATTTCATGTCTCTCTTCTACTACCTACGCATTACTAACATCCAAGTGTCTTTTATTTCATGTCTCTCTTCTAATACCAACGCAAAACAAAAAATTCCATACATTTTTAGTTTTACACCAAAGTGGCTTATTTTTTTCCATCTCTATCGTACCTGAGAAATTTTGTTCTAGGTGTGTCTACTTACTACTCACGGCGGTAGTAACGTCAAATTTTGAATTTTTAAAAGAAACTTCATTAAATTTAACGGCAGATATGACTGAACTAAACAGGAAATACGAACTACTAGAGGATCGTGTTCGAATAGAAAATAGTGCATTAGGGATAGGTATAAATGCGAATACCTACCAATTGGAAATGGACCAAATTGTATTAATGGCACAAGCTAAATACAACCTAATCCAATTAGTATTATCGGATCAGGGTGAGGCAATAAATGCCCTTCAGAATCATAAAATACACCCCTCTGTATTTGATTCTGAAACGATAATACAATTGTTATATAACATTACCGAAGGGACAAGTAATGAGTTACTCGGATCAATACCCATTATAAACCAAATAAGTAAAATAGATATTACCCATTTAGATGGCCAAGTGGGTATAAGAATAACCGTCCCTTGGTTGGATTCGGAAATGTTTAAAATTAATAGAATTTATCCAGTTCCAATTAAAGCAAAAACAAAAATTTATGCATTATTAAATATCGAATTCGACTATCTTATTTACAATAATGACGGACATTTTTTACACTTAACAAAAGAAGAATTCAGAACAGACTGTAAGCAAATAAAATCTGATAAAGGCGAAAACTTGTTCATTTATCAACAAAAAAAACCCAAACTATTAGGACCCCCAGAAAAAAATTGTATATTCGAAATATTTACATATAAAACCAAATCTAATGAAATAACGGAATTGAAACATTGTCACTATAAGTTAATAAAAGAAATTGACAATCATTTGATGCCGCTTTCAAGTCCAAATATGTGGTTGTTTTTCTTGGAAAATGAACAAGAAATGACTAATTACTGCAAACGAACAACCTACAAGACAAAATTACGCGGAGTAGGGATATTAATATTACTTGACGATTGCGTATTTACGGTAAATCATTTGGAAATCCCCTACCAAAAGGTATACAAAAAACAGATTAACGAGACAAAAATTACACTATGGACACCACCAAATGATACAATTCTAAACAATTTTGGACATATATTACCAAAAATGACCCTTACACAAAATAGGACAAACATATTGAAATAATGGACATAAATAAATTGACGGAAGAGTTTAAAGAGCGGGGCAAGGGACTCAAGGAAATCAGGGATGAATTGGAAGGGGAGCGTAAACGCTCGGAGACGGAAGATTACAATGACCTTATTAAAAATTGGCATACAGGAGGTATAGGAAGTATACTTGTTATAATAATTTTATTTTGTGTTTATAAAATATTTAAAAGGTTATGTAAAAACAAAAACGAAAGCTCAACAAATCGAAAAATTGAAATACAGCATATATCCCAACCCATAGTAGAACCTAAACCCGAACCTAATTATTTAGAACCTATTAATTTTTCACAACAAACTAACTCTATTAATTTCCCACCACATACTAATCTAAAATTACCTTTGTCCAATAATTTAAATAAAAACCTTAATTTCAATTTTCCTAAATCATATTAAAAAATCTGAAACAAATTATATACAATTAAACATTAAAATTTGATTTTCAATATATATAAAATAAAATTTAACAAAGAGAATTTGATTTTTTTTACACAAATAAATTATTAAAATAAACATTTAAATAAAAAATAAAATAAAAATAAATAAATATTAAAATTAAAATAAAATAAATTTCATAATATATAGAAAATATAGTAAATAATAAAATAAATACAATATATTAAAATATTTTTAAACAATATATATTATTATACATACAAAACAATTTTTTTTTTAAATATTCTAAAAATATCTAAATAAAAATTGTTTTTGTACAATTAAGTAAAAATCTAAAATATATTATTTTTTGTAAATAGAAAAATAAAAAAAATATATAATCCAAATTCTTATTTTTAAAAATATAGTGTGCGAAGTAAAAACTTCGATCCCTATTTTTTTTTAAAGAGAGAAGGTGTTGTGAATTGAAGCACCCAGTACTTCAATTCGCAACCAAAAAACAGCAAATTTAACTATTTTGAAATAATTTAAATTTATTGCTTAAATTCGCAAAATAATTAAAAATAAAATTAGAACAATATTTTAAAGAACTGATTGGCTAACCAAAAAAAAGCTCTTCAACCAAATAAATTAGCTGTTTTTTGGTAACCAAAAGTAAGTCTACTTGGGAGTGTCGAATAGACACCAGTTAAATTATTAAAGTAGAAGTCTAAGTTCTACAAATAAAAAACTAAAATTTTGTTAAAGTAAAAGTATATTGAAAATTAAAATCAAAATTTAATTAACTTAATAAAATTTAAAGTCTAATTAATTTAAAAAGTTTAAAATAAAATTTTATTCTATGATAAAATTTTATGGTATTTTCTAGTAAATTAATTTACTAAATTAAAATAATACATAATTAATAAAATTTGAACTATTGAGCAAAATAATACGTAAAACTGTCAAAATTCTAGTACAAGTGATGTAAAATAAATTATAAATTAAACATTAAAATAAATAGTTCAACTATAAAATAATAAATAAAATAAATAATAGTATTAAATAAAAGTTTATTTAAATAATAAAAAATAGTGTTTTTATTTAGTAATAAGAAGAAGAAAATAATTATAAAAGGTAACTTTTATAACACTAATACGCTACTAGGGTAGGCAATTGGTTTGTCTTCTCCAGTCTGCGTTTGTGATAAAAATCGCTCCGAGCGCTTGATTACTAGCATCCGTAGTTAAATTAAAATCCATTGTGAAATCCGTATACATGAGTAATGGTGGTTCGACCAATAATTTTTCTATTTTTTCAAATGCTATTTGGTGTTACGAAGTCCAATTAAATTTTTGGGATTTTGTTGCCATTTACTAGAAATATTAGACAAAAACACGGCGGTAGTAACGTCAAATTTTGAATTTTTAAAAGAAACTTCATTAAATTTAACGGCACATATGACTGAACCAAACAGGAAATATGAACTACTAGAGGATCGTGTTCGAATAGAAAATAGTGCATTAGGGATAGGTATAAATGCGAATACCTACCAATTGGAAATGGACCAAATTGTATTAATGGCACAAGCTAAATACAACCTAATCCAATTAGTATTATCGGATCAGGGTGAGGCAATAAATGCCCTTCAGAATCATAAAATACACCCCTCTGTATTTGATTCTGAAACGATAATACAATTGTTATATAACATTACCAAAGGGCCAAGTAATGAGTTACTCGGATCAATACCCATCATAAACCAAATAAGTAAAATAGATATTACCCATTTAGATGGCCAAGTGGGTATAATAATAACCGTCCCTTGGTTGGATTCGGAAATGTTTAAAATTATTAGAATTTATCCAGTTCCAATTAAAGCAAAAACAAAAATTTATGCATTATTAAGTATCGAATTCGACTATCTTATTTACAATAATGACGGACATTTTTTACACTTAACAAAAGAAGAATTCAGAACAGACTGTAAGCAAATAAAATCTGATAAAGGCGAAAACTTGTTCATTATATCAACAAAAAAAACCCAAACTATTACGACCCACAGAAAAAAATTTTATATTCGAAATATTTTTAAATAAAACCAAATCTAATGAAATAACGGAATTGAAACATTGTCAATATAAGTTAATAAAAGAAATTGACAATCAGTTGATGCCGCTTTCAAGTCCAAATATGTGGTTGTTTTTCTTGGAAAATGAACAAGAAATGACTAATTACTGCAAACGAACAACCTACAAGACAAAATTACGCGGAGTAGGGATATTAATATTACTTGACGATTGCGTATTTACGGTAAATCATTTGGAAATCCCCTACCAAAAGGTATACAAAAAACAGATTAACGAGACAAAAATTACACTATAGACACCACCAAACGATACTAAATATTTAAAAGGTTATGTAAAAACAAAAACGAAAGCTCAAAAAATCGACAAATTGAAATACAGCATATATCCCAACCCATAGTAGAACCCTAAACCCGAACCTAATTATTTAGAACCTATTAATTTTTCACCACAAACTAACTATTAATTTCCCACCACATACTAATCTAAAATTACATTTGTCCAATAATTTAAATAAAAACCTTAATTTCAATTTTCCTAAATCATATTAAAAAATCTGAAAAAAATTATATACAATTAAACATTAAAATAGTGAAAACTTCGATTCCTATTTTTTTTTAAAGAGAGAAGGTGTTGTGAACACCCAGAACTTCAATTCGCAACCAAAAAACAGCAAATTTAACTATTTTGAAATAATTTAAATTTATTGTTTAAATTCGCAAAATAATTAAAAATAAAATTAGAACAATATTTTAAAGAACTGATTGGCTAACCAAAATATAGCATGCGATATTTTGGAAAACAAAAAAGCTCTTCAACCAAATAAATTAGCTGTTTTTTGGTAACCAAAAGTAAGTCTACTTGGGAGTGTCGAATAGACACCAGTTAAATTATTAAAGTAGAAGTCTAAGTTCTACAAATAAAAAAGTAAAATTTTGTTAAAGTTCCAGTAAAAGTATATTGAAAATTAAAATTAAAATTTAACTAACTTATTAAAATTTAAAAAGTTTAAAATAAAATTTTATTCTATGATAAAATTTTATGGTATTTTGTAGTAAATTAATTTACTAAATTAAAATAATACATAATTAATAAAATTTGAACTATTGATCAAAATAATACGTTAAATTGTCAAAATTCTAGTACAAGTGATGTAAAATAAATTATAAATTAAACATTAAAATAAATAGTTCAACGATAAAATAATAAATAAAATAAATAATAGTATTAAATAAAAGTTTAATTAAATAATAAAAAATAGTGTTTTTATTCGGTAATAAGAATGTTTAATTGTGAAGAAAATAATTATAAAAGGTAACTTTTATAACACTAATACGCTACTAGCGTAGGCAATTGGTTTGTCTTCTCCAGTCTGCGTTTGTGATAAAAATCGCTCCGAGCGCTTGATTACGAGCATCAGTAGTTAAATTAAAATCTATTTTGAAATCCGGATACATGAGTAATGGTGGTTCGACCAATAATTTTTCTATTTTTTCAAATGCTATTTGGTGTTACGAAGTCCAATTAAATTTTTGGGATTTTGTTGCCATTTTATACAGAGATGCCCCAATGTCGGCGAGTTTGGGCATACTAGGTCTGTAGTAGTTTACTAGTCCCAAAATGAGTGAAGTTCTTTTGTGGTGCTGGGTACGGGGTGTTCCTGTACGCATTTGGTTTTTTCTGGGTCGGGTATTACTCCATCTGATGTTATTGTATGACCCAAGTATACTATTTTTTTTTTTTTTGCGCGAGGGATGGTGGAAAATTTCAAAAAGACACTACTGGTAACCGCGCGTGCCGCAGATGTGAGGGATTTCGCACCAGTTTGCACCATCTGGATACCACCAAAAACAGCTGATAGTCATAGGTCCAGTACACCACTCATTAGTATTGTCCAGTTTCCTGGATAACCATAAGCATCACACAAGACCCGCAACCATCCTCATCATTTGGCACCCCAGACATCGGAGTCAATAACCTCATCCTATTTAATAAGCTGATAGTCATAGGTCCAGTGCACCACTCATTAGTATTGTCCAGTTCCCTGGATAACCATAAGCAACACACGAGACCCGCAACTATCCTCATCATTTAGCACCCCCGACATCGGAGTCAATAACCTCGTCCTATTTAACAGGGAGGTAATAACTTTAAGAATTGGAGGTCGTTATCCCACTACCGCTAGGTAATGAGCGATCTCCAGCATGCTTTTGCAGGGCATGTTTTTTAAATCCTCAATGACCACGCATTTCCGAACAAGAACTCTTTTCCTAGTCCTTGCAAGTGCAGGATTCTCCTAACCTTCTCAATCTTTTCCACGTGAGGGTACTATCTAGGAAGTATATGTGCGGCATCTCCCACATCTTTCAAGCATAGGCTGCATGTGTCATCCTCTATGATACCCATTTTGCGCCAATGGTACTCGAAGTGACCATGTCCCGTGACGACCCAGGTAAGTCTGCGAAGTTTGCTCCTAGAGCAATCAAGCAACCATCCGGGTACTCTCGCTGAAGGATTTTTGACTGCCATTTTCGACTGTCTGCATCCCCCAGTGACATGCCACCTTCTCCAATGCTGGTTATTGCTCCACTCATATATCAGTTTCCTAATAGATGAGTGCGCTATTCCAACATATGGCTCAGGTCATGAGAAAGGCATTCCGGCCGCGCTTCTCGCCAGCTGGTCTGCCCTCTCATTACCCTGTATTCCAGTGTGTTCTTTAACCCATGCAATAGTGAGATTATTAATCTCAGCACATGCATTCAGTTTACGAATACACTCCTCACCTAGACACGACGATACGTCCGTATTTCTCATCATCTTGATGACCGCCTGATTATCAAGTGCAATAAGAATATTCTTATGTCGCACTCGTCGATCAGCCAGCACATCAAGAGCTCTTGAAAGAGCAAGCAATTCCGCCTGAAAGACGGTTGTATACTTGCCCAGGGGTATGGACTCCTCTACTGCCAATTCTTCGGAGAAGACGCCGGCACCAGAGAGTTCATCTTTGCGAGAGCTATCCACATACATAGTGATCTCAATATCCCTGATATCTGGATGCTCCCCATTGCCAATAAGTGTCCTGTGAAATCTATCCACGCGTCTACTTTTTGTCTTCCCATCACCTGGCATATTTAGTTCCCTAATCTGATTTTTCATCTGAATGAGGATCCTCCTATGCCCCGTAATGTTCCCCGTGCGACACCATGTGCCGTCACGTTCCATTCGCAGCGCCGTTAGACCCGCCACCTTCTTGACATAAATGTCAAGTGGAGTCAGAGATAACAGCACCTCCATAGCGGCGCTGGGAGTCGTGCGCATCGCACCTGTCATCCTTTGCAGCTTTCCCAACTTCTAGTTCGTCGTCTTATGGTCCACACGGGTCCACCAGACAACTGCCGCATGAGTCAGTATGAGTCAGGTCTTACCATCATGGTGTAGATCCAGTATAAGTCCTTTGGGGATATACCCCAGTTAAGGACGAATACTCTTCTACATTGCAAGAAGATTCTCCTAACCTTCTCAATCTTTTGCTCAAGGTGCGCTTTCCACGTGAGGGTACTATCTAGGATAACCCCTATACTTGACCTTACTAGACACCTTAAGCTCCTGACCGAAAAGTATAGGAGCATTGTACGGCCCCAGAATCTTTTTCCTAGTGAAAATCATCATGTCGGTCTTGCTAGCATTCACTGTAAGGCCATTTCTATTGCACCATGCTTCAACCACACGGAACCCTCTCTGGGCTATCTCCGCAATAGTGCTTAGATATGGTCCTCTCACAATAATTACTATGTCATCAGCATAACCAATAGTAGTTATACCGTTTCCCTTCCGCTCTCTCAGAAGCGAGTCTACAGTGATGTTCCAAATAAAAGGTGATAGTACATCTCCCTGAGGGCAGCCTCTACAGACCCTGCTCCTAACAGACTGTTGGCCAAACTGTACTGTAACGGCTCTGTTTCGCAGCATAAAGTCAATCCACTTACGAATAAGTGGATTGACTCCCCTGCGAACCAAAGCATCGTCCAACATACTAAAATCAACTTTGTCGAAGGTCCCTTCGATATCCATGAAAATGGACATCATTAGTTCCTTCGCATCCAGCGAACTCTCCACGTGTCTAGTTAGATCGTGAAGCGCGGACTCCGTCGATCCACCCGCTCTATAGGCGTGTTGACTATCTGACTATCCTGGAGTGGTGTCTCACTAAGTGTAACTCTCTCTATCCAGTCAGCACAGACCTTTTCCATGGTTTTAAGCATGAAAGAGGTTAGGCTAATTGGTCTGAAAGACTTGCACACAGTGTAGTCAGTTTTCCCAGGCTTAGGTAGGATGGCTACCCTTCCCTCCCTCCATGCCATGGGATTATATCCAGTTGCAAGGCAACCGATAAGTATCTCTCTTAGTCTTCCCTCAATTAGATCATAGCCCCATTGAAGTAAGGCGGGAGAAATTCTGTCTGGTCCGGGAGATTTGAACGGCTGAAAAGATAATACTGCCCATTTCAGCCTTTCCCTTGTCACTATGCTAGAAGCCATGTTCCTTGTGTGTAGAAAATAAAAAAAAAGAAAATTTGAAATGAAATTGAGAACAAGGTATATAGAAAATTTTTCGTTGTTTCTTTCTTCTTCTTTTTTTTTATATGAGTTATATATTCTTTGAATCCTCTTTCCTTTTGATATTGATATTCGTTTACATTATATAAAGGATAATAGTTATAGTTGTATATGTACATAGAATTTTTCAGTACTTTTATTTAAAGAGAAAGAGAATATATATAATATAGATATTGAGACGAAAATTATGATAAAAAAAATATTATATGTATACAACGAAAAATCAACTAAAATTTTTTTTTGAAAAAATTATGAAAATGTATGAGAATTTTTTTGGACGAAAAATTTTCTATTTAACCATTTGTTTAGAGAAAATTATGATCCTGTAATTTTTTTGTTGGAAGGGATGGATATTAGTGAAAATTATACCGAATTAGAGTATGTAAAAGATATGAGAAAATTATGTAGTTATAAACTGTGTAATTATTATTTAATTTTCTTAATTAGGAGAAATAAGAATTACTTAATTTTTTAAAAAAAATAATATAATGATATTATACAATGATACTTGCAATTTTATTAATTTGTAATATACTGATATATTTTAATTGATTTTAATTACCTAATACACATTACATTTTCCATTTTACAAATTTAAAATTCACTAATTTAATATCATTAATAATCCTTAATTTTCCTCTTCCCGCCTTCTTACCCTTTTTTCCAGCTAGACGGGCACACATAGCTTCTAGGAAAGTGAGTCTTTACCATCTCCTTTGCAGTTTCCTCCAGGTCCTCTGTAAGCTCTCCCGAAGTGTTTTCACCAAACCCACAATTGCTTGAGGATCTTTGGATATGGTTCTCTGTAATTTACAGATTTCCGGAATATCCGCCATACTAGTACAAAAGTTCCTCCACGATTCACGTTTCCGCTTTCGCAGGATACTCTCGAACTCTCTCTTTACGGCCTCGCTCTGCCACTGTTTAGGATTTCCAGACGTCTACCGGCGATAAATTCTAAGAGCTTTTCGCCCCTTGAATTTGTATCGCTGCTGCCCCATACCGTGTTGTGCTTGTGTGCGTTGGCATCACAGCCCAGTACAAGTTTCTCACCTTTTGATTCACAGTGCTCCACTAACCCATTCAGATTTTGAGAGACTGGTCCCTCTGGAGCATCATAGGGGAGGTAGGCGGAACACAGTGTGAAACTGCCTCCACCCGCCCCCACGCGTAGCACCGTAAGATCAGGTGAACTCAGTTGATGAAGGAACAGACACTTTATAACTGATCAAGATGCATGCACGAGGCTTGTCTCCCGATCTGTCAAAGTACAAAGTTCCATTCTTAACCGATAGGCCCACGACCCTATTTTTAAAGAACCATCGCTCCTGTATCAGTGCAACATCAATCTGTTTTTCATCCCAGTGCCGGCATAGCATCGCAGATGTCGCCTTACTGTGATGCAAATTCAGTTGTTGGATGTGTTCAGTTGACCCAAGTATACTACTTCTTTTTTTAAAAATTTACATTTTTCCGGTTGTAATTTCAGATTATTTTCCCTCAACCTTTGGAACACACATCGCAATTTTTCATCGTGATCTATTAATTTTTTTCCGTATATTACTATGTCATCGAGATATACGAAACATTTAAAACCCTGAAGTCCCGTTAAGACGCAATTCATTATACGTTGATATGTGGCGGGTGCTCCGGTTAGTCCGAATGGCATTCGCTTGAGCTCGAAACGGCCATATGCGGTACTAAATGCAGTTTTCTCTCTGTCTGCAGGTTCCATTTATACTTGGTGATAGCCACTAGCAAGATCCAAAGTTGTGAAATATTTTGAACCTCCTAATTGATCAAAAATTTCTTGAATACGAGGAAGTGGAAAGGCATCGCCTATCGTTACTTAATTTAATTTTCGAAAATCTATTACTACTCGATGTCTTTTTTCTCCGTTGGGCCCCGCCTTTTTCGGTACAACAAGTAATGGTGCGTTCCATTATATGAATTATATCTTCCGTTAATAATTTACCAATTTCTTCATTTATTACTTCCCTATGGCATTCAGGTAAACGGTATTGACGACTGTTTATAGGTTTGGTATCTGCTTTAACAGAAATTGAATGTGTTATATTTTCGACACAGCTTAATTTATCTCCGGGTAGGTGAAAAAGGTCGTGACATTCTTCACATATCCTTTCTAGTGTTTCTATTTCTTCGATGCTTAGATCCTGTGAATTGCATAACACGTCCTTTAATTTTTTAATCCTTTCTTTTATTCCCATATTGTCTGTTTTCTCTTGATTGAATAGATATCTTACATAATAAACGTTACCGAGAAAAACTTCAAGATCCGCTGCTCGTTTTGTACATTTTAACTTCCTCAAAATTTCTATTTACTTCAATATTATTCTGGTTCGAAAAGGGAATTGAAAATTCATTTTTATTGACTTTTGTTTTGGGAAAATGTAAAACTCTTTGTGGTCCTAAAATGTTACAGTTCTCTGCTAAAAAATCGTTTCCTAGAATTCCATCCTCGGGAAGTTCGCAATTACTACCTACTACTTGGAACTCGTATTTCATCTCTTCTGGTGTTAAAAATTTGCCAAAGCATTTGCCCAAGGTTGTATTGTATTTATTAATATATGTATTTATTAATATATTTTCATTCGGATCTATAGGTACCTCCTTAGCTATTTTTTTCTTTTTTAATTAAACTTATTTGAGCCCCTGTATCTACCAATAATGTGACATTTTTCGTGTTAGAAATATCCAAAAGCATGGTCAGTAAGGGGTCTAATCAGAGGTTACCGTTTTTTACACCCTTTCCTTCGTTATTTGGGATGAGAATTGGGATTTTACCTCATCCCTTGCTCGTTTCCCTGCTTCGATTGGTAGTATTGCCGTGCGTGCTGGACATGTTAACTCTGCATGTCCTTCTCTTTGACACCACTCACAGTGTCCTAATCTGAATATATTAACTCTTTGTTGAGTTGTGGCTTCCTGTGTTTTTGCTTTATTAAATGGACAATTAGTTGCTGTGTCCTGAATTTTTGCATAAATAACACTCCATACGTGCCCATTTACTTTCCCTATTTACGGTATTAGTTGGTGGCGCGCCTGTTTTGCGAGGTGCCCTAAACTCTTTACTGTAATGGCCCATCCTGCCACAATTAAAACAGGTTACTCTTTGTCCATTATTATTATTTGGTACATAGGAGTTATTTATTGGCCTAGCTGTAGTTACCGGCATTCTCATTCGTTGCGGTGCTTGTTGCATATTTTGTTGTCTGAAAAATCTATTATTATCCCTATTATCTCTGTTATTGGAACTTATTTTCAGCTCCTTTATCATCTCCATGCGTTGTTTTGTAGTATCATTCATTGCGTTTTCAGTTGTTTTTTCCAATTGTTGTGGTCCCAACAATGCCAAAGACTCCCTAGCAAATCGTATCGCTTTTGTGAGGGTATCTTCAATATTAGCACAATTTTGCGAAATTATATAATGTTTGATGGATTCCGATCGCAAACCTCTGATAAATGTTTTCCGGTTTGATGGACTCCGATCGCAAATGTTTGATGGACTCCGATCGCAAACCTCTGATAAATGTGTTTCTTCAGCATCCTGTATTATACCTTGAAATCCATTAGGGAATTTGTGCCTGGCGGCCATTTTAAAACATCCTAATTTTCTTTCCACACGATCTCCAAATTGTTCCACAGATTCATCAGGAATCTGCACGCATTCTTCGATTTCTCTCCTTAATTGTGTTAAGTCCTTGTAAGGAATGAAAACGTTCTCTAAGATGGCTTTAAAATCTCTAAAGCTATTAACTGCCCGCTCCTGAAAAATGTCCGCGGCTCTTCCTTTTTAACTTTCCTCGAATTATTTGGTTTAATACCGCGGCGCGGTCACATTCATCAGTCCTGAAATATGCGTCATGTGCGAGCGCAACAAAATTTTGTAAATCTAGTATCATACGATCTCCCCCTCCGCAAAATGTTGGAATTCCCTGAAAAAATGTTTTATACGTTTTTTCTAGGGGCAATGTTGTATTCATTAAAGCTGTTATTCCGAAATCATATGTATTGTCTGTGTTTAAAAAATGTGTTGATCTCCTATGGTTATCCGTTGTTTTGTGGAATTAAATCCTTTTATAATCCGTAAGGTATGTGTAAGCCGCTATTTGTGCGTGGAATTGCTCCCTGCATACACAATCTATTTGTATCCATTTCCAATTTGTCAACATTTTTATTAATTGTAATTAATGTTTCGTTTCTTTCCTTATTTAAATTATTATTTTCTACTGGTATGCCTCCTATGGCACCTTCTTCTTCGCTCTCACTAGTATTACTTTCAGAATTTTCTCTAATATTATTTGAATATATGCTTAAATTAATTCCGTTTAAATTAATTTCTGTTTCCGACCCACTTTCGTCTGAATTTTCAGGCGAAAAAGTTACCGACCGTCTTCGTTTTGTTAAATTGTTTGAATTACCCTGTGGTGTGGATTTTATCAGTGATAATTCCGCAAAATTAAGATTTTCGGTAAAATAGTAGAGTCCTCTAGTATTTTATTTTGTCCGCGAGTAGTTGGTGCCATGTGTTAAATGGTACCAAAAATAATAATTAAAATAATTTTCTAACAAATTATACTCTAAAATTCTACTAAGTTTTGTTATTTTTATAAATAGCATATGCTTCCGAATAATATTGAACAAAAAAAATAACCTGTATTCAACTTTTATTGAACCAAAAAAAACTCCCTTTTTCCCTACGCCGATGGTTAAAAATTATTTTTAAAATAAAAATATATTCTCAATACAAAACATATATACTGTCAAAAACGACCATTTATTGTATCGCATACATAGAGGCACACAAAAAAATTCTCTTTTATTAGTTATGCATATAACATATGTGTGTTATGCTATGCAAAAGCTTTTTAAAGAGTTCTTTCTCTGTATTGTATTTACTGTAGGCTTTACCTGTTCAGTGAAAGAATTCAATATTTGAACTCTCCGAAATACCATTTTCTCGCCGTTTATATATTCTAATATTGCTTCCTCAGCAATATTAGAATGTTTCAATTAATATTTTTTATTAATCAAAGGTAAAATTGTGCAACAATAATTCATACATTAATTATGTTACCATTGCCCATTGTGCTGATAACCCATTATACTTTATTATTATTAGGAAAGCTTATGTGCTTTCGTTCGTTTAACTTTTTTATTATACATAGTTTGTTTACCTTTTTTATTGTACATAATAACTTGTGTATAATTTGCGTTATTTGGATACAATAATATATTATAATACGACTATATAATGAAAACCAAAACTATTTTACAATAATAAAATAGTTTTGGTTTTCATTATATAGTATAATGCGCTGCCGATACAATGCGTTTTTAGGCAATGACGATATAATTGTATGAATGTTGTCACACAACACCGTGGATATATCCAACAGATATTTAATTTCGTGAATAGACGTGCGCTGATCCATCGTTAATTTCAATTCTGGGGTTTGGTTTATTGAGTTTATATTTCTATTGGTATTGATATCTGTAATTAATCGAGTACCTAACCATAATGGCAAACTTAAACGTACAACTAGGTCGGGTTAAAGCAATTAATACGCGTCTTGCTCAGTATGCTCTTACGGTAAAGTTAACATACAATCTAGAGGATTGCACAATCAGATTAGCTAAACTAGAGGATTGTTGGAGAGAATTTTTGCCTTGATTGACCAAATTAATGAACAGGGTATCGATACGGATCAAGTTGCGGACGATTCAGAAATTGTAGAATTTGAGAATAAATATTACAGCATAAAAGCGATTTTACTCCGAGCGATTAATAGCGATCGGCTACACGCCGCTTGTAAATCGTCGTCACTTCCGGATGATAACACTACTCAACGCCTGCTAGATGCGGAAACACAATTCTTGGAAACTCTTTCCGGTCCTTGTTTCACTGGCCTACTTCACTACTGAACATCAGTTGCCGAAGATTTCAATTAAACCATTTTCTGGTGATTATTGCGATTGGAAATCATTTCATGATTTATACGTTAGTTCAGTCCATAATAATAATCGATTAAGTGCAAGCAAAAAATTTAATTATTTACAAACGTTTTTGATTAATGAACCAGCCACGCTACTCAGACACGTTGCCATCACTGATGCAAACTATACAGAAGCTTGGGAAAAGCTTATCAAACGCTATCATAAACCGGGACGAATTGCCCGCTCGTACGTCGCTAAGTTTCTGCAATTTCCAACAATCTCGCAACCAAATGTAAATGATTTACGACCATTTACTGACAGCGTTGATGAGATCAATGGGCTGAGAATCGGGACGTCTGGCTTATTCACATTTTATTGAAAAAGTTAGACGACTCTACCCATCGTATGTGGGCTGAATCACTGTTATCATCAGCGGATATTAGGGACAGTGAGTTTCCAAGTATAACCGAATTTCTCGCGTTCTTAGAACATCGTTGTTCATCGTTGGAGGTAAGTCACAAATTTTCCAAACCTATTAATCGGCCTCTATCTACTGTAACTAAACCGTTCAATAATCGACCACGTAGTACCACAATAAAAACATTCCACACCACAACTTTAAGTTGCCCAAAATGTAAGTCAAATCATCTGCTCAATAGTTGCCAAAATTTCCTGCGTCCCAGCGTACCAGAACGCAGAAATTTTATTATATCTCATTCATTGTGCTTGAATTGCCTACGATCAGGTCATCAAGAACCTACTTGCAAATCACAATTTAATTGTAGAAAATGTCAAAAACGTCATCACACGCTGATACATCCTGTATCACACAATCCACAATTCAACACCAATATCAACTCATCATTCAACCGATAAAATTCCACAACAGTCAACACTTGTTCGAGATACTTCAATCAACACGCCGGGTAATAACCGCACAGATTATTTGCTCGCATCGCATCAACATCAACCTTTACAGCCACGGTTCCCGTACTGAGAAAATCGGATCAATCAGAGCAATCTACTCATCACGTCGTATCTCATCATATTGTTCAAAAAAGTACTCCTAATACTGTCACATTGTAGCCTACCGCTTTAGTACACATTACCGATTCCTTTGGTCATACTCAAATATGTCGAATTTTACTCGACAGCGGGTCAGGACTCAGTTTTATATCTGAGGACTGTGTGAGACAATTAGGTCTGCCAGTTGACATATTTCAAAGCCAGTTGACATACTGGTTGGAGCTGATCAATTCTTTAAAATCCTTAGCAATGATTCCATTCTGGGGACTAATGGTAATCCAGATGCCATTAGCACTATGACTGGTGCTGATTCAGTGGAGGCCCTGGTTGAAGTTAAACAACAACTATCCACGGTTCTTCAATCCGCAGGTTTCCCACTTCGTAAATGGAGTACTAACTCTTGGCCCCTTTTAGTTTCTATTCCCGAGGATCAACGTGAACTTTTACCATTAAATTTTAGAGACGATACTATTAAAGTTCTTGGTCTTCATTGGTATCCAGCTCGAGATAGTTTCTCGTATCGGGTTATATTACCACACCATTCGATTGTTTCAAAACGAAGCATTTTATCAGATGCATCTCGGATTTTTGATCCATTAGGGTTTTTAGCACCATCCATCATCCTGGTCAAAATCCTAATCCAACAACTTTGGTTGCTTAATCTGCAGTGGGATGATCAAGTGCCCGAGGAAGTGTATGATCGTTGGACCACCCTGCGCAATGAATTGGTAGTTTGAAAAGCTTTCGATTGGCCGTCGCATTTGGCAAACTAATTCATTCAGCGACGCCTCCGAAAAGGCCTTATCAGCAGTGGTTTATTGTCGGTCTTGCACTGACGGTCAAATAGTTGTGGAGCATCACTAAAACAGATTTCAATACCGCGTTTAGAACTCTGTGGCGCGGTTTTATTGCAAAAGCTTATTACTAAAATACAACTTTCATTGCAGCTTGCCAGCATAGATGTGTTTGCATGGACTGACTCGCAAATTGTACTTTATTGGCTCTCGTTTCCTCCGCGTCGTTGCACAACATTTATTGGAAACCGTACCACACAAATTCTCTCAGCCTTCCAACGTAATTCTCTCTAAGCCTTGCCACGTAAACTCGATGGAATCATGTAAAATCTACCGATAATCCGGCTGATTGTGGTAGCCGTGGGGTATTACCATCGGCGTTAATAAATTCTGAGTTATGGTGGCATGGTCCGAAATGGTTACAACACTCACCGGAATCTTGGAAGTTAAATCAAACAGTTACAATTCCTGCAAAAAATTCAACCGAATTAGAAGAACGCACTGTTACCACCTTTCATGTTACCGTTCCCGACGAAGAACATTTTTTGCAACCACTCATTACACGTACATCGTCCTGGTATAAACTTGTCCACATCATAGCATTTATACGTCGATTCATCAACAACATTCGCATGAATTCGTCACAACGAACTGTCAACGTACTTCAGTCAGATGAACTTGCTGCTGCCAAAAAATTCGTCATCAGATATACGCAAGGTCAAGCATTTGCCTCAACAATCGCGTTATTATCTCAACGCAAAGAGTTAAAAAGGGGTTCATCGTTAATCAATCTCTCTTCAATTTTAGATAATAATGGGTTGCTGCGGGTCGGTGGACGAATCGATCACTCCACATTATCATATATTGTAAAACATCCTATAATTTTACCAAAAAATAATAAAAATAAAAACGTCCGTGGCTTAAGAACGAAGAATAATGAGTTTCTTATTAATATGTATTGCTGTTCTGCTGATATTGTTATCTTAACCGAAACTGGTTTAGATGAATCCTTTAACAACACTGTCCGGTTTCCTCCACATTTTACTATTATAGATGTGATAGATCACCAGCAAATAGTATTCACCATAACTTTGGTGGTGTGCGGATCGCTATTAAGAATGATTTCAGTGTAAAGGAGGTAGACTTGAGTGATTTCTGTGACATTGAAATCTGTTGCAGTAAATTTGATCCATCCCCTTCTGTCTCGATTTTCATTGTCGCTGTCTATATTCCTCCAAATAGTAATATATATATACAAAGTCAACAGATATCTGGATGCTCTTAAACATGTTGTGAATTGAGGCACCCTGTGCTTCAATTCACAACGGAAATTAATAAATTCCAATAAAAAATTATTAAAAATTAATTAAATTAAAAAACAAAAGTTTCAGATTACGCGTTGCTCGTACACAGAGAAATAATTTAATTCAATAAATTATAATTTCTCTGTGCTGACAACGCGGAAAATCAATCAGCCAATTAAATTTGAATTAATTTTAAATATTTTGATGGAGAAGCTGATTGGTTTTCCAAAATCTTATTGGAAAGATAACAAAATAAAATAGAAAACAAATTTGAAAAAAGTTCAATCAATCGGGAAAAGTGGATTTTCTAAAAAAGTTAAACTTGATGAGATTTCAAACTAGACGGATTTATACTTTTCAATCGAAATTAGTCAGTTTGTTTATATTAAAATTTAATTTAATTAAAATTGGTTAAAGTAAAGTGTAATTGAAATAATTTAAATTATTTATAATTGGTCAATTAATAAAAGTTTTAAGAATTAAAGTTGAATAGAAAATTGTGAAGAATATTTTGTAAATTTCGGTTATTTTGGTACTCAAATAGTTTATCAATTTAGAATTGTAAAAAACTGAATCAAGAAACTAAAGTTATATTTTAAACTAAATAAAATTTAGTCAATAAAAAAAAGTAAAGTTATATGTTAAATGAAAAAAAAACTAAATCAGTTAAAATAATTATGATTTATTTATATTAAAATATAACTAAATAAAAATTGTAATAAGTGAATAAAAATTAAAAGATTATTTGAATTATTAATAAATAGTTAAAGTTTAGAAACAAAAAAAGTATTTTATTATAAAAAGACGAAAAGTTAAGGTTAAAATAAAAGGTGAGATAAACAATAAAATAAGAATATATAATTGTAATATTTTATATTACAACAAATGGCGCTGCGGACAGGGGTGAGATAAAGAATCGCACAGGGGTGAGATAAACAATAAAATAAGAATATATAATTGTAATATTTTATATTACACCCGCACAGGAGTGAGATAAACAATAAAATAAGAATATATAATTGTAATATTTTATATTACAACAAATGAAAATGAAATAAATCCAAAAATTCTGAAAAATAATACAAAATTGTTAAAATCTACGGAGATTACATTAACAGACGCAGGGGAACTTACAAGGGAATTTGACAAAAAAGGAAAAACATTGAATGAATTAGAACTAGAATGGGAAGAGTAACAAAAAAGGGAAGAAATGACAAATTACCAACACTTAACAAGTCGTTGGCAAATAGGAGGATTAGGTAGTTTGGTGGTTTTAATAATAATATATGTTATTTCCAAAATTATAATTAATCGTTGTAAGAAAACTAATAATAAAGTTCAAAAAACAGATCAATCTAATGTGGAAATCCCATTATCTTCTATCTGAAAAGAAACTTGGGGGACCAGGTACTATAAACATAATCGCCAATAGTTCGAAACCCCTAAATTTTTCACAGTTATCTTTTCCTACACCTGAATTACCAGTGCTTCACACCTGTTAAGTTGAATCTGTTTCGAAATTCGTAAATTTTGGACTAATAAAATTATAAAATAAAAAAGACCCCCATAATAAAAAAAATATTCAAAAGACCCGGAAAAAATTATCATCTAAATAATTAATTAATTAAGACTACTATAATAGTACTAAGTATATATATATAAAAAAAAACCCTAAAAATTCTCACATTAATAACAAAAGCCTCCTATAAGTTTATAAACAAAATAAAGACGAATGAAACAGAAACCAAACAAAGAGAAAATGAAACAGGAGTTAACAAATTAAAATAAGTTTTTTTTTAGAGAAAATTTTATTAAATTTTTTATTCATATTTTAATATTTTTAACATTATTAATTTTTTTTGTATGAATATTTCTAAATTTTTTTTCTTATCAAATTATTATAATTAGCATTTTTGTTCTTTAAGTTTTCATTTTTTTGTATTATTATTACATTTGAAATAATTTTTTTTTTTTAAAACAACAAAAAAAAAAATTTTATTTTATAAGATTTCATTTCATTTAACATTTTTTAATATTTTAATTTTTATGATTACATTTCATTTTTTTTGTATTAATATTATAAAACATTTTAATATTAATATTATAAAACATTTAAAAAAAATTTTTATTCTATAAGATTTCATTTCATTTTTTGTATTTTAAATTTTTTTATTTAACCTTTTAATTTTTAGCACATTATTCTTTAATATTTCATTGCAATTTTTTATTATTAATATTTTTAATATTTTTTTTTTGTTAACATTTTTAATTTTTAATAAGAAAAAAAAATAAAAAAATCTTAAAAAGATTTAATTTCATTTTTTTTTTTGTTAATTTTTTTTAAGTTTTCATTTTTTTGGAATAACATTTTTAATAATTTTTTTTTCTTTTTATAATTATAATATATGTTCATTTTTCCTAAAAACAAAAAAAAAATATAATAATAAATACATATTTTTATATAAAAAAAACTAACCTTTATTGAAATTGGTGATAATACTCGTGGTATTTGCCCCTTATGACTCGATCGGTACCCACAGAGAGCACACAACCGGGAACGGTCCGTTTCACAAGGCTGAATAGCCTGGCCGGCGCGGTCGACCGCAACCTCCCCAAACGTTTTTTCGATGTGTTTAAATTCTTCATTTATTTCATCGCCCATTGTAACAATTTCAGTTATTATGTCATTTTCAGTAGTTAAATTATCCCCATTTTCCTCAACTCTTTCTAAAAGAAAGAAAAATATAATTAATTTTTTTTAAGTAATTTTGGGTATAAATTTTTAATACATACCAATTATTTTAAAACGATGGAGGATAACAACACATTTTTTTTGTCTAAAAAAAAAAAAGAGGGTGAAAAATAAAGTTAATAAATTATAAAAAATTTTGAAATTTATATAAGAAAAATATATACTTACTGAAACGACATATTTTTTTTGTATATTTTATTTTTTCCTCACTAATCACTGTAAAGTATAAATTAATACTGAATTAATTCTTTAATAATGCATTAAAAAACTAATTATGTATCCAAAAAAGTGCATTAGATAGCACAAAATTATCAATTTTTTTTCTCTTAATACATTTTTTTTACACAAAACCCCTAATGTACAAATACATAAGTGGATTGTATTTTTAATTATGTATATAAAATATTTATGTGCATTAGTAAACATTCTTTAAGTTTATCGCATACATATTATTATACGATTTTTTTTAAGACAATTTTTACGGCGAGCGAAATAAGGTGGATTTATATAGAAAAAAAAGAGAGAGTTCATTTAGAATAATTAATATTTATGTCTCATTTAATACATAATAATTATGTATCATTAATAATAAATTTTTATATGATTTTCTTTGAATAATTAATTTACTACAACAAAACACAAAAATTTCGTTGTGATATGTGGTACAAGTTAATGGGTTATTTTATAGGTTTTACTACCTGGATAGTAATGTTTAAGTAATGTATATTATTAATCATAAATTTTTATTAAAATAAAACTCCTTTTGTTCTTTATAAAATTTATAATAATTTTTATTCTAATTAAACTGTTTCTTTTTTAATTATCATTTGTTTATTTTATTATTTTATAAAACATTTTTCTCATAATCTAATCTAAAATAAAAGTTCTTATTTATTCGTTAACAAATTATTTTATTTTAAACTATATTAAATATTTAAATATTAAAATAAGATTTTAAGATGCAAAATAATTTTCTTTTTTCCCGATCAACTGACTGACTGTCTTTTAAATTTAGATTTTGTTTTCTAATGATCAACTTAAATTAATTTTAAGAATTTAAAAAATTGATTGACTTAATTTTATTTAATTTAAAAAATAACTTTTCCATTTTAAAATTTTTAATTTTATTTAATTTAGAAAATAACTTTTCCATTTTAAAATTTAATTTTTCTTTAATAATTAAACTAACTAGGTAACTACGACTTTTAAATTAATACTATTTTAGTGATAGAATTTTTATTTTATTTTCTGATTAATTTCCGATTATTATTAATAAATCTCAAAATTTCCCGGAACCACTGACAATAATAATTTTTTTTTTAAATTGATCTTTAATTTTTTTTATCGACTGACTGAACAACTCACTTTTATTTAATTTAAAATTTTTAATCGAGTCTTTATCCGATCAACTGTGATAATAATAATTACGATTTAAAAATAAGACTTTATTTTTTCTTGATCGACTGACTCTATAATTTTAATTTAAAAATCAAAGTTAATTTTCTTTATCCGATCGACTGCCTGTTTTTACCTGTTTAAAATGTTTTCATTCTTTCTTTTAAATAAAACACATAAACTTTTATTTCTATTAAAATTTAACAACTTTTATTTCTAGTAAAATTTAATTTATATAAATATTTTATAATTGAAATAAAATCAATATAAATATTTTTAGGTAAAATATTTTTAGGTACCATTTAAATTTTTTTAATTATGTTAAAATTTTTTACTAATTATTAACTATTTCTTTATTGTTTTTAACTATTTTATTGATTTACTTAAGTTTAATTATAATTTCAACAAATTTCATTATGTTTTTCTTAAACTTAATTATTTTATTTCAATTTTAATATTTTGTTTTATCAAATTTATTCGATTAGATTTTGTTTTTTAATTTTAAAATAAAACTTTATAAATTTTTTCGCAGCAGAATCACTGCTCTAATTTTTACTTTTAATGTTTAAAATTATTATTAATTATTAGCCTCCTTCGACAATCTCATTCTTGTTGACTCTCTTCATAACCTTCTGTAAAGTAAACAAAATGTATAAAACAATTTTTTTCTAGGAAAAGTTATTTACTTACGGCATTGACTAATAATAATATATAGACTTATAAAGTAGAACAAAAAAAATTTCCACTTTCTGATTTGACTTTCCTAATCTAATGTAAAAAATCAACGTTCAACGTGCGTTTTTTGTTATATATTTTCGTTAGATTAGGAAAGGAAATATTTATGAATGACTAATATGAGAGCATGCGTGAGAGGATAATTTTTTTTATATTGAAAAAACGGATTTTTTTTTTGTTTTCGCATATATGATTGTATTGTATAATCTTATATGAATAGTTTTGTTGGTATTCGTACAATTGAAAATTTTCTAATTCATAAATAAATTCTAATTTTCAATTTTTAGCAAAAAGAAAATAGTTTCTTCTATATTGTAAGAATAGTACAGGCGTTTGGGTATTTTTGATAATATCGATTAAAAAATGCATGGAATACATTTAAGAATAAATTAGAAGTTTTTTAAAAGGAATTAAAAATGTTTAGAAATATGTATTTTGATCTTTTCTAAATTGAATTAATAAATTTTCAATTTCAATTCAACTTTTTTCAAATTAAATTAAATTAAATCTAACCAAATTTTAAAATATAGTGTTAAAATTTATGAATATAATATTGTATAATCAGAAAATATTATTAATTTATAATTTATATACGGTATTGTATAATCATAAAATATCCAATATATTTTTTAATCGATATTACCAAAAATACCCAAACGCCTGTACTATTCTTACAATATAGAAGAAACTATTTTCTTTTTGCTAAAAATTGAAAATTGGAATTTATTTATGAATTAGAAACTTTTCAAATGCACGAATACCAACAAAACTATTCATAAATATATACAATACAATCACATATATGAGAAAACAAAAAAAAAACCGTTTTTTCAATATAAAAAAAATTATCCTCTCACGCATGCTCTCATATTAGTCATTCATTATTCATAATATTTCCTTTCCTAATCTAACGAAAATATATAACAAAAAACGCACGTTGAACGTTGATTTTTTACATTAGATTAGGAAAGTCAAATCAGAAAGTGGAAATTTTTTTTGTTCTACTTTATAAGTCTATATATTATTATTAGTCAATGCTTACGGTAATTTATGAATTGTATGTTTAGGACGATAAGCCCTAAATATGGCATCATTATCCACCAAGGAAGATACCTTCCGAGGTTTTATATTTTCCTTATTTCTAGGGAAGACCACGGTCAAAGCTTCGACCCTTATATTTTTTCTAAGAGGGAAGGTGTTGTGAATTGAGGCACGCTGTGCTTCAATTCACAACGGAAATGAATAAATTCCAATAAAAAATTATTAAAAATTAATTAAATTAAAAAACAAAAGTTTCAGATTACGCGTTGCTCGTGCACAGAGAAATAATTTAATTCAATAAATTATAATTTCTCTGTGCTGACAACGCGTAAAATCAATCAGCCAATTAAATTCGAATTAATTTTAAATATTTTTTTGAAGAAGCTGACTGGTTTTCCAAAATCTTATTGGAAAGATTTTGGAAAGCCAAAAAAAGCTCTCCAACAAAATAAAATAGAAAACAAATTTGAAAAAAGTTCAATCAATCGGGAAAAGTGGATTTTCTAAAAAAGTTAAACTTGATGAGATTTAAAACTAGACTGATTTATAATTTTCAATCGAAATTAGTCATTTTGTTTATATTAAAATTTAATTTAATTAAAATTGGTAAAAGTAATTGAAATAATTTAAATTATTTATAATTGGTCAATTAATAAAAGTTTTAAGAATTAAAGTTGAATAGAAAATTGTGAAAAATATTTTGTAAATTTCGGTTATTTTAGTACTCAAATAGTTTATCAATTTAGAATTGTAAAAAACTGAATCAAGAAACTAAAGTTATATTTTAAACTAAATAAAATTTAGTCAATAAAAAAAAGTAAAGTTATATGTTAAATAAAAAAAAACTAAATCAGTTAAAATAATTATGATTTATTTATATTAAAATATAACTAAATAAGAATTGTAATAAGTGAATAAAAATTAAAAGTTTATTTGAATTATTAATAAATAGTTAAAGTTTAGAAACAAAAAAAAGTATTTTATTATAAAAAGACGAAAAGTTAATGTTAAAATAAAAGGTGAGATAAACAATAAAATAAGAATATATAATTGTAATATTTTATATTACAACAAATGGCGCTGCGGACAGGGGTGAGATAAACAAACGCACAGGGGTGAGATAAACAATAAAATAAGAATATATAATTGCAATATTTTATATTACACCCGCACAGGGGTGAGATAAACAATAAAATAAGAATATTTTATATTACAACAAACATATTGATTGTTTACTTAGATCTTCAGATATTATCTACGTTTTTGGTGACTTTAATCAACCTAATATTAATTGGATGCTGATTGCACATACCTTAATCCAACTAATGCTACTAGTACAATTGAAACAACTTTAGTGGACACGTTGCAATCACTTGGTCTATTATCTTGTTCACGTGGTGCGGAGTGGAGTGGAGTGGATTAGTAAATCCGTTCGTAGTATGAGTGTTCACCTGAGTGTGGATCGTAGTAAATCTACCATAACGCCTCTAGTGAAGACATGTTGAACTATTTTTTTTGACACATCCTTTTTTCTGAAACGCGTTTAATTAAAATTCATTATTTTTTAAATTGTTCGATTTAAATTGTAAATATGGAAAATATACATAAAACAATCTTATTTAAAAATATCGTAAAACAAAGTTCACGATTGGCGCAATTAAAAAAAAGGAAGAACAAATATAAAAAAGCTAATGAACAATTAATTTCACAACATCAAATGCAGTTATCAACATGTTCATCGCCAAAAAATTTTGTTAACAATAAAAGTTGATTTTGGAAAACTTTATATGAAATCCAAAGTCACAAAAAATGCATGAGAAAACATGTTGTTAAATTTTACGCAGAACCAGTGGATTGAAAATTTTAGAATGACGAAAGAAACATTTGAATTTATATGTGCGGTTGTAGATGAAGATCTTACACCTAAAACTAATGCCGCTGCTGCAAATAATGAACAAAGTTTACCAACAGAAAAACAAGTGGCAATAGCATTGTTCAAACTTGCTAGTTTTTGCGAGTTTAGAGTGGCTGCAATAATTTTTGGCGTTGGAAAATCAACAGTGCATAAATGCTTGCATAGATTTTGCGAAAGTTTGAATAAACATGTAAAAAAATTTATTTATATGCCGAATGAAGAAGAAGCGATACAGTTTAGCTCAGATTTTGAAGAAATCTGCAATATCCCACAGATTATAGGATGTATTGATGGTACCCACATTCCTATACTGGTGCCAAAAGATGGATCTAGGAACTTCGTTAACCGCAAATATTGGGCTTTATACAATATTCAGGCCGTTTGCAACGCACAATTTAAGGTAACAAAAATCAAATCAAGCTATTTATTAGTTGTAAATATCCAGGTAGCTGCCACGATGCCCATGTTTTTGTTAATTCTGGTCTTTACAAGAATATAGCTAATCTTCTACCAAGCGTACGTTTGTCTTATTTAATACTCTACTTTTAAACTTATATTTTTAAAATAAAATGCATTTATGCGGTTAAAAGCTAGCACATATTGGCAAAAAGATGCGATTTGTACTACAAAAATGCACCTAAAACCATATTGACATGCAGTATATTACACAATATATGTGAAAATAATGACAAAAGTTTAAAAACCATGATGTTTCCTCAGCCGCCAATTATACATGAACAACCAAACAGACAAGCTGCTACAGCGAATACCAATACATTGGAGGGAATTGAAATAAGACATCATCTAAAACTATATATTAACAAAAACTTTCCGCTCAGAGATGTTTATCATTTGTAAGCAATCTGTTTATAATAAAAACTTAATAAAATACCAAATCATGTTTATATATGTCTTTTAAATTTTATTTATTCATATTCAGAAATATATTCAACATCTTCAAATACATTATCTTCTTCTGTGTCGCCCGATATGGTTGGTTGTAAATATCTTGCACGCGTTCGTTTGAATGGCCTTTCTTGCGATCTATATCTTTGAGACTGAAAAATTTCTGTTAATGATTCCAAATATATTTTTTGGCGTTCATCCTCCCTCCTATCCTGCATTTCTGATTCGAGAGCCTTTTGTTTTTCAAATAACTCTTCTTGCTTCTTAAAAAAATTTTCTTGTAGCACGTTTTGTTGCTTCTCCATTCTCTCTGAGAAGCTTGTAATAACTTTTTCATATTTTGATCTCCCACCAGTACTATTTTTCGCTTTAGCTAATAAAAAAAATCGTTAAAAATGTATATAATTTAAAACTGCATTGTTCATTTACAAGTATTGGTACATATTTCACTGGAAACATCAATGGCTGTCTCATCGTCCTCATTTGGGATGTCGGTATGACCTTCTACTTCTACTGGTTGTGTTTCTGATGTGTCTACACCGATGGATGAACACACCATATTAGTTGGACGATTTCCAAAAAGCTCGTTCATTTTCTGCATGTGTATAAATTTTGAACCACCATTTCCTCTTTTATTTAGTTTTTTTTTTTTAAATAATATTTAGATTTTAAAGATTTATATTTTATTTGGGATTGCTTAGCTGTTTTGTTATATCCGCGTTCTTTTAATTTTATCACAATATTTTTGAATATTTCGCCATGTCGTAATGTCTTTTTGTCCATTTGTTTCAAAATGTTTGTTTCTACACATATTTTTAAAAATAATTTAGTCTCATCATTTTCCCACACACACTTTAAATTGTCACTACTTTCATTTTCCATTTCTAAAAAATTGTTTATTATTAAAAAAATCTTTTTCTGAATTATTTTTTATTTAAAAAATTGTTTTTGTGCTGTTCCGTTGCAATTTCAATTTGAAACAAGAAAACAAATGTCAAAATCCACTCTACTCCACTACGCTAGTGTTCACGTGGTGCGGATTTGCAAAACCACTACACTTCACTCCTCACATTTTGAGCGGAGTTGATAATCCACTCCACACTACATTATTGGGTGTTCACGTGGTGGATTTACAAATCCAGTCCACTCCACTCCGCACCACGTGAACAAGATTTATGACAGCTGAATGGAATTAAAAAATTTCAGAATCGTACTTTGGACCTAGTTTTCTCTAATGTTTCGGATGAGAGTTTTGTTACTAGAAGTGCTGCATCACTCGTTACGGAAGACACGTATCATCCTTCTGTTAATATTTTTCGTAATCTTGATATACGTAATGATACTGAATCTGTACACTCTTTTAAATTTGATTTTAAAAATGCTAATTATTGTAATATTAATAATGCACTGAGTAGTTATGATTGGGATAGTTTTCTATCTTCAATTAATATTAATGATCTATGTTCTGAATTTTATAGGAAAATTAATGATGTAATTCTCAAATTTGTTCCAGTTGTCCTGGTTAAGGGCACTGAAGGCGACATTTGTCCCTGGAATAATGAGGTTATAAACAATTTGAAAATCCTGAAAAACAGAGCATAAATGGAGGTCGAGTTCTTCTGTAGTCGATTATGAATCGTATAGGAAAATTAAGGCTGAATTCAAGATTGCTTTAACTAATGCCTATTTTTTGTATATACAACAAAATATTAAAGATTGTCCTCAGAAATTCTGGAACTTCATTAACTCTAAAAATAAGTCTGATGGTTATCCAACTATTTTTTTTTTGGGTGATAAACGAGCCGACACAGCACAAACTGCTTGCAATTTGTTTGCCTTATTTTTTAAGTCGGTATACAATGCCGATGATGTACAAATTGATGAACAGTTCTTCAATTATATGGGTGACACTCCTGATTTTGCTTTCAATGATATTGAGATTTCTCCTCATGAAGCTCTCGAATACATTAAAAGTATCAATCTTAATTTTACCCCGGGTTCCGATGGTATTCCATCAGGTTTCCTACGTAATTGTGCCGTTCCAATACATACTGTACTCTGTCATATGTTCAATGTATTTCTTAAAACAGGCTGTTTTCCTTCGATTTGGAAAAGTTCTTTTATAGTTCCTATTTTTAAATCTGGAAGGAAAAATAAAGTCGAAAATTACAGAGGTATCTGCAAACAATCTGCTGTACCAAAGATTTTTGATGCACTTGTTACCAAATCTCTTTACTTTCACTGTAAGGCTTTAATTTGTCAACTATTACTTTTTAAATTAGAAAAACTGGGATTTCCACCAGTTTTCATAAAATGGCTGTTATCTTTCTTAAGTGACAGGTGTCAATACGTTAGCCTTCGAAATTGTATTTCGTCTGAAATTCCAGTGACTTCCGGGGTTCCCCAAGGTAGTCACATAGGGCCATTATTATTTATCTTATATGTAAATGATATTGTAGTATTCCTACCTAACTGTGAGTTGTTAATGTTTGCAGATGATTTTAAAATCTACATGTCAGGAAAGGACTGGAATACCTTTCAGCACCTGAACATTACTTTAGGTAAATTTTACTTATGGTGCACTAAAAATTATCTGTCTCTTAACGTTAATAAATGTTCAGTGATCTCTTTTTCACGTCGAACAAATACATTCATAGCCAACTACACTATTGGCGGTGAACCAGTTACTCGTGTTTTCAGTGTAAAAGATTTAGGTGTCTTACTTGATCCTAAACTTTCTTTTAATATGTACATTGATCATATGATAAATAAAGCAAATAGAGCATGGGGAATGATCCGGCGATATGCCAGTGATTTCTCTGATCCTTATGTGATCAAATCTCTATATGTCGCTTTTGTTCGAACCGTATTGGAATATGCATCTATTATATGGTGCCCCTGCTGTACACATATCTCGCATTGAGTCCATCCAGAGAAGGTTTTTCGCTCTGAGAGGTCTTCCCTGGATGGATGTATGTAAGTTGCCGTCTTATGATGCAAGGCTAAGGCTAATTAATCTAAATACCTTATCTGAAAGGCGAACAATTTCCAAAGTTTTATTCATTCTCAGACTCTTAACTAATGATATTGATTCACCTGAACTTCTATATTTATTAAATATAAATGTCCCTTCCTGTAGAGTACGTTTCCCGAGGTTCTTCAATACAAATTTTTCCCGATCAAATTATAGTCGATCTTCTGGCATTAATAGCCTAATGTCCGAATTTAACAGACATTATTCCCTTATCGACTTCCATTTACCCACCTCGTCCATAAAAAGGAATTTATGTAACGGAACCCGATCATAACTACTTTTGCAGTTCTTTTTTTTTATTTTAATTAATTCATAATTTATTGTTATTTAATTTAATTGCATTATTCATTATTTAAGATTTTTCATACTTATTTATTAATCTTTAATATTGTTATATTTTCAATTATTTCTATATATATGTTAATTAATGTGTACTTGAGTCTAAGAAAGTGTAAACTTTGATGATGAAATAAATAAACTATCGGGAAAACAGTCGAAATTAGTGAAATTCAACAAAATAAAGTTAGTGTAACTTGTGAGCAAAACTCGGTGCAATTAAAGTTATTTACTATGCAAAACTTTATGAAATTAAAATTAATTCGTTAATGTAACTTTATAAAATAGCTTTATCAATAAATTAATCAAAGTGTGTAAATAAATTAATCAAAGTTGTAATATTTTATAAGAAAAAGTTGCCTATTCAAATCAAATACAAACCCGATGAGAGAAATTATCGACAAAAATTATACACACACATAAAAAATACAATAAAATTTAAATTTTTTTTCTCTGCACACGTGCATTATATTTGGTATACCTAAAGTAAAGTACGAGGGTCTTACCAAAAATACTTCGAAAATCCAGACAATTTATGACAAATACGAGAGTCGTAGTGAAGATTTCCGAGAAAATTTATTTATTGTATATTTGTTTGGCATCATTATTATAACGCATTTACACTGCAAGCAAGTTATTCTACACTGGAACAAATTAAATTAAATATTTTTTCGTAAATTAAGTTAAATAAAATTAAAATTAATTTTATATAACTTAAATAAATATTTTACACTGAAACAAAATAAATAAAGAAATAATTTGGTTCTGGAGCTAAATAAATATTTTTTCGTAAAATAAAATGAATAAAATTAAAACTAAATTTACATAAATTAAATAAATATTTCTTACAGTGCAATCAAATCAATAAATAATTACTTTTTTTCGGAACTTAAATTAAATACAGAGTGTCTTACTGGAATAAAATAAAATAAAATAAATTTGGTACACGGAACTAAACCAACCAATCGAATACATTAATTAGCCGTGGATATATCCAACAGATATTTAATTTCGTGAATTGACGTGCGCTGATCCATCATTAATTTCAATTCTGGGGTTTGGTTTATTGAGTTTATATTTCTATTGGTGTTGATATCTGTAATTAATCGAGTACCTAACCATAATGGCAAACTTAAACGTACTACTAGGTGATATCTGTAATTAATCGAGTACCTAACCATAATGGCAAACTTAATCTGGTGATATCTGTAATTAATCGAGTACCTAACCATAATGGCAAACTTAAAAGTACAACTAGGTCGGGTTAAAGCAATGAACACGTGTCTTGCTCAGTATGCTCTTACGGTAAAGTTAACATACAATTTAGAGGATTGGGAAATCAGATTAGCTAAGCTAGAGGATTGTTGGAGAGAATTTTTGCCTTGATGGACCAAATTAATGAACAGGGTATCGATACGGATCAAGTTGCGGACGATTCAGAAATTGTAGAATTTGAGAATAAATATTACAGCATAAAAGCGATTTTACTCCGAGCGATTAATAGCGATTGGCTACACGCCGCTTGTAAATCGTCGTCACTTCCGGATGATAACACTACTCAACGCCTGCTAGATGCGGAAACACAATTCTTGGAAACTCTTTCCGGTCCTTGTTTCACTGGCCCTAGTACTGAACATCAGTTGCCGAATATTTCAATTAAACAATTTTCTGGTGATTATTGCGATTGGAAATGATCTCATGATTTATACGTTAGTTCAGTCCATAATAATACTCGATTAAGTGCAAGCAAAAAATTTCATTATTTACAAACGTTTTTGATTAATGAACCAGCCACGCTACTCAAACACGTTGCCATCACTGATGCAAACTATACAGAAGCTTGGGAAAAGCTTATCAAACGCTATCATAAACCGGGACGAATTGCCCGCTCGCACGTCGCTAAGTTTCTGCAATTACCAACAATCTCGCAACCAAATGTAAATGATTTACGACCATTTACTGACAGCGTTGATGAGATACTAAGAGGTCTACACGCCCTGGATCAACGGGCTGAGAATCGGGACGTGTGGCTTATTCACATTTTATTGAAAAAGTTAGACGACTCTACCCATCGTATGTGGGCTGAATCACTGTTATCATCAGCGGATATTAGGGACAGTGAGTTTCCAAGTATAACCGAATTTCTCGCGTTCTTAGAACATCGTTGTTCATCGTTGGAGGTGAGTCACAAATTTTCCAAACCTATTAATCGGCCTCTATCTACTGTAACTAAACCGTTCAATAATCGATCACGTAGTACCACAATAAAAACATTCCACACCTCAACTTTAAGTTGTCCAAAATGTAAGTCAAATCATCTGCTCAATAGTTGCCAAAATTTCCTTAGTCCCAGCGTACCAGAACGCAGAAATTTTATTATATCTCATTCATTGTGCTTGAATTGCCTACGATCAGGTCATCAAGAACCTACTTGCAAATCACAATTTAATTGTAGAAAATGTCAAAAACGTCATCACACGCTGATATATCCTGTATCACACAATCCACAATTCAACACCAATATCAACTCATCATTCAACCAATAAAATTCCACAACAGTCAACACTTGTTCGAGATACTTCAATCAACACGCATCAACATCAACCTTTACAGCCACGGTTCCCGTACTGAGAAAATCGGATCAATCAGAGCAATCTACTCATCACGTCGTATCTCATCATATTGTTCAAAAAAGTATTCCTAATACTGTGACATTGTTGCCTACCACTTTAGTACACATTACCGATTCCTTTGGTCATACTCAAATATGTCGAATTTTACTCGACAGCGGGTCAGAAGTCAGTTTTAGATCTGAGGACTGTGTGAGACCATTAGGTCTGCCAGTTGACATATTTCAAAGCCAGTTGACATACTGGTTGGAGCTGATCAATTCTTTAAAATCCTTAGCAATGATTCTATTCTGGGGACTAATGGTAATCCAGTAGCCATTAGCACTATGTTTGGTTGGGTTATTGGTGGTGACATTTCGAATTCATTTATTGAATCTGCTCGCTCCAGTACTGTTTGCTCACTGCACACTCATATTGATGTGGATCGAGCCTTACAACGTTTCTGGGAAATCGAAGAGAGTCCAGATCACTCTGGGCTGACGTAAGAACAAAAAACCGAAGATCACTTTGTGGCAACTCATTCTAAAGCGTCGGTCGGTAAATATGTGGTACAGTTACCCTTTAAAAATGAGAACGCATTAGCATTTGGAAATTCGTTTGGTGCAGCTGTCCGCTGTCAAGAATCCATGGAACGACGGTTTCGAACCAACTCAGAACTTTATACTCAGTACAAACAGTTTATGACAGAATATCAGTCAATGGGGCATATGACACCACTAACAGCTCCAACACTGTCATATTCCAGCTGCTATTATTTACCACACCATGCCGTGTTTAAAGCTGACAGTAGTACAACCAAATTGCGCGTTGTTTTCTATGGCTCATCTCAGCAAAATCTTAAGTCTTCATTAAACGAAAATCCTGTGATAGGTCCATCGATACAACGAGAATTATTCGCTACTTGCCTACGGTTCAGACGTCATCAATACGCGCTCACTGGTGATATCGAAAAAATGTTCCGGCAGATTTGGGTAGCTGAGAAACATCGCACATTCCAACGTATTGTATGGCGGGACTCACCTGCACAACCATCGCAACATTTCCAGTTGAATACCGTAACATATGGTACTTCATGTGAACCCTACCTTTCCGTACGGGTAATTCGTCAACTCGCATTGGACAATATGGCAATCTTTCCTAGCATTTCGGAAATTCTATTGCATGATTTCTACGTAGACGATTTGATGACTGGTGCTGCTTCAGTGGAGGCCCTGGTTTAAGTTAAACAACAACTAACCACGGTTCTTCAATCCGCAGGTTTCCCACTTCGTAAATGGAGTACTAACTCTTAGTTTCTATTCCCGAGGATCTTAGTTTCTATTCCCGAGGATCAACGCGAACTTTCACCATTAAATTTTAGAGACGATACTGCTATTAAAGTTCTTGGTCTTCATTGGTATCCAGCTCGAGATAGTTTCTCGTATCGGGTTATATTAACACACCATTCGATTGTTTCAAAACGAAGCATTTTATCAGATGCATCTCGGATTTTGAATCCATTAGGGTTTATAGCACCATCCCTCATCCTGGTCAAAATCCAATTCCAACAACTTTGGTTGCTTAATCTGCAGTGGGATGATCAAGTGCCCGAGGAAGTGTATGATCGTTGGACCACCCTCCGCAATGAATTGATACAGTTTACAATTGCATGCATTCAGCGACGCCTCCGAAAAGGCCTTCTCAGCAGTGGTTTATTGTCGGTCTTGTACGTCAAATAATTGTGGAGCTAATTGCCGCAAAAACAAAAGTTGAACCACTAAAACAGATTTCAATACCGCGTGTAGAACTCTGTGGCGCGGTTTTATTGCAAAAGCTTGTTACTAAAATACAACTTTCATTCCAGCTTGCCAGCATAGATGTGTTTGCATGGACTGACTCGCAAATTGTACTTCATTGGCTCTCGTCTCCTCCGCGTCGTTGAACAACATTCATTGGAAACCGTACCGTTCTGCTAGCCGTGGGGTATTACCATCGGCGTTAATAAATTCTGAGTTATGGTGGCATGGTCCGAAATGGTTACAACACTCACCGGAATCTTGCAAGTTAAATCAAACAGTTACAATTCCTGCAAAAAACTCAACCGAATTAGAAGAACGCACTGTTACCACCTTTCATGTTACCGTTCCCGACGAAGAACATTTTTTGCAAGCACTCATTACACGTACATCGTCCTGCACGTGTATCGGGGAAAACGTAACGTTTTTGAAAACGTATCGAATTGAATTTACGTTCGATTGAAAACGATCAATCGGGGAAAACGTTCGTCAACGTTAAATAGTGTTTTCCATTGTTTCCCTTAAATAATGCTTTTCAATTACAATTTTGGAGGGGAAATATCATGTGTTAACTGTGATTAGTATTGCTTACAAAGTTTTTTCAAATAAATAAAAAGCAAATGAGGTTTTTTTTATAGGTGGTTTCTTTTTTATGTAATGTAAGCAGTTAAAAAAAATTATTATTATTAATATGCGTTCTACTTATATGCAAAGCAAAGAAATTGAGAAAAAAGAAATTGTTAATTAACTACAAATATTTGAATAGTCAAAAAAAATTCCATCCGTAAATTAATCTTAACAAAAAAACGAAGAGAGAATATCCTTAACATCTTTTGTATAACCATAGAATATTTTTTATGTTTTTTTTTAGATAATATAAAAATATGGTAAAATAGGAAAAAGAGTATTATGAAAATTATTCACATTTTATATATAATGTATTAAAATATCATAAATTTAATTTTAATTTAATGCCACACATTTAATTATAAATATTTCATAAATTTAATATACATTTCAAGAAAAAAAATACAGAAATACTTAACGTTAAAATTTTCTATAAAAACGTTAAAAAAAGTTCTTCCCTGATAGATCGATTCGATAAAAAATTTCGAAACGTTTTATAATAATATAGTAGTTTCCATTGTAACAATAAAAATAAAAAAAACCCTTTCCATTGTAATAATGAAAAACGTTACGTTTTCCACAATACCAAAATAGTAAATTCGATTCGAAATTCAAACGTTACGTTTTCCCCGATACACGTGCTGGTATAAACTTGTCCACATCATAGCATTTATACGTCGATTCATCAACAACATTCGCATGAATTCGTCACAACGAAATGTCAATGTCCTTCAGCCAGATGAACTTGCTGCTGCCAAAATATTCGTCATCAGATATACGCAAGGTCAAGCATTTGCCTCAACAATCGCGTTATTATCTCAACGCGGAGTTAAAAAGGGGTTCAGCGTTAATCAATCTCTATCCAATTTTAGATGATAATGGATTGCTGCGGGTCGGTGGACGAATCGAACACTCCACATTATCATATATTATAAAACATCCTATAATTTTATCACTATTACCATCAACACCACTTACATGCTCGTGTAGCACATCTGTTCTTTCTGTTTCGTCAAGAATACTGGATTCTCGGCTGTCGAAACATGTTACGAAAATTAGTAAACGATTGTTTGGTTTGTTTTAAGCAGCACAAGTCAACACATCAACAATTTATGGCCAATTTACCACAAAATCGTATTACGTATTCTAGGCCATTTGCAATAACTGGTTGCGATTATGCTGGTCCAATTACGCTTCGGCTATCACGAGCACGCAATCCAAAGTTCGTCAAGGGTTATATTGCTTTGTTCGTGTGCTTTGTTACAAAAGCTCTTCACCTTGAGTTGGTAAGTGATCTCTCGACTTCTGCATTTATTGCTGCACTGTATCGTTTTGTTGCTCGGTGTGGTAAGCCGTCAGTAATCGTAAGCGACAATGGCACCAACTTTGTCGGTGCTCAAAGGCAATTAAACGAGCTGTATTAACAAATAATGTCTGAACGTCATCAGACAATAGTACATGACTACCTTCAAAAAGATGGTAAATCTTGGGAAAACAATCCGCCGCATGCTCCTCATCATGGTGGACTTTGGGAAGCGGGGGTACGTTCGGTCAAGTTGCACCTCAGACGCGTAATTGGAGAACATATTTTAACTTACGAGGAACTATATACGCTGTTGACGCGTATTGAAGCGTTACTCAATTCACGGCCTCTTTTTCCCAAGTTCCGATGCTGAAATCGACGTGTTAACTCCCGCACATTTTCTTATTGGTCAGCCATACACCGCCGTTCCTGAACCGACCTTTGTGGCTGTTGTTAACTAACCTTTGTCAAGGGTTCTGGAATCGGTGGCATCACGAGTACTTGACTTCGTTACAACAACGTCCAAAATGGCAACAATCGGAAGAAAATCTAACATTGATGTTTAATCTGGTAGTCGGCAAAGAGCCTCGGCTTCCGCCATCCAAATGGATAATCGGACCAATTCTTCAATGTCTATCTGGTTCCGACGGACACATACGAGTAGCTACTGTAAAAACCGCAACGGGTAATTACATGCGACCTATTACCAAATTAGTTCCACTTCCTTGTCCTGAAAGATCTGGGTCTTTCAGCGGGTGCCAGGATGTTTTGGAATAAAACACTCAACATTTAACAAAATTTCACTGTATATTTTATTTTATATATTTTGTTAATAATCTCGCTGACCAGCAAATAACTGTAATGCGCTCATTATATTAATTAACCAATCATTAAATTAATTGATCATCCGATCATAATACAGTTAAGTTCTTATTACTCCGCTCTTGCCTTTCTATAAGAACTGGTAGGTCAGTTAAAAATATTATCATAATAGCGTTGATCTTGATCGGTAATAAATTATTAATAATTAGTCGGTATATATATATATATATATAAAATTCGTGGCAATAATTTTTAGTTATTTAATGGTCAGTGAGATTAAATTAAATTAAAATCTATTAAAGTAAATCGTAATAACCAAATATAAATTAATGTGTAATACATAGATAATGTAAAGATAAAACGTTGTATAATTATTTTATTGAAAAATATAAAATTAATCTAATTGTTAAATTAAAAATTGAACCAGTGAGTCGAAGCTGCGTTTCATTTAAAGTAGTTAAAAGACATATCAACCTTTTTGCCTTTATCTGTAAACAATATGTATATATATATAATATATTTATTATCTATGCTGAAGACAAAAAATAAAATTAATAAAAAAAATATCAGGGATATATTATATAAAATCGAAGCAAATTATTTATAAACTTAAAAATATAGTAATTCATATTAATTTATTACATTAAATTTTAAATTGAATTAAAATATCAGCCTTTTCCTTTGAAACTGGTATAAGTCCTTTTTATATTATATGGAGATATATCCCCCTATTCTAAATTCCTGCGGAAAATTTGCATAATTTGCATTTGCATTTGTATTTGCATAATTAACTATAGAACACTACAATGAATGTGCTTACCAAATATCAGCCCAATCCATCCAGAGGTACCTACTAGAGAAAATCCCAAATGAAAATATGGACATTCATCATTTCATCCAGACTACTAATTTGAATGTGTTTACCAAATATCAGCCCAATCCATCCAGAGGTACTAGAGAAAATACCAGATGAAAATATGGCCATTCATCATTTCATCCAGACCACTAATTTGAATGTGTTTACCAAATTTTAGCACAATCCATCCAGGGGTGACAGAGAAAATCCCAGATGAAAATATGGGCATACATAATTGTAGAATATAATTGTTTTGTAGAATAACCCCATTAATTGAAAGGAGTTGTAAAATAAAACTGCGAAATTGCGTTAAAACTTCTAGAGTTGAGATTTTCGAATTTTTTATTAATATGGAAACCCTTGAACAAATTCCGTCGTAGTATAGAATAATATATAGAATAGGTAAAAAAATTAAAATAGGGCAGATTATTTAGTCATCGTGGACGCACTTTTTTCAAATGACCAGAGTCTTTAGATCCAGTCATATAATTTCATGTCATGGATTAGAACCAGTCATATAATTTCATGTCATTGAAAAATTACACCAAATATTTTCACGTTTTGGAGATTACAAGCAAATTGTTTCAAACAACGTAATTAAATATATAATTTAAAGAGGTATTTAACACCAAGAATGTTCAAGGATGAATGCTTTGTGGATACATTAAAATTTGCGGTAAAAAATTTCAACTAAAAGAAACAGTTGCAGAAAATTTGGAAACATTTTTATAAACATCGATCAACTCCAACTACAAATTCTCCAAACGGATTGACACCAGCTGAATGAACTATTTATATGTACAAAAATATCTACAACTAGTCACCAACAATGTCCCATTTTGATATAACAACATAACAAAATTAATTCAATAACGCACCAGTTAATTAAGAAGCCGTTCATTCTGCAACCATAAGGATCTACAAGAAAATAAAAATTTATTATTTGAAGTCCTCTGTCTCTTCTCTGTGGGATGTTTATTTAACATCCCAATTAGATCAACATTATAAATTATAAGTTCCAAATGGTACTGAATTTTCAAGAATTTCAAGAGTAATAGTTGCAACATCACCAAGATTACTAGATCCAATAGAACTTTCAAGTTATTCAAATGTTGATACTGATATTGTGCAAAGAGATCAGTCAACAAGCGAAGTATTTAGTATACCACCACAAGAACAGTAAACACCCAAAATGACTCGTACCGGTAAATCGACTAGGATATTATCTCCCCACCTAAAAAAAGTAGGTGTTGGCACTCTGGTAACAATCGTATACCGGAAATATATCGCACAACGTCAAACTACGAGAACAATAAGAAATAAATCATCCTGATTTATTCTTTGTCTTCTCGCTGACAATAACTCTTAACATCATCTGTATTCTATATTTATTATTATAATTGACAATATATTTCAATTAGACTATTTTATATTATACGATACCTATATAATTTTATTTTAATAAATTATATTACATTAGTTGTTAACTAATATATTTTGTTACTTATTCAATTAAGTTAGACCAAATCTACGAGTAACAAAGGTAACAAATTACTTTCATTTTAACATGAGTCTTCGAAATCATAATACTGACCATAACATTTATGGAGTTTTTAAAAAGTCATATTTGAGATCACAATCTAAAGAATTTTATAATTTGTTTAAAAATTAATAGTTTGGAAACAGCAACTCTTATTCTATCCCGTCTGAACTTTTATTCTATCCCATGTGCAAATATCATTACTAATCCGGGATCAATCATAACATCTTCTGCCATATGAGTATTATCACAATTTAACACTAAAACAGCTTGTTTGCCTGAAATAAAGAAAAATAATATTCACTAAAATATTGAGGACACATTAGTAAATGTAATTAAAAAATAATATCTTTAAACATAATATAGGTAATCCTTTTCTAAATATTTTAAATTTCAGGGAAAAACATTCTACTATCGATCAAATACATAGCATCACAAATGTCATAGAAAAAACTCCAGAAGAGAAACAATATTGTTCAGCAATATTCATCGATGTAGCACAAGCATTTGATAAAGTTTGGCATGCTGGTCTCATACGCATATTACACAAGATTTTACCAAAGCAACATGTTGAATTTCTGAGTTCGTATCTAACAAATCGCAATTTTCGTGTAAGACACTACGATTAATACTCAGAGATCAAAGAAATAAAAGCCGGTGTACCACAGGTGATATTCCAGCGCACAACGAAGTGTTAGTAGGCACCTTCGCGGACGACACAGCTATGCTTGCAGAAGACAAGGATCTTCAAGAAGCCACTAGAAAATTAAAAAACGCAAACAATAAAATCCAAGACTGGATCAACAGAAACAACATGAAATTAAATTATGGAAAATGTATTCACATAAACTTTACGAACATAGTAATAACTCAGGTTAACCCTGTATATCTAAATGGAAACGTTGTTCCACATGTATCCACGGCTAAATACTTATGGATGACCCTCGATGTGAAACTTAAATGGAAGAAATACGTCAAAATTAAGATAACTGAGGTAAACATAAAATACAAGAAACTATTAGCCTTATTCACAAACCGACTTGTTATCTTGTTAAGCTCTTAAATCGTTATTTAACAAGCAAAATTGAAAATAGCTATTCACAAATTGTTAACACAATTGTTAAGAAAATGACAATTCCTTCAGTATAAACTGTCATTGTTATTTAACAAGTTGGTATATTATAAAAATTCATAATATCAAAATTTTGTATGAAAAAATTCACAATATGGAAAAAAATTCACCACTACTCGTTAAAATTGCTATTCAGAAATTGTTATGATAATTGTTAAGTTGTTAAATTTCTATTTTGACACTTGGTATTTAACAACCAGATTTGAGTGGTGAATTCCATATAAAAGTGATTTTTTTTTTTAATTTTTTTAATAAAAAGTTGTTTGAAAAAAATTTAAGCGTATTTTTATTTAAATTTTTTCGATGAGTTTCGCTGTTGTATTGATTGTATTGACGCTCAGTTTCGCTGTTGAATTGACGGGGGTCACACGCGAAAATAATCTGAAATAATCCACTAATACATAATTTAATTTTTTTATTACAACTGTCTATTAGTGCCAATAGTATATTAAAAAATAAAGATAAAAAAAACTATTATATAATAAAAAACTATAAACTATATTATAATAAAAAAATAAAGAAAACTGTTTCTGTGTGAACAATAGATTGTGTTTGGTGGATTTTTAAGTTAAATCAATAAAAGAAGAAAATAATAGAAAAAAAAATGATGAATTGCTATGTACATAGTTCGAGAGTAGACAGATCTAATTTAAAAATCAAATGTGCGGATTGCAGTAATTATTTTCATGGAAAATGTGCAAAATTAGAAAAATCTGATATTGATTTTCTTCTAAAAAATAAACAAATCTATGTTTGTGTTAACTGCACTTGATTGCGGCGAAAATCTGTTTTGTTGGATCAAAGTCCAATAACTTCTTCTCATATAAAATCTACGTCAGACAGTGGAATCTCTCAAGCTCAACGTATTAGTATTGATAATGGTTTTGCTACTACAAACACAAATGCGATCAATTCAGCAAATTCGGCTTCCTCTATCTCTGCAAAATGTAATGAAATTACTTTATCTACGCTTAATGATCAAATATTAAAGCTTCAACAATTAAATCTAGACGCTCTTTCGAAAATTTTGAATTTAGAGGAGAAAAATGATGTTCTGTACAATAAAGTAAATTATTTAGAGTTCAAGCTGAATTCTCTAGAGCAAAAACATAAAGAAAGCTTTGTTGATATTGTGGGATTGCCAAATGATAATTTAGAGAACACTACCACAAACATAATTAAATTGTTTAATGATGGTATCGGTGAACAATTTTCGAAAAATAATATTGAGTATAGCTTCAATAAAGTTATAAAAAGGAATAATATTGAAAATGTAAATAAAAACAGCCAAAATATTGTATGTGTTAAATTTGCTTCACTGGCTATTAAGCAAAAAATTATGAGTAAACTGTATAAACAAAAAATCAAATTATCAGCAAGAATTTTTGGTGAGCAATATAATCAAGTAAATAATATCTATGTTAATGACTGTCTTACGAAGTTCAATAGAACTCTGTTTGAAAGGGCAAAATTACTAAAGCAAAATAAAAAATGTAAATATGTGTGGATGCGGAATTCATCTATACTTGTCAGAATCAACGATGGTGAGTAAATATTGAAAATCAAGAATTTTGAGGATCAATAACAAACACCACAAATATTTCTTTAAGTTAAATTTTATTTATTTAAATTAGTAATGTTCAATTCAAATTCACAAAATAATAATAATTTAGATCCTCTTCAAATTTTTAATAATAATTCTATTCGTGATTCTGAAATTTGTTTTTGTATTGAACATCCTAACGTAAATATTAGTTCTGGTTTTTCAGTAGTGCACCAAAATATTCGTAGTATTAGGAAAAATTTTGAAGTATTTTATTCTCATCTAGCATCTTTAGATCATTTGCCAGATCTTATATTTGTTTCAGAAATTCGGATATACGATTTTGAAATCGATAATTTTTCAATTCCTAATTTCACATTTGCTGCTACCTGTAATGACTCTTACTCTTCCGGCGGGGTTGCAGTATTTTATAGAAATGATTTAGAATGCGAAATAAAAAACATTAAAATTACTGGTGCTGATTTAATTAGTGTAACTTGTGAAATTTCTGGTGTTTGTTATTGTTTTGTTGGTGTCTATAGATTACATAAATTTAGTGTTAATTCCTTTTTGGTAGATTTCTCTGTGTTTTTGGAAAATCAAGCTTGTACAAATTTGGTTCTTGTTGGTGATTTTAATATTAATATTTTGGCTGAAGTTGATAATTTTCTTTCTGTAATGTCTTCGTTTGGTTTATGCTCCCTGTTATCGGAACCTACACGTGAATCTCATAGGTCTAGTTCATGTTTGGATCATGTATTTGTTAGAGTTCATAGAAAAAATTCTGTTAACTTTGAAGCAGCAGTGTTTGATTTAAAAATAACAGATCATTGTCTTATTGGTGTCCAGAGCTTGATTACTGCGTATCTCGAAAAAGTATATCTTTTATAAATGAAGTTAAAAAAATTGATTTTTCAGCTTTAAAAACTTCTTTAAATTATGAATTTTGGGATGAAGTATATTCTTCCCATGATCCAACACTTGCTTTTGATTTATTTTTGAGGAAGTTGCATAGTCACATTTCTAGCTGTAGTTATACTGTTAATCATAAAAGCAATAATTTTGTTCGTCTAAAACCGTGGTTGTCTTTACCTTTACTTAAGAAAATAAAATATAAAAATAAACTATATGTCCGGGTGAAAAAACATCCTAACAATGTAAGATTAAGAAATCACTATCTTAAAATGTCACGAGTATTAAAACGTGAAATTGCAGAATGTAGAGATAACTACTTTTGTCATAAGCTTGCTGTTAATCTAGGTAACTCCAAAAAAGAATGGAAGTGTGTAAACCAAATTTTAAATAAAGATAAACCAAATGTAGATATTGTCATAAAAAATGATAACAGATGTTTTACCGATCCTACTGTTGTTTCGAATCTATTTAACGATCATTTTTCAAAAATATCTCATTCATTTAATGATAGTGTTTCTAATAATAATCTAAATTGTCAATGTAGTAATGTTGTTAGGGGAGAAATTTTTCACCCTGAAAGTTTTTTTTTTAATAATTTTTGTCCAATGGAAATTCATAAAATAATTATGTCTTTAAAGTCTTCGAATTCAATGTTATAATATTTCTACTAATATTCTGAAACAGATTTCTTTTCAAGTTATTAATGTTTGTGTTACATATTCAATCTAAGTATAGTAAAAGGTGCTTTTCCTGAGTTTCTGAAGACAGGTATTGTTATTTGGCTGACGCTGAGATATAACAATACACAAAAAAGGTGATGCATCGGTTTTAAATAACTATAGGTCTATTTCAATTCTATCTGTGTTTTCTAAGATTTTTGAGAAAGGTTTAAAAGTTCGAATTTTGTCATTTTTAAATAAAACGAATTATTTTAGTAAGTTACAATTTGGTTTTAGAAGTGGTTTGTCAACTGAGGATGCATTATTAAAATTTTGCAATGATATCTATAATTCAATAAATGATGCTGAAATTCCAGCTGCACTTTTTATTGACATTACAAAAGCTTTTGATATGGTCGACCATAATATCTTACTGAATAAATTACATAATATAGGTTTTAGAAGCTTTATACACGATTGGTTTAAATCTTATCTCCATAATAGAAAGCAAACAGTTCGTATAAAAAATTGTTTTAGTGATACAAAAGTATTAAATATTGGTGTACCACAAGGCTCCGTGTTGGGTCCTACTTTATTTTTAATTTATATTAATTCCTTGTTTGTTCAACTTTTCAAAGGAAGAGCAACTGCATTTGCTGACGACACTGCACTGTCTTACTCAAGTAATAATTATTTTAATATATTTATTGATATTAACTATGATTTAGATATATTGCGTCGTTGGTTTATATCCCACAAATTAATTATTAGTAATAAAACCAAAATCATGTTTTTCAATCAAATGGGTTCAGCGTGTAAAGATATGTTATTCACGTATCATTCACCTCATTGTAATCAGTTTATGTCAATTTTTGATTCAAATTTGCGTTGTTGTGATGGGTGTTTTAATATTGAACAGGTTGACAGTTTCAAATACTTGGTATTATATTGGATGCTAAGCTTAATTGGAAGGATCATTTCTCATATTTGAAGCAATATCTAAATAACGTTGTTAGACAACTTTATCACCTTAGTCTGTACTGCAGTTTACCAATATTAAAACTAGTATACAATGGGTTATTTAAATCGAAGTTGCAGTATGGTATAACTTGTTGGGGTGGTACACATTCCAATAAAATTCAACCGTTGCTTATTAAGCAAAACATGCCATTCGTGTTATTTGTAAAGTTAATCGTAGAACTACAAGTTTTGTTTTGTTCAAGAATCTTAGGCTTCTACCATTAAGGCACCTGTATTTGTTTAATGTTTTAAAAGTATTTTTTAAATGTTCGGGTTATGAAAGTGTCCGAATGGAAGATCATTATAATTTACGAGTTGAGTTAACACCAGAAATTTTGTTATACCTAAAATAAATAAAGCACATTTTTGTCATTTCTTTTCTGTTATTGCTCCTCGTGTATTTAATGAATTGCCGGATGGTTGTAGGTGTGAAAGACTTGAATTATCCTTTTTGAAGCATGTTAAGCTATGGTTGTTTTCTTTAGATCACGATGAGATAAATATATTATTTAATAATATTACGTGCTAAAATCATATTTTTGTTAAATTTTGCTAAACTTTCTTAAATTAAATTTTGCTATTCGTTATTAAATACTCCTATAATTTCTTACACTTAGTTTTTATTTTTCGCTTTATTTTTTGTTTTTTGTTTTAATTTAAATTATTTTTTTTTGTAGAATTTCCCCGTCTACTAATATTCAAATTTTTTAATTAATTAAGATTTTTTCTTTAACTAATGGTACATTCGTCTCTTATTCTCTAGAATAATTGAATGTACCTAACTATTTCAATTTAAACATTCATAAATTTTTATTGCAACTTAGTATTACTATACGTATACCTGATGCATGAAGTTTTTTCTTTGTAAATTATTACTAATATTATTATTTTTTGAATTTGTATAATGTTACTTTGTATATTTTGATTTTGTTTATTAGTATTATTTTAAATTTGTTGTGGAATAAAAACACCGTCTTTGTAATAAACGATAACTAATTGTTTGTACCATAAAATATTTGCTTTTCGCATTGCGTAACAAGAACAATATTTATTCAAATATAAAATATTGTTCTAGTTAAATTTGTATTATTAAACTGTGTCAATAATTTAATAATGCTTAGTGCGCAATTTTGTCGACTATGCAATTTTGGGTATGAAAACAAACAATTAATAATAATTAATATTGAGTGCAATTACTCAATCATAAATTAATTATGTTATTAGTAAATCAAGGTTGTTTACATTTTTTATGTAAACAAAGGCCGGCAAATTAAAATTTGCGTATAAAAACTTGGATTTTTTGGTAATTCAGAGAGTTGAAATTTATTCAGCTTACAGTTAACAGCTTTCAGAATTAAAGGTTCTGTACAAGGCTAATTTGTTAACATAAGTTTTGAATAAATAAATAGTTAATTTAGACTTTAAATATTTGAAGTTTTATTTAAATTATTACGCTCCCAGTTCAATAGGAAAATATATTATATAGATTGGCTATAGCCAGATTATAATATATCATAAACATTAGAACACAACATTGGCGCAGCCGGTTAACCAAGTACTACGTTTCTTGGTAGAACCACCATTTTTTTGGACCACTATTAGAAATTTTTGAGAAAATCAAAAAAGCAGGATTTTGTTCACGGACAAAAAAAATCGAAGGAAGAGCAAAAGCAGTTTTTTTTTGGAAATCAAGTCGAGAGCAATTATAAATATAAAGCAGCCTACAACGAGAACGAGTACGTTACGTCAGTAAAATACAACGAAACACACAAAAAAAAATACAAATAAACACCCTTGTACTTCGCGTGAAGCGAACAAGGGACAAACACGACGCAATTTTGCGTAGTTTCTGTTTAAGTTGTATATTATTTTGTTGTAATAATTTTTTTTTGGTATCAAAATACAAATCAAAGTATGTAGTAGTTTTTTGTTATATTTGCAATTGTTTTTACTGTTAGTAGATTTAAATAGTTTAGTTTCATTACAAATATAATTTAGTTTTTGTTTTCACAAAAGAAGGATATATAAAAAAAATATATTTACTTTAGGTATATCCATTTTTTTTTTAATTTTTATCGTTTTTTTTATTAAACAAAGTAATGTCGGTAACTTTTTATACGGTGGGAACAATACATAATACTAAGCACGGAAAAGTATGCAATAATTGTATACGCAACTGGCAAAGTATTACTTATCCCAAATTCGAGAAAAAACCATACAGTTGTATAGTTTGTAATAAAACTTTTCTTTGGTTAAAAGAATAAATAATATACCGTTTTCTTGTAATAATATACCATTGTATTTTTTTATGTATAAATAATTTTTTTCTAATATATATATATTATTATGAGAGCATAAAATAAAAAAAAAATGGAATGAAAATAAAATTATAGTTTTTTTTTTATACATGATTGATATAAATCGTTTTTTATAAATAGTTTATTTTGTTTGGGATCTTTAGATCTAAATTTAAAGGAAATTAATTTTTTTTGTATTTGGCTAGTTAATAAAAAATAAAAAAGGTATCAAAAAATGTTAGTGAATAGGAAGATTTATTTTGTCTTAAGAGTCTCGCGTTTTTTTAAGGAAATTTCTCTGTATAATTTCTTTTAGTTTGGTAATATGGGTTTTTCCAAAAATTTTATGTGATTTATGTAGCTTTCGTTTTTTTTATAAAAAATGTCTTTTAGCGACGGAGTTAGTTAGTACATGTACCAGTATTTTCAGGGTCAGGGGAGAATCCGACTCTGGATTTACAAAATTTTCTATATCTGGCTGAAGAAGCTTATTATATAACAGAATTTAGGGGAAGAAGTTTTGTCCTAAACAATCTTATAAGAAGTAAATTAAAAGGAAAAGCGAATGCTCTTTTCCAACATAGAAATATTATAGATTTTGAGGAATTTAAAAATGTTTTGTGTGACTACTTTGTACCTTATAAGGACCTTCCTCAATTAGCTAGGGAATTGGAGGAATGTTATCAGGGACAGGTTGAAACAGTAGAAAATTTTGGAAGTAGACTCTTGCAAAAGCTGGAGGCCTACACAATTATGGTAGATAACACTTACCCAGGTGAGGGTAGGGTTCTAAAGGAGGAAATGACGAAAGTAGCAAAGCGCAGTTTTATAAGAGGATTACTTTCGGAACCATTAAAATTTTATGTGAGATCACAAAATTGCTCAAATTTAAATATAGCAGTACAAAAAGCGATCGAATACGCCAGGGAAAACTATACAAGGAGCAATTTAACAGAAAATCTGCCTAATGATAATGATATTTCCACATTATTAAAGAAACTATTAATGAAAATGGATGATCAAAAGACAGGTTATCATAAAAATGAAAAAAATAATAATTATAATAACGAAAATTATTCTACGGGACAACAATATTTCGAAAGGCACTCAGTACCAAACCAAATAAATAAAATAAATAGCTACAATAGCTACAATAGAAATTTTAGTGCAACTAATAAAAATAATAATTATAGAACAAATAAAAATAATTTAAAATGTTATAGTTGTGGAGAACTAGGCCATACTAGCCGTTTTTGTATAGCATATAGAGAAAATTTAGTGGCGCAAAATTGTGACTGGTGCGACAGCCCAGGACACAGTATATTTCACTGCCCTGCTAAGCAAAAATATGAATCGCGTGCTTTAATAAGTGATGAATCAAAACGCCCTGATTCATCCCAAACCATTATGTTATTAAGAAGACAAAATTTACAGAAAAATACTGAATTACCACTGAATACATCAAACATAGAAAAAGCAAAATTCCCAAATGACAATGGAGCTCAGGTTACCATAATGAATAGAAATTCATTTAAAATTGAGGAAAAAAGGAGTCAAAATATTGCATATAATACGCCACAAGGGCATAGTAAAACATTGAGAAATAGTAATGAAGATTTTTGTAATAATAATGAAGTAGAAAGTAATAATGAAGTAATTAATATGGAGAAAAGAATACCCAAAGATGGTAGTTCTATTTATAATAATTTATATAAAAAATGCAATATTCAGGGTACGTCAAAATTACAGGAAATTTCGAGTACCATAAATAAGCAAAAGGCGATAGAAGTTCCTTTTGTTAAAACCCCAATTAGGAAACCTGAAGCAAATTTATGTTCATTTCAACCTTGTAGTAGTAACACGCTTGGGTACTACCCAAACTATTTAGTATTGATGAATTCGGCATTCAAAAAACCAGAATTAAAAGAAATGGAAAATGAGTTAAATCCAGTAAATTTTTGTGGAGAAAATAAATTAAAAAATAACAATGTAATAAATAAATCCGAAGTAATAGAAGAATATAATGTAGTAGAAGAGAGTAAAAACTTGGACGTAGAAAAAATAGAATTTGGAACTGTTATAGAAATACAGCATAAAAAAACTAAAACTATAAGCAACGTACAAAATAAACAATGTAGAAAAAATAAAAGTAAGAATAAAAAAATACATAAAAATGAAGAAAATTCGGAAGAAGCATTAAGTCATATTAGACTTTTATATAACAATGAAGAAGTACAGGATAAAAACGAAGAAATGTTAATTTCCGAACTTAAACCGAGTATAGAACCACAGCAGGAAAATTATCAAATAATACAATTTAATGAAAATACAGAAAAGTATATCCAAAAGCACGTAGAAAAAATAGAAACAGAATTGATTCAACAAAAGGATAAGAGTCAAGTATGGACCAACTTGAATACAAATTATGTTGTAAAAGTAAATAATTTAACCCAATATCCTGAGACATTGAATAAAAATTGTTCGCTAGTAAATGCGCACAAAACTCATAAATATAGTCTTACAATAATTCCACGGAATTATAAATATTTTAGGAAACATGCATAAAATGAAGAAACTAGAAAATAATAATTTTTATAACTTTATAGATTAAATATATTAAATTCTAAAATAAGTTTAATTTTTTATTTAGATTAATAATTATTTGGGAAAACTATTTCAGTAACTTAGTTAAATAAGTACTTGGAAAATAGTTTAGCATTAATCAGAAAAAAATATATATAACCAAAGACAATATACTATACTTATATGTACAATACACTATTGTCTTTGATAGAATAATTAATCTTTTTTATGTGCATACAACATAATACATATAGTTTAAAGTTTTTGGAAATGATAAATCCAAATTAAGTTTCTTGTAATATTCAAAGTTTTAATATTTTTGTTAGTACTTAAAATTAAACTTTTAGTAAATTTATTATTATAAATTTTAACTTTTAGAGAATAATAATTAACTAGCCAATTACAGTAAAAAAAAACGAAGTAGAGTTTTATTAAAAAATAAATACACTTGTAAACAAAAAATATATATATAGTTGAAAGTTATTAAAATAGTCTAAATTTAAATTTGCATACCTTTAGATTAAGTTATAAATTAAATTGAAAAATTTAAAATCAATGATAATATAGAAAACGAATGGTAATAGAAAGAAATAAAAAAAAAATGGATGTATTTAATGTTGAAAAAATAATAAAATATAGAAAATTATATATATAGGAAATTGTAATATATAAAATAAAAATAAAAAAGTATAAAAAAAAAAATTTTTTAGAATAAAAATAATTTGTAAAATTTTAATGAATAATTGTTAGAATTAATATAAAAAAAATAAGGATAAAAGGGGAAGGAAGTAGAAGATTATTAAAGTTAATATTAAATAAATAATGATTGAAAATAATAAAATTGTTTTGTAAATTATATAAAAAAAATTATTATGAAAATATTTAAAATTGATATTTAAAAATGAAGAAATATTTAATATTGTTTTATGTAAAGGAAGAAATATGTAAAGTTCTTTAAAAAATGAAAAAATTAAGTATTATTCAAAGATGAAAAAATGTAAAACGTATATTGATGTTTTAAAAAATAAATATTGTATAAAATTGAAGATTAAAAACGTAAATTGTATATTAATGTTGTATTGGAAAATATTGTTTAATATTAAAATAAATTATGAAAATTGAGTTAAAGTTGAGAATGAATTGTAAAATGATTAAAATTGAAATGTACAATTGAGATATAAAATTATTAAAATTAAATGCAACATGGTTATGAAAATTTAATTAAAACAATTGTTGAAATTAAATGTAAAATTGTTGTAAAAGGAATTAAAAAGTTATTTGAAAAAAGTATAAAAATTGAATTAAAAAATATTGAAACAATTGTTAAAATGCGTATAAAAATAAAAAATGTTTTAGGGAAACGACCGAGCCTAATCTCTTAAAGATAGGTGAATTTTCTTAACCAATTAATAATTCGGTTTTTAAAACAAAATGAATAAAGAAAGAAAAAAAGGAAAATAAAAATAATTGTATTGAAGAAAAAATGTATTAAAATAAAGTTGAAAAGGAATTGAAATGTATATAAAATTGACAAATGTTTAATAAAGTTAAAAGTTGGAAATAAAATATTGTTAAAATATAAAAATAATGTATGTAAAAGAATAAATTTATAAAAAATTGATATATAAAAGGTATAATATAAAATTATACCTATTTTAAAAAAATTTGTATATTAAAAATTGTGAAAAAAAAATATATATGAAAATAAAATGTATAGAAAATAAGATTAAAAAATTGAAAAAAAAAAAGCTGAATAAATTGAACAACTCTGAATTGCCCAACATTCAAAAAATGTATAATTCGGTTTTTAAAACAAAATGAATAAAGAAAGAAAAAAAGGAAAATAAAAATAATTGTATTGAAGAAAAAATGTATTAAAATAAAGTTGAAAAGGAATTGAAATGTATATAAAATTGACAAATGTTTAATAAAGTTAAAAGTTGGAAATAAAATATTGTTAAAATATAAAAATAATGTATGTAAAAGAATAAATTTATAAAAAATTGATATATAAAAGGTATAATATAAAATTATACCTATTTTAAAAAAATTTGTATATTAAAAATTGTGAAAAAAAAATATATATGAAAATAAAATGTATAGAAAATAAGATTAAAAAATTGAAAAAAAAAAAGCTGAATAAATTGAACAACTCTGAATTGCCCAACATTCAAAAAATGTATCCATTTTTTGTACTTCAAAGGGGGAGGTGTTGTGGAATAAAAACACCGTCTTTGTAATAAACGATAACTAATTGTTTGTACCATAAAATATTTGCTTTTCGCATTGCGTAACAAGAACAATATTTATTCAAATATAAAATATTGTTCTAGTTAAATTTGTATTATTAAACTGTGTCAATAATTTAATAATGCTTAGTGCGCACTTTTGTCGACTATGCAATTTTGGGTATGAAAACAAACAATTAATAATAATTAATATTGAGTGCAATTACTCAATCATAAATTAATTATGTTATTAGTAAATCAAGGTTGTTTACATTTTTTATGTAAACAAAGGCCGGCAAATTAAAATTTGCGTATAAAAACTTGGATTTTTTGGTAATTCAGAGAGTTGAAATTTATTCAGCTTACAGTTAACAGCTTTCAGAATTAAAGGTTCTGTACAAGGCTAATTTGTTAACATAAGTTTTGAATAAATAAATAGTTAATTTAGACTTTAAATATTTGAAGTTTTATTTAAATTATTACGCTCCCAGTTCAATAGGAAAATATATTATATAGATTGGCTATAGCCAGATTATAATATATCATAAACATTAGAACACAACAAATTGCTTTTCAATTATATCTTATGTTTTGTAAAATTAACGTAAATCTTTTGATACATAATTTTTGTTTAAATCTATTTACAATGAATTAACTTTTATAAACTAATTTTTTTTTAATATTTTTAAATTATATCTTAATTAAATTATATTTTTTGTAAGATTTTTATGATTTTGGTTTGAATTGAAATAAAGATTTATTTATTATTATTATTATTATTTATTATTATTATGTAGGTATTTTAATTATACCTTTCATTAAAGATAATATACGTAACTATGCGACACTTGTAGTTCATACCTAGTTGGCTTCTAGCCATAACATTCATAGAAATGTAGTATCTTTCTATTAATGATAAAAGTAAGTATGAGTTGAGTATAGCCATACTCATTACCATCTACACGTATACTACATCAAAAGGTAGGTATTGTAATTACCTTTCATTCAAGATAATATACGTGACTATGCGACACTCGTAGTCCATACCCAGTTGGCTTCTAGCCATAAGATTCATAGAAATGTAGTATCTTTCTATTAATGATAAAAGTAACTATGAGCTGAGTATAGCCATACTCATTACCATCTATACGTATACAACATCAAAATGTAGGTATTTTAATTATACCTTTCATTCAAGATAGTATACGTGACTATGCGACACTAGTAGTTCATACCAAGTTGGCTTCTAGCCATAACATTCATAGAAATGTAGTATCTTTCTATTAATGATAAAAGTAAGTATGAGTTGAGTATAGCCATACTCATTACCATCTACACGTATACTACATCAAAATGTAGGTATTTTAATTACCTTTCATTCAATATAGTATACATGATATGCGACACTTGTAGTCCAGAAATGCAGTATCTTTCTATTAACGATAAAAGTAACTATGAGTTGAGTGTAGCCATACTCATTTCCATCTATACGTATACACCATCAAAATAAGTATTTTAATTACCTTTCATTCAAGATGATATACGTGACTATGCGACACTCGAAGTCCACACCCAGTTGGCTTCTAGCCATAACATTCATAGAAATGTAGTATTTTTCTATTAATGATAAAAGTAAGTATGAGTTGAGTATAGCCATACTCATTACCATCTATACGTATACAATATCAAAATGTAGGTATTTTAATTTTACCTTTCATTCAAGATAGTATACGTGACTATACGACACTTGTAGTTCATACCCAGTTGGCTTCTAGCCATAACATTCATAGAAATGTAGTATCTTTCTATTAATGATAAAAGTAAGTATGAGTTGAGTATAGCCATACTCATTACCATCTACACGTATACTACATCAAAATGAATGTATTTTAATTACCTTTCATTCAAGATAGTATACATGATATGCGACACTTGTAGTCCAGAAATGTAGTATCTTTCTATTAATGATAAAAGTAAGTAAGTAATTTAAATTAATTATTTAAGTAATCATATTCCAATTATAATCAAACTAGCTTAATTATTATAAATTTGAACCATTCCTTTCGTTTCAGCAGAATGTTGTTTTGGACTAAAATTATGGACATTTACATAATTCGAAATTATTTTCTACTAATTTGAGAAAATTATTCCTAAGTGCCTTTGTTGTTGTTTTTACTATGGTTTATTGCTATTTCTCTGTGTTTGTTTCTTGTCCCTTTTTTTATATTTGTTATCTGCCATGAGTTGGTTCTTACATCCATTTAAAAGGATATAAGTTTTTATATTTAAATTTCAAATTTCTATTTTTTTTAATCTGCATAATTTTTTAGAAATTATAGTATGGTATATTATAATTAAAAATGGAAAAACGTTGGTAAATATTAAATTGAACAATTTCAGGAATAAGTAATATAATGTTTGTATTTTTAAAATAACATAACTTATGCTAGGTTTTAATAAGAAAAGTATACCCTATGTGCAGGAAAAATATAACGAGATAGTACACATATTATATTTTTTACATGAGAAAAAAATAGATCGCTGCATAAGGGAAATTTATGATTTATCTATGTTGAAAATCATATAGAAAATTGTCAAATCTCAAAAAATAAATAAACATTGTATATAGCCGGATTTGTTAATTATTATTCGCAAAGTGAAAACTTTTTTTTGGTTAGAAGTTTTTAGAACATAAATTTTATTTCTTACATTTTCAGTTAAATTTTATATTTGCTGTTTATATTTTTAAAAATTTACATTTGCTGTTTATATTTTTAAAATACAAAAACATCATATACCGTTGGGTAGTCCAAGAGGCACCCTGGCATCATGTGGGACCCAAAAGTGGGTCTGTGGGCCCAACATACAAAATAATCATGTGGCGCATCAAATGAAAGGTCTTGAAGAGTACATCTCAATAGAGTGTTGTCCGCCATGTTTTGGTCCATGCAAAAAATTATGTGGGATATCAACTGACAGGTCTTGAAAACAACATCTACAAAAAACATTGTTTACCCCGTGGGGCATCGGGTGCCAAGGAAGGCCCAAAACGTCTGCCACATGTGGAATTCAAAATCGTAGCCCATGAGAGGGCTCAAAAAAATCCGTCGCAAGATGTCAAAGTATTTTAACAGTTTTAGTCGGTCACCTTATCAGAATGAATGGCATTTATAAGGTCTACTTCACCTTACTATAGTTGACTGGTACTCATGCTCCACAGGAAAGTACCTTGATGTATCATTTGCTTGTTCATTACTTTTTAGTTGAATATTACTTTAAGGGAAAGTATTTTAAAAAACTTTTTTTATTTATATTTTTTGTATTTTAATTAACTTTCAATATTTGTATTTTATTTCAAAATCAAAAATGCAACAATATTGAAATTTGATTTGAAATAAAATACAAATTTGTTGTTGCATTGTGTATTTTTCTGCTTAATGCATAATCAAAATGAATATATGTACAAATTATTTTGTATATTGTTTCACTTGGTTTTGTGAATCGTATTTAAATTTTTGCTATTATCATTGATTTAAAATAACTAGAAGTCATCATTTGAAAAAATTATTGACACATTTGTGAGACACGGAGCGCATGTATCGCTTTTAACAAACATAATAATTTTTTTTTTCTCTCTGTTTCACTGAGAAAATTATTTATGTATGGTGCTTCATGCCGTCCAGCGAAAGTAACTAAAAATTGGTTGAATGGTAAAAAAAATGTTTTAGATTAGCCATCCTCCAGTCCAGATATAAATCCCATAGAATCAGTATGGGCAATAATGAAATGTCGGGTGAGAAATGATCCGCAAAGAAATATCAACGATTTAAAAGTAAAATATGGGATAGTATAACTCCAGAAAAGTGTATAACTAGTATAACTCCAGAAAAAATTCACAAATATGGGATAGTATAACTCCAGAAAAGTGCCAAAAGCTTCTAATGTTTATTTATTTTTTGAGATTTCTACCATATCAAGTCGAATCACCAAGGGTTTAAAATCCAAATGTGACGGAACCCAATATTAATTATGGTTTTAATTGCTGTACCAATTATTTATGTTTAATTTTTGTCGTAAAGAAAAATTTTCATATCTCATTTTGATTGAATATATTTTTTTTATTACCCGTTATGACAACTAATTTTATAATTTTTGTAAGTTAATGAATCACAAATTAAAAAAAATTAAACATAACTTAAAAAATGTTTTCTTTATTTCTAAAATTGTAAAGCAAAACTTAATATGTGAGAAAAACATGACCGTACCAATTTTTTATGGTTTGGGGTCGTAATACATATATATATTAAATACATATACATATGTATAATAAATATATACATATTGTATTATACGAACAAGGAAACAAATCTGCCATATATACATATACACTGTTTTTATATCCATACAAACCTAATATATATTTATATGTGTATAATTATATATAAAAATCATATATTATATGGTTATAATATAACATAATATAATATATAATATAATATAATTATATAATATAATTATATGTATATAAAAACCATATATTATATGGTTATAATAAATGTCATTATGCATAGACAGGACTAATTTTGCTTCATATTTTTCATATATTTATATGTTTATGGTTCAATTATTCACAATATTTTTTTACATTAATTTTTTTTACTTATTTTTTAAAACAATGGTGAGGCCTCTGGTGACTATTACAAAAACTAAAAAAAAAAATCTATTTTTTGTATATCTTTTTTATTCAGTGTCAGACAGTAATGTATTGTATTTGTCTTGCGGAAAAAAAATTGTGAATTTCTTTAATTACATTTTTTTCAGTCATATTTTGACTTATAATTATTGTTAAAAGTTTTTATTGATTAGTTTGAAATGTATTTTATTAGTTTTTAAATAAAAAATAGTGATTTTCATATATAATGATTTTTTTTTTCACAAGGACAAACATAATACACGTCTTGCCAGACAAACCCAAGACACGTCATGCAAGACAGACCCAAGACATGTCATGCAAGACACACCCAACATGTCATGCAAGCCAAACCCAAGACATGTCATGCATGACGACTTGTGACATTTGACATGTCATGCATGACGACTTGTGACATGTCTTTGGTGATTCATGGGTATGTCATTGAAGACATGTTTGCTGGGATGTCCTTACTATATTTTAGCATTGATTTTAAATCGATACATGCGCCCGTACCCGGTTGTTTCACCGCCGACCGTTCACCTTGGAGCGTTCACCGCGGCCGTTTCACCACGCGGTTTTTTCACCGCGAGCATGTTCACCGGACGGAATTTTCACCGCGGACATGTTCACCTCGAACGTGTTCACCGCGATTATATTCGCAATAATTAATTGAATTTATATCCCACCATTCCCGTTACCCAAAGTCAACCAACGTGGAGGTTGCTGGGATTGTGACTCCTTTTTAAGTTTTTTTTTGGGTTTTTTATAGTTTTTTTTTTTTACTTTTTTTGATTTTTTTTTTTAATTCTTTTTTTAAATAGTTATAATAATGAAAAAATGCATTCGATATCAAAATTATAATAAAACAAATCATTAATTCATTCATTTTTATTTATAGTTTTTTATAGAGAAGACAGCAAATGTTCTCAAATGAACCTGACCAATTTAAACGGCCTACTTAGACCCACATGCTCACCAATATAACAATATTTTTTTTCAAATGATGATTTATCTAGTTATTTAAAATCAATGGTATTACATATTATAAAAGGGGTCGAAAGGTACTTATGGCACTCAGCATTGCTACCTAAAGGATCTATTGTGTAAAACCTAATTAGTGTGTCTTTAATAGCTTGGGGGTTGAGAAAACCACTTTCTAGATATTTTAGTCTTTTCCGCGCAATAGCTTCACAGTTGGATGTGCTCCGCAGTTTCATGCTCTTTAGAGCAGAACCGGCATGTGTATTTTGTTGACTTACCGATTTTGTGTAGGTGATATCTGAGTGGGCAGTGACCAGTAAGTAAGCCAGTTACAACACGGAGTTGGCCTTTTTAAGTGTGAGTACCCTCAAGAGCACTTTTACTCGAGAAATCTATAATTTCCTTTCGAAAATGGTGCTACTGAACGGATTTGATGTAGTTTTTTTTCAAAAACATAATTATAACATCAAATAATAAAGATAAGTACATAAAAATGTACAAAGGTAAATTACGCTAATATGAAAAATGAAAAAAAATATTTAAGTTGATTATTGCGTTGAAAATGTGGTTTAAAAAAAATCTTTTTCCTTTAAAAAAATTATTTATAATGGAAAATTTGCATAATATTGATACTCGCCATACGAAAATTCATATAACATAAATAAAAAAAAATCGTCATATAAAAATTAATATATGTAAATATTATTTTTTGTATAGCTAGTTTTTTCTGACTATATGAAATAGGACACGATAATTCTCGTAAAGCAAAACTTAAAAACTTATCAGTTGCCTGATAAAAATTACAACATGAAGGGAAATCTGAGAGTTTTCTCACAACTCGCTGGTACTTGGAATCGCTACTAAGGTTTGTTTCCCATTCCCTTATCTCCTCCATAAGGTGACTTTTAGAATTTCCACAGAAGGGTTCTGGTCCTGTGAATAGGCGACAGGCGCCGTGCGAAAGGCGAATTGGTATAAGATTGTCATTTGTAATAGAAATTTTATTTTGCTGGCTAAATTTGAAATTTCTATTATTGATTATTTATGAACATTGAAATTTTTGAATAAATATTGTCATAGAGATAAACAAGCGTATTTATTGTTTTGAAAAATTGAAAAAAAGTAGGTTTATTAGATAAGTTTTGCCATGTCAAATACAATTTCAATTTAGTGATGAAATATAATCATGTATTTTTTAAATGAAATAAGTTAATAAATCTAAAAAATTAGTGTTAACAAGATTCAATAAATAGGTCTAACCATAATTTCAGAGCTTTTTTTCTTTTTGTCTTTCTTCTTTGTATTTTTTTGCAAATTATACGAAAAAAATGCATATATGTTGCCTGATTGGGAATTTTACTGCTAGAATATTATTGCGGGTTTGTTAACATTTTTCTTCTGTGAAATGTTAATTTATGTATACAAAGTTACTACAGATTGTACATTAAAAACATTTTAGGATATTTTTTTTTGTTCTAAATTAATCACTATAAAAATTAGCAATTTTTATACCAAAACTTTTTCTAAATTGTAAATAAAATTACAACAGAACAATGCAAATGATCAAATCGAATACATATGTACTAATATGTAGCATTTCTGATAAATTGTATAGGAAAATAATATTTCTTTGGATGTTAATGATACATCAAGATGGTTTCCTGTAGAGCTTGAGTAAGGTACAACAATAGTTAGGGAAAGTAGACAAATTTGATGGTATATTCCAACCACAATATTTATGTATTTGGCTTGAGCTAATTTTCTATTATACAATAATAAAAATATTGTTCCAGTCCCAGTTTTAATTTCATTTCAATACCTGTGGAGCCATTGAGATAGAAAGATTTGAAACCGCCATGGTTCCTCCACATAATTTATACTACTTAAAGGAAAATTCAAATAATTATTTTTTATATTTTACAATTTTGTTTCATATTACTAAAAGCCATTCTTTAACTGCACATCCCACACGATGTTTTTCATTTAATACATTTATATAATATTAAACATCGTTCAATACTAAGTAGTCAAAATATCACGCACCTCTTTTGAAGTTTTACTTCTTCGGTTCTTCCGTGTGTCCCGAGTCCCGAGACGCACATGTATTTTTTTCAAACAAAGTGTAATTAACAAAGTTCTCTTTCGTTGATCTAAAAAAACGCATTCTTCTTATAATTTGTATTGATCTTAAAACATAGTTTTGGTGATATTCGTAATTTTACATTATAATATTTTGAAAAAATATTTGGAAACTAAGATATTTGGGACCCACGATTTACAGCGACGCTAGTAATAAGGCTGAAATGATATTAAAAATCGAGCAACCGAGATTAGCATTTAGAAATATGAGTAACGTCTTCGCTAAAAAATTGTAGCATTTAGAAATATGAGTAACATCTTCTGTTAAAACATAGATAACGATCAAAAGGTATGAAAAAATGAAAGCTTTGGAATACTGGATTTATGTACTGATACTGGAAATAAAATGGGTAGATCGTGCAACAAATGTGGAAGTTTTATGAAGAATATTGAAGGAAGGTGCAATATAAGAAAAGTATATTCTTCCTTGATAAGAAATAAATCTAGCTTATTTAAAATACATAAGCGCGGCGAAAAATATATAATAAATATAGAATATAATTCTATAATATATATAATAAATATAGCTTCAATAGACTTGACTACTAATTCCTAACTTCCATACTGCCGAATTATTAAGAAAACATTCATTAACATCCAAAGTTTTGAAGTACCTGGAATTCTACGGCATATGTAACTATCATAATTCTACAATAATTGAAGTACCTGGAATTCTACGGCATATGTAACTATCATAAATTCTCCTATTGTTTTGCCTCGTCTCAAGCGAACTTAAACCACGCGGCCATCGCCTTTCATGACAATTTTCCATAAGATCGTCTAAAATATGAGGAGGACAACCAGACTCTGAGAGAGCACGTTTTATCATCATCTAAGTCAAAATACGTTATTTTGTTGATTAAATTAATATGTATAAAGTGTACTAACTTGAAGAGCATCATCAGGAGTAGAAATCATACCACCCCACCGGGTGACTCTGGCTCGAGCAAGTGTGCTACTCCAGCGAATTACTTCGTCGCGTTCCATTTGATCTGCTATAGCTCGCATGGCAGGATTTGAAACTCTCATAGCTCTCATGAAATCTTTGAAAAGTTGAAGCTCTCTTTTTAATTCGTTAATTGTTAAATTATGATCTGATATTTCAGTTTTAAGTTCACTCAGCTTTTGCTGTTGTGTTTGAATTAAGGTTTTCAATTCGCGAACACAATTATGATCCTTAAATTCATCTTTAGGTATTACAAATCCGCAACCTTTTTCACATGGTAGTGGCCTTTTGGGATTGTGTTCACATTCTTCTATATGAGTTTGCAACATTTCTAATTTTAGAATGATATTGCATCCAAATGGACTATTATCACAAGAAATCGACAGTCTGTAATTTGTAAAAGAATAAATATTCCAATACAGAATCAAAAACCCATACATAAATTTTTTTTAAACCTTTTGCTCTTTATAAATTAATATTAAATATTACAGAATCTTAAATATTAAAAATAGTAGCCACCAAAATATCTATAGGCCACCAAAATATCGCATGCTTATAAAGTCACAAAATTACGGATTAGGTTTTATTTTTAACTCAGCGTGTAATGGTTAGTATGCGAATATAGTTAGAGGGTTCCTGTCTAGCCTCTACTAACTACGTCGATCTCACCTTTACAAGATACCCCTATTAAACTGACTAACCCTCACGAAAGAACTGTAATCAACCCCCCAGTTGGTGTAGTGTGGGTCAGTGAACACCCGAGCGAGGCGGAACTAAGATCCATGAGCGTCTGTCCCACATTGGGAAAATCCCTGGTCTGCGCCTGTACGCCAGAGACGCGCAGCTATGATACCTCAAAATACACCTAATATATATATAATACTTTATGCGTAGTACAAAACGGAAAGGCAGGGATATCTGCCAGTGTAGTCAGACTACACGGTTGGCGGACAGGGCTTGATTGTTTTTATAAAAAAGTCAGTTCTGTTGCCAGTGTAAAAAATTAAAACTGTTATAGCTGAAACTGAGACAGAATTGAGACAAAAACTGAGAAATGGTTGAGCTTTAAATTAAATTAGAACTGTTTCAGCGAAGTTCAACACTGCAAAGGCCACCAGTAAAGAAAGCGATACACAGCTAAGATCATAATTTCATAAGAATCTGTACATAGTGAACAGTAACCTACATACTCTTGGGTTATCACCATTGGTCACGAAGAGTAGAAGCAAAAATGTATAATAATAATCAGGTCGCATGTGAATTTCGCAATCAATTTTTTGAATTTCTTATCATGGCCTGTGCGGGGCGGCCGGCCTTGGCCGTTTCAACGCGCACTTTTTTCAACGCGCACTTCAATACTCGTGGTATTTGTTAGCCGGCAGATTGGTCAATCTATTCAGATGTTGTATTCAAGTAGGATTCACACCGAAAAAATGGCAAGAAGTAAAGGTGGTTTTTATACCAAAACCAGGTCGTGATGAGTACTCATCCGCCAAATCCTTCAGACCTATCAGTGTCACTTCTTTCCTTCTGAAAACACTGGAAAGGGTCTGTGACCTCGAAATAAGAGGCATGCTCCCACCGGATGCACTGTCTAACAAACAACACGCGTATATTAAGGGTGTCGGTGGAAACTGCTCTCCATGAGGTAGTTCACACCGTGGAAAAAGCATTTTTTTCCAAAGAATCTGTGCTTGGTACCTTTATAGACGTAGAGGGAGCACGTTCTCATAACCAAAATTATCGACGTGTTGCAAACGCATAGCGTTAATCCACTGCTTTATCGATGGATAGAATATATGCTGTCACATAGGAATATCTTTGCGTGATTGGGAGATCAAGAGCGGGTTGGTACAGTTCACAAGTGCACAGCTCAACGGGGGACAAAAATTAAATTATCATTTAATTATTACTGTGTATACCCGCGGGAATCCTATAAGGTCAATCACCCCTTTTGTGGGTACTGGTTGTGAATGACCTCCTGTGTCGTTTTCTGTTATGCAGGCGACCTGGTTATTCTCGTAACTAGTAAATTCGTAACAGAACTCTCCGGTTTAATGCAACCAGCTCGTGCAATCGTGTGCAACTGGGCAGACGGTTGCGGCCTTAGCATTAATCCGAGGAAAACCGAGATCTATTGTTTCAGTAAAAAAAAGAAATCTTCAAAACCTGACCCTTCCAGTTTTAGGAGAAGGTTAAGCCTTACCCTTAAAGACAAGGTTAAGTATCTTGGTATCATCCTGGACAGGAAACTCAATTGGAAGTTTCACCTCAAAGAACGCGCTAGTAAAGCCTATAAGGTTTTCGGCATGTGTCGAGGGGCGATGGGTAAGAAATGGACTCCACCCGAAGATGATTCACTGGTTATATACCAGTGTCATCCGCCCTATTCTTACTTATGGTTCGCTTGTCCGGTGGAGGGCCTTAGAAACCAAATCCAATGTCAAATTGTTGGAGAAAGTACAACGGTCAAGCTGTCTGAGCATAACCAGTGCAATGAGTAGCTCTAGTGACTATCACAGCTTTGCATCCAAACTCACTCTATATTAAAAGTTAGGCCGCGGCGGCTGCGATGAGGCTTCACATTAACCTAAATTGGGTTTATGCGGGATTGACAGTCCCCTATCTATCCTGGATTTTGTGAAAACTACCGCCCCAGACGTAAATAAAATATCTGATTGGCAAATAGAAACCTTTTTACCGTCCAAAGCTATTCTGTGTATCACCTCGAGAGAAGAGTGGAGTTCGGGCTCTGCCATCCCGGGTGGAAACCGGAAAACTGCCTACACGGACGGTTCCAAAATTGATCATAGTACAGGTGCTGGTTTTTATTGCCAGCTCTTAATATTGAACACGCCTCGCGTCTGGACAACCACGCAACTGTTTTTCAGGCGGAGGTTGTTGGGATAAAGGAAACCACTCTTCTAGAAATAGGAGTCACTGATTCGGACTTGACTATTTGTTCAGATAGTCAGGCTGCACTTAAAGCGGTAACTTGCTTTGGTTCAAAATCCAGGTTGGTCCAAAACTGTAAACACAGTCTTAACAACCTTGCTGAAACTAATAGTTACTTTAAAATGGGTTCCCGGCGAGCTAGCCAGACAGACCACGCAATTGGATTCCGTAACCTCCCCGGTACGGGTTGCGTTACAGTCTCTTAAAGCTAACCTGAAATGTTGGGCCGATGCATAGCATCGCTTATACTGGCTAAATAATAACAAGGGTAAAATTACTAAAGATCTATGAATGGGGCACCCCTAGCGAAGTAGTTACCAAAAAATTTTTACAACTTAGTAAAAATGCGATCCATGGCAACCGCGCTGTTAACGAGGCAATCCATATAACGGGGCCACGCTTCTAAAATACGGCGGTCCGAGGTTTACACATGTTGAGGTTGTGATGAGAGAGAGACCATCACTCATTTTTTATGTGTGTCCCAGTCTTATGCACCTCCGTCACAAATGCTTCGGCTCCTTTTTCCTGGATAAGCTACCAGATGTGGGCGCTCTAGGATGAGAGACAATTCTTAAATTTGGACGTGAACCGCTCAGTCAACCGCTTTAATCCTACCACTTTCTCATCTTTAGGGTAATGAAGGTTCGAGAGGGTACAATGGGCCTATGCTGGCCTGAGTGCGCGGATCCTTCCTTTTTCGGAAAAGTTCAATTTTCATTATAAAGTTCATTATCATTATATTCATTATAATGAGAAGTTCATTATATTAATACTAATATTCGCGTGTAGCAGCGCTTCTACAGTACTTAATAATTAATATTTTTATTTCATTAATAAAATGTGATTATGAGCACAGATGAAAAAAAAAATAATAATAATAAATGTGTAAAGATGGATAAAAACAATAAAAATAAATCTAAAAATGATTTAAAAAGTGAAAATGCTAACTTGAGAAATGAAATTAATAACTTAAAACAATTAGTAAATAACTTAACCAATAAACTTAATAAAAATTCTTTACAACCATCGTTTAGCGAAGATGATTTAACACAAGACGACACTGAATTTACATTAGTAACAAAAAAGAAATGTATTAATAAAAATCATACAATATCGAACGTGGATAAAAACAATTTAAAGAAAGCTTCTAGTGCCAAGAATTTAGTTGTCTCAATTACAAAAAATAACAACGAATACAAAATTAAAAATATTTCATGTAATGCGGTTAATAACAAAAATAATAATATAAGTAATAATATTAATATTACTAATGAGGATGCTGGCTAAACATCTCTTCACAAAATGTATTAATTAATTATGATAATCAATTTCGAAGCTTTTAGAAATAAAAATTTACAAAGAGCTCTCAAATGCCATATTCAAAAATAATAGTTCAAATGCCATAGTTCAAATGCCAACAACAACAATAATTCTATCAGAGACAACAATCAAGAAGACAACAGTAACACCCTTCCAAGGCGATCGGTTCTACGTACCGGAGAGACCCTGGCACACAACATATGCTGGACCCCAAGCCAAGGATCGTCAATCCGGAAACAGGTTTGAGATTGGATTATCTAAGCTTTCTCTTTCAGGCATCGTTTCTTTTTATTTTTTTCTCTGCTCGGGCAGATTCTCCCGGCCAATCTGCTCAAAGTACTACTTATAAGAGCCGGAATTGATTTAAACCCGGGACCCAGAATCTGGCTATGCTCGGTCTGTAATCTTCCTATACGGAAAACAGTAGCTTCAGTACGCTGCAACAGTTGTAATAACTGGTGTCACCTAAGGCAGTGTACTGACCTACGAAGCACTAGCGACTATACCTAAACATTCATAGGTAGTTGCTGTGCTCGCAGATCAGTTTCAGACGAGGATAGCGATAATAGTGCTACGTCGTCAGTTGACCTGGACCCCAGTAACAGCCCTAATATGGCAGCATTTTCAGATCGGACCACCTCACCACCTTTATTGGTCCAATCGAGCATACCACCCGCTCAACAACAACATGTCATTCCAACAGGCCATACAGTTAAACCGTTTAAAATCCTTCAATGGAACTGTAATGGTCTTAGAAACAAAATAAGGGAAATTACGAACTACATGTTCCGTAATGACATTATAATTGCTGCCATACAAGAAACTAAAATACCTTGCTCATGCTCACTGTCGTCTTTTGACGGTTACCACATCATCCGTTGTGACCGAACCGACAGAAGGGGGGGGGGGGGTATTGGCATTTATCCTCCAACAAGATGTGTCTTTTAGACCCCCAAGAGACACTAGATCGACCTCCGATCCTCATCTTGAGACAATGAGCATTGCAGTTAGAGCTGGGGATGTTGAGTTAACACTCACCAATGTTTACATACCACCAGTAAACAGTGTTGGTACAAACTAGCAACCAACACTTCAAAACATCCTACTGGGACAGAGTACAATCATTATGGGTGACTTCACTGCTCACCACCAACTCTGGTACTCTGCCATACCTGACGACAATCGTGGCAACAGCCTCGTCGAACAAATTGAGGACTCTGACTTCATTACCATCAACGAAGATTTTCCTACCAGAATAACACCAACTTGTTCTAGCTCGCCTGACATCACACTTGTGAGTACTGCGCTTTTAAGCAAAGTGTCATGGCGTCGAACTTACTTGAACCATAATAAAGCCAATTGGCCTGAGTTCGCGAAATTCGTAGATGACAAACTCGGTTCTGAGTCGGAACCAAACAGGTCGATCACTGGTGGGAAAATCTTCCGTAATGCAATTATTACTGCTGCCAAAAGGTTTATACCAATGGGCCGAATTAAAAAAGTGATTCCCGATTTCCCACCTGAAGCTTCACGCCTAGCCGAACAAAGAGACCACCTCAGAGCTACGGACCCAGGTGATACCCGCATATCTCAACTCACACAGGACATCCACAAACTGGTAGCCGAACACCGGCGGTCCAAGTGGTTGAGTCACCTTAAACAATGCTCACCTGGTTCCAAGAAACTTTGGTCCACCATCAGTGGTCTATCATGCAAGCGACAGGCGCAAAATAAATCGGCTATCACGTTTAATGACCGCCAGTTTGACAGCAGTAAGAAATGCGCGTCCCAATTTTGTCGACAATTCATTGAGCATCCTTCAGCCCCGGACAAAACCATCCGTCCGGCTTTGCGAAAGATCAAAAATCTTAAAACCTCTTCTTTCACTGCCCGCGAAGTCCATGAAGCCATCAGGAAGGCAAAGTCGTCCAAGGCACTCGGCCCAGATGGTATATCCATGGTCATGCTGAAAAAGCTCAATCTTATAGGCCTAGAATACCTCGCGAAGTTTATAAACCTTACCCTAAACAACAACACCATTCCAAATATTTGGAAAACTGCGAGGATTATTCCCATTCTAAAACCTGGGAAACCCGCAGCGGAAGGTTCTTCGTATAGGCCTATTTCGCTGTTGTCACCCGTAGCCAAAACAATGGAGACGCTCCTACTACCTCAATTGCAGCAACAATTTGCTCTTGCAACACATCAACACGGTTTTAGGATGCATCGCAGTACCACCACAGCGCTAACTGAACTTACAACAACTATTGCGGACGGTTTAAACCACCGACGTCCGCACTGTTGTGGTGGCACTCGACTTGTCGACGGCATTCGACACGGTCTCCCACGCTATCCTCCTAAACGATATTTCAAACTCCACACTTCCAAACACAACCAAACGGTTCCTATCAGCTTACATCAATGGTAGGGCCGCGTATGTGGTGGAGTTCAGGAACTCACGTTCAAAATATCGTAAACTAAAGATGGGTGTACCGCAAGGGGGTTGTCTCTCTCCCATCCTTTTCAATCTGTACTTATCATTGATCCCTACACCACCTACAGGCATCAAACTGATAACGTACGCCGACGACTGCTCAGTAGCCGCAACAGGCGAAGATGTGAACGAAGTGACAAGTAGGCTTAACGCTTACCTGTCAGAGCTTGCTCAGTTCTTCATATCTAGAAAACTCCAACTCGCTTCACAAAAATCATCGGCTACGCTGTTTACTTCATGGACGAAGGAAGTCAGGCTCCAACTGGATATTCATATCAATGGGGAACTTATCCCCACTGTAAACAACCCGAATATCCTGGGAGTCACCTTCGACAACCTTCTGACATTTTCAAAACATGCTAAATCAGTTTGCAACAAAGTGAGCGGCAGAAACAGAATACTTAGAGCACTCGCCGGCACCACATGGGGGAAAGACAAAGAAATTATTATTACGACCTACAAAGCCATCGGTAGGTCGATCATTAACTATGCCGCCCCCGTCTGGACGTCGTTCCTCAGTGACACCCAATGGAATAACCTACAGACGAGGCAAAACACGGCATGGCGCATCGCAACTGGATGTCACTCTATCTCGTGCCCTGACCACCTGCACAATGAAACAAACATGTTACCGGTCAGACCACACAATGAGATGTTATCAAAACAATTCTTGTTGGCCTGCCACAATCCATGCCATCCAGTCCACGATGTCGTTGTTAATGAATTGCCCCACGCAGTATCCGTCGTGACATTAGAACCTTCAACGACAACGTAACTCCAGTAATTCCACCTACCTGGAATACCACGTCGGTAAGGTCGGCCTCTAGAACCATACATACGGACACAGTATCACTGGCAGTTGGTTCATCCAAAATAAACAGGGTACTTGGTACAAGACCGCCGCCTGTCGATCTTAGCGAAAAAAATCTGCCCAGAGAAACCAGAACTACACTGGCACAACTCCGGTCAGGGTTTTGCAACCTGCTCCAGAGCTACAAAGCGCGTATCATCCCTGACGCCACTGATATATGCCCGGAATGCAGCCAAGGCCCTCACGACACCAACCACATCTTTAACTGTTCTGCCAAACCGACAGACCTTGAAGCGCTAGACCTATGGTCACAACCCAACAAAGTGGCTTTTCTGAACCTCCCGGTTTAACCAAACCTTTCTAACTGCTAATCACCACCTTAGCAATCCAAGTAGTACTGATTGTTTTATTGGCTCCTCCAGTAGTTAGTCTTTAGTAATAACCTTAGAATAGGTGCTTTTGTAGTTAGTATTGCGATTTAGAATTAAATAAATTGTTACAGTGTAATGAGGGAGGTGGTTTGTTTGATCTAATTTCAGGCCTGGAACCGCTACAACAACAACAACAGTAGCAAAGACAGTAATAGTAATAAGACAAGTGAACCTACTAATCAAATATTTAAAAATAGGAAAATCCCACCAATAAATGTTATAGATCAGGATCCTAAAGATATTATGAGGCCTTTGCCCAAAAAGTAAGATAAGGTTTTTCGCTGGAGCAGATAGCTGTAATTATCAGATTTTGATCTAGTTTTTTGCAAATGGTTGGTAATGACCTACCTTTTACACTATGCAGCTTTTTTATTAGTTTTTGACCTAAGTTGTCTGGAAATTTGAAATGTTTTTTTCTTTTCCATACAAAAAAAAGTTGCGACCGAGAGTTTTTCCACAATTTGCATCCAATTTGGGTGAAATTTGGAAGACAAGTAGTCTTTATAAAACAAATCTACACTAGGCAGCCCTTTTTAGGGCTTTTTTTAAAAAAAAAATCCCTTATGCTAACGCTTTTGTCCGTCTGTCTGTCCGTCTGTCTGTCCGTCTGTCTGTCCGTCTGTCCGTCCGGTGTAAACAATAAAAACCAGTTATTTCACATGGTTAATGTACACTCAGGTGTATGATAGATAAACCTATGAAAAGCTAGATTTATTGAGAACGAGATGCAATTGATAGAATTTCAAAATTCGGCTGGTAGATGGCGCAATTCGCATTTTGCCAAAACCTCTTTTCCGAATAAAAATTATAATTTTATATAGTAAATGTGCACCAAAAATGAAGTTTGACCACTCGTTGGAAAGGTATTTAAGAGTAGAATATTATGCCAGTAACCGTATTTCAAATTCCTACCGCTAGAGGCGTTGAAAACTAAAATATATAAAATGTTAATTTTTAAAATGTGATTTTCAATAGTCAATAAGCCCCAAAAATTAGGTTTAATATTGCAACTGAAAGGTAGTAAGTACTAATATAAAACCACAGTTGTTATAATTTTAAATTCTACCACTAGAGGGTGAAACATATAAATTATATTGTTTTTTAAAAATGTTATTCAACTTGGTGAATCTTTACCAAAAATGAAGGGAAAGCAAACGCTAGAAAGCTAATATAAACTAAAATAAATCAGACATCCTCATAATCTGATTTTTTGCCACTAGAGGGCAGTAAAATACAAGTAAAAAGTTGTAATTTAATATAGTAAATGTTCACCAAAAATGAAGTGTGACTACTCGTTGGAAAGGTAGTTAAGAGTAAAATACGATGCCGTTAACTGTATTTCCAATTTCTACCGCTAGAGGCGCCAAATACTAAAATATGGAAAAAGAGTTTTCAAAATGTGTTTTCCAATTGTGAATAAGCTCCAAAAAATAGGTTTAATGTCGCATCTGAAATTTAGTAAGTAGTAGTATAAAATCACGAATAACAATATATACTCCAAATATGCATTTAGAGTAGTTGAATTTAAAAAAAGCCCGTAATTATAAAACTACTGATCAGTAGTTCGGCTGCGCGGCATTTTTTTCGTTTTCGACCTAGGTTGTCTGGAAATTTAAAATGTTTTTTCATTTCCATACAAAAAAAAGTTGCGACCGAGAATTTTTCCACAATTTGCATCCAATTTGGGTGAAATTTGGAAGACAAGTAGTCTTTATAAAACGAATCTACACTAGGCAGCCCTTTTTTTCGTTTTCGACCTAGGTTGTCTGGAAATTTAAAATGTTTTTTCATTTCCATGCAAAAAAAAAAAAGTTGCCACCTAGATTTTTTCCACAATTTGCATCCAATTTTGGGTGCACTTTGGAAGACAAGTACTCTTTATAAAACGAATCTACACTAGGCACAGCCGGAATTTTGATTTTTGACTCTAATTTTTATTTAACAGCAATTATATTTTCAAATTTTGATATGGAATAAAAACTAAACTAAAGAAAACAAATTCATAAAATGAAGTCATTTTGTAAATTTATCCTTTTCCCATTATTTTCTTAATTAAAATATTCAAAAATAATAGAAAATAAGTTTGTAGGAGCAAAATTAAAGAAGTAACTTTTTCCAAAATTTGGTAAAAAATACTAATTTGAAATTGTTATACAGAAAATAGTTCCACTAATTCCTAATAGGATCGTCGGTTGTAAATTGTTATATTCGCTATTATTTTTTGTAACTATATCTCTCTCGTTGTTCTCTATATCCTTTCTTATTTTGGGTATATACATACTTCTTTTTTGCATTTTCTTATACCGGTTTTAGTTATATCATTGTTTATATATCTTATAGTTGTCCAATAAATACCTTTCAAACTCTTAAATACCTTTCAAACGAGTGGTCAAACTTCTTTTTTGGTGCACATTTACTATATAAAATTATAATTTTTATTCGGAAAAGAGGTTTTGGCAAAATGCGAATTACGCCACCTACCGGCCGAATTTTGAAATTCTATCAATTGCATCTCGTTCTCAATAAATCAAGCTTTCCATCGGTTTATCTATCATATACCTGAGTGTACATTAACCATGTGAAATAACTGGTTTTTATTGTTTACACCGGACGGACAGACAGACGGACAAAAGCGTTAGCATAAGGGATTTTTTTTTAAAAAAAGCCCTAAAAAACTCATTGCATGTAACAAATATAAAAAAGGGTCAAGAAATAACCATCGTAAAATAAAAACAACAACAAAGGCACATAGGAATAATATTCTCAACTTAGTAGAAAACAATTTGAAATTATGTTCATTTACTCAAAATTAAAGTTTGTGTCATTTTGTCATTTTGTGTGTGCATATTTTTAAATTGTTATACACAGCGTGTATAGTATAACAAAACGAAGTATGCCAGATATAATTTTACTTTTTGGGCAAAGGCCTCTTATGAAACTAATTTTAGAAAATGCGAAACTTAATAAAACCATTGATTTTAAATAACTAGATAAATCATCATTTGAAAAAAAATATTGTTATATTTGGGCTCCAGAGGGCGCATGTATCGCTTTTAACAAACAATATAATTTTTTAATTTCTCTCTTTCAGTGAGAAAATTATTTATGCATATTCCTTTTTCCCGTTTTTTGTTGTTTTTATGGCCTTGAGAATTTTTATTTTGCTATATACAGAAAAAATTCGTTTTGAGAATAAAAAATTCAATGTAGGGAATTTTTTTATTTTTTCATATTTTTATGTTACGGAAAATTATTATTTGTCAAAAAATTTTGTATAATTAATGCTTATTATTTGTTTTACAGGATTTTTGATTTTACTTTATTAAAAAAAAAACATTTAAAATAAATAATTAAAAAAAATTATTTAAAAAAAAACCCGGATGTTATTTTTCATAATTTTTTCCATAAAAATATATGAAAAAAATCAGCTTTGTCCTTATGAATGATAACCATATAAACATCTAATCTAAACATTATGTATATATAAAGTTTTAAACTAATTTTTTTAAAAATGCTTTTAAAAAAATAATTTAAAAAAAAATATTGTCTCCGACGGTTATTTTTCAGAATGTTAACATATGAAAAAATTGTCTTGTCTTATGAGTGATGCATATTAATTATATATATACATAATCATATTACACACATATATAATAAATATATGTATGTATACATATTGTATTATACGAATAAGGAAAGAATCAGCCATGGTTGTAATATGACTATTCATAGACAGGCAGGAACAATTTTGCTTCATATTTTTCATATATTTATATATGTATATGGTTCAATTCCCACCAGGGACGACATTTTTTTAAATTAATTGTTTTTTACTTATTTTTTTTTAAAGCATTTTTAAAACAAATTAATTTAATTTTTAATTTTCAATTTTATATATATGTATATGTATATATGTGTAAATGTTTATAAGGTTATCAAATCATATATAAGACAAAACTAATTTTTTTCATATATGTATTCATATGAAAATTATGAAAAAAAACTTTCGGGTTCAATCCCCATCAGAGACAATACATATTTTTTTTAAATTACTTTTTTTAAAGGTTTTTCAAAAAATATTTTTTTTTAATATAATAAAGTAAAATTAAAAATCCTGTAAAAAAATAATAAACATTCATTATAAAATGTCTTGACAAATATTAATTTTCACTAACATAAAATAAAAATTCTAAGGCTTAAAAAATCAACAAAAAAGAAAAAACGCAATAAATATAAATTTTTTTCTTATTTTCTCACTGAAAGAGAGAATTTTGCTGCTCACATATTTTCAATTTATTTTTCAAATTTCTGAAAATGGTGTATGTGGGCACCTGTTGACAAAAATATGCAGCGTCGGTGATTTATCTAGTTACTTAAAATCAATGATAAAACTGAATTCTACTTAAAACAAATTAATAACAAACAAAAAAATCTATACATGCAAATAACCTAGCACATTTTAAAAGCATTAAAGATATTTTAGATTTAATTGAAGCCAATTATTATTCGTACACGCCTATGGAAGAAAAATATAAAACATTCATTCTTAAAGGTTTATGTTTAAACGAAAATATAGATAATATCTTACAATACTTAAAAGAAATTAATGATAAATCCATTGAATTTATAAAAGTTTGGAGATTTACGACTCCAAAATCAGATAGAGAAAATTTGGTCATGCGGCTCCTAACTGCAAGCTGGATTATAGATGCGGCTCCTAACTGCAAGCTGGATTATAGATAACGAAAATCACGGACTTGGTGAATGTGGAATTATAAAATACACAGGAAGTCAGGAACTATTATTCTGTATTTTATGTAAAACTAAAGGACACCCTGTATCATATAAAGGCTGTCCAGAATATACTAAATTAAAACTCGCAATTAAAAATAAATACAAATTGTTCCAGGAAAAAAAGTGTTAATAATAAATTTATAAATAACCAAATAAATCGTTTGCACAATTATTTACACAAACAAATACATTAAATAAAGAACCGAACACTCAAAAATCAGAACTACAAGAAATTAAAACTAGTTTAGATATGATTGTAACAAAATCACATCACTTGATAAATCCACTAAATTAAATTCTGAACGAATTGACTTCCTGTTTGAATTATTACATAATGGAGCTAATTAATAATCGAAAAATTATAACCCTAAACGTTAATTCTATAAATTATATACAAAAACATTATTTGTGAGAATTTATTAAAATACATACTCCAGATATTATGCGAATTAATGAAACTAATATTAATAACAATCAAAAAATATGTTTTGAAGGATATGATATGATTAGACTGGACAAAGATAAGGAACTTAAGAATAGAGGAACGGCAATTTTAATAAAACAAAATCTAAAATTTCATAATATTGATACATTAAAAAAAGAATTATTTAAATGCATCGATTTAACAATAATATCAATGAAATTAAAAAGTAATAAAGAACTAATTATTATATCAATATATGCTTCACATAAAAACTCAATTTATTTGCTAGTGAAATTGCAAAATTATTTGAAGTATTAAACCTAAATAAATTAGAAAATTATTATATAATAAGTGGTAATTTTAATGCGAAGCATACAAATTGGAATAATACTAATAATAATGATAGAGGAATTATATTTAACTCGTGGTTGAATTCGCATTATATAAATCCCAATTGTATTATAGTCTGGAACCAACGTTTCCTAGATGTGGATCATTTTTAGATTTATGTTTGTCTGATAATAGAATTAAATTGAATAAACCATATTTAGATACATTAACATTTGATAGTGATCATAGGGCACTGAATTTAATATTACATTAAATAATAATGAGGAATTCATTTATACTCAAAATATTCCAGATAAAGCTTTTAATTTTTATAAAACGAACTGGAACAAATTTAGAAAAGAATTAGATAAAAAATATGACGAGCTCAAAACTAATGACGTTTCATTTGTACCAAACAATCTCAATTTGAGTAACACAGAAATAGATTCGAATTTGAAAAAATTGAATGACATTATAAAAGAGTCCATGAAAGAAGTTATCCCATCACTAGAAAAGAAAAATCATTTTAAAGATTATAGCGATAGTACTATTAAAAACCTCCATAAACATAAACATAAATTAGTTTCCAACTTACATAAATTATACAGATTTATAGCCTTATTCACAAACTAACAATTTAGCAAGCTTGAACTAATAATTTAGCAATAACAACTGCCATAACAAGCAAGTATAAAAATTCCTATTCAGAAAAAAATTGAGAACGAAATTGTTAAAAATATTGAGTTGAATTTAACTTGTTAAAATATGAGTGAAAATAGTGTAATTGTGAATTATTTTTTAATCAAAATTATTTTTTAATATTCTATAAAATTATTACGAATTTATAAAAAAAATTCAAAATAATGGCAGAAAAAAAAAATTACTTGTTCTGTTGGAATTGGAAGAAAAGAAATTTTCTCAATTAAATAATGTTTAATATGTTTTTTTCTTAATAATTATAATAAATCGAATTATTAAAATTAAATATAACACAATTGTTTTAATTTAAAACATAATTTAATTAATTAAACCTATTTCTAATATAAGCTTCTCTTGCTAGTCTAGTACACCATTTTCTAAAAAAGAAATTTTTATTATATTTATTTATTAATAGCTATAATATAATTGACTTACCTCTTATATTACCTGAATTAGAATTTATTACTGGAATATCATCATCTTCATCTGGTTCATATTCGTCCACACTTTCATCATCATCAATACCAATATTTATCTTATTATGAATTGCTATGTTATGAAAACTGTTACATTACACTACAATCATTCTTCACTACTACTGCTAAAATCATTTATTGCATTTATGAAAAAAAACATCCATTTTATTTTATTTTATACTAAAAAAAAACAATTTTTATATGAACTTTTTAAATAATAAGTATTTATTATTTTGTTATTATTACTTACTATTTTTATACAAAAATAAAACAGAACTTTTTGTATCAAATTGTTAAATAAAAATTACATAAACATGGTTGTTATTTAACAATTATAAAATATTTGTTCAATTCCGAACTTTATGTTTAATTGAAATTTACAATATTTAATAAGAATTAACAAATAATTTCATACCTAAAATTAATTTGTTAAATTTAAACGTTCTCATAGTTCTCAAATAATATTTTATCGAAATTGAATTAAATTCTAATGTAAATATATAATTTGATAAGTTAATCCAAGGTTAGCGATATGTTAAGAGGCCTTTGCCCAAAAAGTAAAATTATATCTGGTATACTTCGTTTAGTTATACTATACATGGTGTGTATAACAATTTACAAAGCGCACACACACAATTTTAGTTATTGCATATAAAATATAATATTTGGTATAACACTTTTCTCAAATTGTGTATTTAAAATTTCTCACTTTTTTTCAAATAAGCGTGTGCATTTTTTGTGAGAATGAGAATTATGTACAATAAAAAAATAATTTTGAATTTTAGAAAATTTTGTATTTTTTTGTAAAAAAATGTGAAGTTTGAATTTTAGCGAATTTTTATTTATTATAAGAAAAATTTATGGATTTGATTTTTGTATGAATTTTATGTTTGCTACATAATATATACATATGATTAATTTATTTTATTTATATACTCTTTTAATAATAATTTTAATAAACAAATCATTCATAATTTGATTATCTTTTTTTCCCAAAAATAGGGAAAGATAAATAATTCTTAAATTTTTAAATTGAAATAATAATATGCATGAAATTTATCTATAAGAAAATACCAAAAAGTATACTTTTTATATTTTTCTTATTTTTAGGAAAAAAAAGCCATAGTTCAATTTATACTGAACTGATGCATTTGATTATTATAATAAATATTATTATTTATTAAAAATTGTTATTTATTATAATTTAAATAACATTCCCGTTTAAATATGCTATTGAGTTTTCTTATTTATCCTTTTTTTAAACTTACTCGACAGACTTTTAGCACATTCAACAAAAAAAAACTATTAAACCCCTAAAAAATTATAAATATTCTGAATATAGAAAACGAAAAAATTCTAAAATATTGAAATTTAAAATTTAAATGAAAATATTTGCATATAACTAAAACCTGTTTAAGAAAATGCAAAAAAGAAGTATGTATATACCCAAAATAAGAAAGGATATAGAGAACAACGAGAGAGATATAGTTACAAAAAATAATAGCGAATATAACAATTTACAACCGACGATTTACAACCGACGATCCTATTAGGAATTAGTGGAACTATTTTCTGTATAACAATTTCAAATTAGTATTTTTTTAGAAAATTTGGGAAAAAGTTACTTCCTTAATGTGGCTCCTACAAACTTATTTTCTATTATTTTTGAAAATTTTAATTAAGAAAATGTTGGGAAAAGAGTCAATTTAAAAAATGACTTAATTTTATGAATTTATTTTCTTTAGTTTAGTTTTTATTCCATATCAAAGTTTGAAGATATAATTGCTGTTAAATCAAAATTAGAGTCAAAAATCAAAATTCCGGCTGCCTAGTGTAGATTAATTTTATAAAGACTACTTGTCTTCAAAATTTCACCCAAATTGGATCCAAATTGTGGAAAAAATCTAGGTCGCAACGTTTTTTTTGTATGGAAATGACAAATCATTTTAAATTTCCAGACAACCTAGGTCGAAAATGAAAAAAAGGGCTGCCTAGTGTAGATTAATTTTATAAAGACTACTTGTCTTCAAAATTTCACCCAAATTGGATGAAAACTGTTGAAAAAATCTAGGTCGCAACGCTTTTTTTGTATGGAAATGAAATTTTTTTTTAAATTTCCAGACAACCTAGGTCAAAAAGTTAAAAAAACATAGTGTAAAAGGTAGGTCTATTACCAACCATTTGCAAAAAACCAGATCAAAATCCGATAATTACAGCTCAAGTTATCTGCTCCAGCGCAAAACCTTATCCTACTTTTTGGGCAAATGCACAAATGCAAAAGAAATGCGAGAACTATGAGAATTAAGTAATTATCATAAATACATAAATTTTATTAAATGTGTTAAAATATCATAGTCTTATGCAAATGCATTTATTATATATATGAATGTATTTTTTGTTGTTCATATTCAACTGTGTGAAAAAATTATGTGGGCGAGAAAAATAAGTTCTTATAAAAGTTCCACATTATTTGGTCGACATAGAACATTCCTTAAATGAATTACTTTGACTTGAAGTATTAGAATGGGATAGGATAAAACAAAATTTAATTTGGAATAAAAATTATTAGTAAACGTGAATTAAAATCGTTCGTATCGTTTTGTCCATCGGTAAAAAAATTCTAATATTTTATCAGTATAATCTTCAGTATAATCTTCAATATAAAAGACTTGTATTTATGATAAAAAATTTATATATATCGAATGTTAATATTTGGTGAAATGTAATTATCGTGTAAATAATAAATTGTTCAGAATTTAAATCATTATAATTTAAGTTTTTATAAAATACTTGTATCGTGAATAAATTAAGTATCAGTATTTAAAGATAATAAAAATTCTTATGCACAATAAAATTGTATACAGATTGTAATCAAATTGTCTAAAATTAAATATGAAATAATATGGTTAATATTGTAAAGATGATAGTGATGTGTTAATATTATTATTAAAGGTGAAATTTTGAAATTCTTAAAGTTGTACTTTAAGGACACCACTTATATTTCATATAACGGCATTAAACGAAATTAAATATATAAATACATATATATATTCATAGAATTGGTGTCTTTAATAATAAAATATAAATTAAATGTCATCCCAAATAAATAATCTATTATAAAATTGGTGTAATTTATTTTGAATTAAAATACCGGAACTTTTACAAACGTTGGTTTTTAAAATATATTAACTAGCAATTATTATTCGTGCTATGAAAATTACAGTGTGTCTGAATAGAGAAATATATATTGTGCCTAGTTTAATTGATACTTGATTAGAATTGGTTATAAATTAAAGTAAATCCATTTTCACTTCTTTGAAATTAAATAGTATCTTAACTATTAAATAACGTTTAAATTTTGCTGAAAATAAAATTACATCAAACTTTATGAACATTTTTTCTTCAAATTTGTATTAATTATTCGTAATAAAAAAAGTTGAAACTAGAAGTGAACTTTACCTTTGTGTATCTAGTTAAATTATCAGAAATTAAAACGGTTTTAAATTAAATTTAATTTCATTGTGTGATAAAGTAATATAATCAATACAACAAATGTCGCTTTCAGCAGAACTAATTGAGGATCAATTGAAAATTGGTCAAAAAATTCAAGAGAAATATAGAAACTTCAAAAAGGATGGATCATCCAGAAAAACAGAAACATACTGTAAAGAAAGGTTAGTACGAATTATAGAATTAATTTCTCTTTTAGAAGCCAACCACGAAAATATTATTGAGAATTTAAAAGAATCTGGTGAAGAAAGTGATTATATAAAGGATTTTTATTTTGAAAATGTGATGAAAATTGCAAAGGCATATAAAACTGGGTTAGAAGATTTATTGCAACAACACGAATTAAATGAATCTAAATATAGGCAAGCTGAGCTAACACGTGCTGCCGAATTAAAGGATGTACAAGCTAGAGTACCAACAGCCACTGCAGAAATGGCAAGATCTGCTGCAGAAATCGAGTCCGAAGGAGTTGAACGCGAGGTGGCTACTACAGAACTTAGCGCTGACTGTCAAATTTCCACCATAAAGGGACAACTAGCTGCAATTTCGTCACTGAATCGGTTACTTCTGGCAATTCAACGGGATCCCAATACATGTCGTTCACGAGCATATTGGGAACACCACTTATACACAATCGAACGCTATTGGAAGGATCTTCTAGCAACACACAATCGCATATTAGGATTTCCAAATTACTATGATTATACGCTCGGCTGTTGAAATATTTCAAGAATTGGAAGATTTGTATCAATCAGTAGCAATTTCAATCAAAGAATATTTAGCAGTGAATTCATCTGACAGATTGGAATCAGCGCTTCAATTACGAAAAATAACATTGCCAGTTTTTGACGGTAGTTATCTGCAATGGAAGCCATTCCAGGATCTATTCACTCAACTTATACATAACCGAGTAATGGCACCTGCGCAAAAATTCTTCTATTTGAGAGCAAATTTGAAGGGTGAACCGTACAATCTTGTAAAGCATTTATTAGCTACCGACGCTAATTATATGACAGCCTGGAACACCTTGGTTGAGCGATATGAGAATCCTCGTTTACTAATAACAGCTCAATTAAATCAATTATTATCTCAAATAACACTACAAACAGAATCAGCAGCTGGAATTAAACGCCTGCATGACATCAGCAAGGAATGCCTTCAAGGAATCAATAATTTGGGCATTGAAACTTCGAGTTGGGGGCCAATTATTTTACACATTCTAGTACAAAAATTGGATAAGGATACCAGAAGATGGTACGAACAATCTTTGGCTCTTCCACGAAAAATACAATCATTGGAAGAATTTTTCAAGTTTTTGGAATGCAGGTTCCAAACATTGGAATCTGCTGGCATGAAAGACGAAAGAAAAAAAAATGCAGTGCAAACTTCATTTAATTCCAGCTCATACAAATGTTCGGTCTGTAAATCATCAGATCACAAGATATATAAATGCCCAGAATTTCTAAAATTAAATGCCGAAGATAGAGCAAAGACCTGCAGACAGTATCAATTATGCAATAATTGTTTAAAATATGGGCATCAGTCAAAAACATGTTCATCTAGAGGATGCCTCAAATGCAATGTAAAACACAACACGCTCCTACAACCAACAAAGGCTAGTTATCAATCAAATGCACGAGAATCAACCGCAAATTCAACAAGTGTACAAAGTAACAAGAAATCCACAGTAATGAGAGCATTTGGTTGTGAAACAAATACAAATACTCAGATTATTAGCAACAGCAGTCATAAATATCAGTACATCGTCAGGAAAATTACTACCATGTAGAGCTCTACTAGATACTGGCTCTCAATTACATTTTATTTCAACTCGACTGGCTCAAGTACTAGGAGTTCAACGTCGAAGAGTCAATACGCCAATCAATGGTATAGGCACAGCGTTAACAATGGCAAAATATATAACTAACATCACAATATCTTCAAGAGTAACTTCCTATAAAACAGAATGTGAGGCACTAGTATTGAATAAAATCAGCGACTATCAACCTGGCGAATCTATTAATATATCTGGTTGGAATTTGCCTAACGGTATAAAACTGGCTGATCCTCATTTCTACAAATCACAACGAATTGATCTATTACTTGGTGCAGATCTGTCTTTTGAAATATTGGAAAAGGAACGCACAAAACTAACAAAAGGTTTTCCAATATTGCAAAATACAAAATTTGGTTGGATCGTAGCTGGAAAGTTTGAACAACGTCACGCCAACATCAAACATACTTGCCACGTTGTTTCAAGATCCCAACCGTCAATTGCGTAACAGCTATTACCTTAAATAATTTACGTAACAGCTATTACCTGCCACATCATGGTGTTTGCAAACCTGCAAAGACGACTTCTGGAGTATCATTAAATCAAATATTAATGGTCGGTCCAACAGTCCAGTCAGATCTATTTTCAATAGTTCTTCGATTTAGGATTCACCAGTTTGTATTTACTGCCGATATAAGCAAAAGGTTGAGTTCTGAGTGTTGTGGGGTACACACGTATTTTCCTAATTCAATAACAGAGAATTATTTTTTTTTCTAATCAAAAGTTAATTTTATTTATAAATTCTAATTATGCCTTGCAAGTGCAATAAAAAGGTTGAAAGAAACGATGTTACATCAATTTCTTTTCAGACACACTTTCTTTCTTTCCTACACTTTCTTACACCCTCCATGGTGTAGAAAATGTTTGCGTTCTTTTGACTACACTTTCTACTCTTTTTTTAAATCGGCGCCTAGAAAAAGTGTACACTTTTCTACACTTTTCTACACATTCAAATTTGAAGGTGTAGAAAGTGGAGATGTAATTATTTTTTTTTTAACTTTTTAAGGTGGAAATATATACTATTCGTCAATTAAATAATGTTTTAATCACAAATTATGAAAAAAAGTATAACAATTTAAAATTATAAAGAATTTTGTAAGGGTGTAATAAAAGTATGTTTTTTTCACAATTTACACTTTCCTACACCACAGATTTTTGACAATTCCCACCATGGTGTGGTGTAGAAAAAAAATTTCTGAAAAGAAATTGATGTTAAAATACAGTGTGCAGTTTGTAAATTTTATTTTCACGCAAAATGTTTAAATTTAAAAGAATCAGATGTTAAGTTTCTGAAAAAAAACAACCAAGAATTTCGATGCGATCAATGTCAATCTCTTCGCCGTGCTTCTCTTCTTGATTTACCTACACCATCAAATGGCATATTATCTAATTTAACACAAAAAAACTGTGAAAGTGTAACTCGCGAGAAATCTGATACACCTAAACTAATAATGTCTACCACCGATGACAATTTGAGTTCCAGTATAACACTACAACGTATTTTTAAAGAAATTGTTGATCTAAAAGCTGTTAATAGCAATGCTTTGGCTCTTATTAATTCTCTCCAAGCTGATAACAAAAGTCTAAATAAAAAAATTGCTGATTTAGAAGGTAAAGTCAACGACCTCGAGCAAAAGAAAAAGAAAAAAGTTATCGAAATCGTCGGAGTCAACAATGTTACAAATACTAATGCATTGGACTTGGCGCTTAAAGTTTTTAATGTTGGCCTTGGTGAGAACGTAAGAAAAGAAGAAATACAACAGTGTTATATTAAGAAAGCAAAGAGAAATTTGTCAACATTATCATCAGCTGTGATTAATATTGCAAATATAATCTGTGTCAAATTTTCATCTGTATTGACCAAACAACGTTTAATTAAAAAAAGTCTTCATGTAAAGGTAATTTAAATACCGAGAAAATTTTCAACAGTGAGCACAATTCTTCTATCTACATTAATGAAAGCTTGACTTCTTACTCTCGATCATTATTTAAAGCAGCAAAAAAATGTAAATAAAATCTTAGATTTAAATTTTTATGGTTTAGAAATGGCTGTATCTTTTTGAAAAAAAATGAGAATACTAAATTATTTGTGATTAAGTCTTTTGAGGATCTAAATATTCTTAATTCTTAATAATAAATTTATTTTAAAAAATTAAAAAATATATATGTTCAATAATAACTTAAACGATCCTCTACTTAATCACAATAATAGTATTAATAATAATAATAATAATAATAATAATAATAATGATCTTAATGATAGTTTTTTTAGTATGAGTAATATTTATAGCAATTCTAGTTCTTTTGATAAATTTACAATTTTGCATCATAATATTAGAAGTATTAGGAAAAATTTCGATATTTTGCTAGCTCATTTAGAATCTCTATCGGAATTACCTGATTTTTTATTTCTATCAGAAATATGGATCTATGATAACGAAATTGATACTTTTTACTTTTAAAATACCAGGATATAATTTATTTTCATGTTGTAATAATTCTTATGCGTCAGGTGGAGTTTGTGTTTTTGTAAAGTCAATTTATATGAGTGAATCGGTTTCATATAACTGGTCTAGCGCAGATATTATGAAAGTTAATTGTAAAATTGATAATGAGAACATTACTTTAGTGTATTTATCGATTTAATGGAGATGGAAATGCTTTTTTGGTGGAACTCGATAATTATTTGGGTTCATTAAATGATAAAAACCTAATATTGAACTTATTGTTAATGATATTTCCGTTACCGATCCTTGTATTGTTGCAAATGCTTTTAATGATTTCTTTGTTTCTGTCTGATAGTTTTTTACCATCTTCTAGCTGTAATTGTGTGGACTGTATTGATTTTGATATGGTTGAAGATATTTTTCAGCCAAGTAGCATGTTCTTTGAAGAATTTACTGCATTTGAACTGCATAATTCAATTAACTCTTTAAAAAATTCTAATTCTTGCACTGAAGATGGAATTTCGAACCAATTACTAAAAAAGACATTAAAGACATAAGTTTTAATATTGTAGATGTTTTATGTTTTGTTTTTAACAAAAGTATTTTCTCAGGCATATTTCCTTCGGCGCTGAAAATGACTGTTATTCCTCTATACAAAAAAGGTGCTCATAAAGAGTTAAATAATTATAGGCCAATAAATATTTGAAAAACTAGTCAAAAAGCGTTTAGTAAAATTTCTAAATAGAAATAGTTTTTTTAGTGACTGTCAGTATGGTTTTAGGGAAGGGAAATCTACTGAAGATGCTCTTCTTAATTTTTGCAACATATGATGGATGTAATAAAAACAAAAAAACAGCTGCTTTATTTGTGGATATCACGAAAGCTTTTGATATGGTGGACCATACATTATTATTATAAAAATTGTTTAAAGCTGGTTGTAGAGGTTTTTGTTTGACTGGTTTAAATCATATCTGTCTAATAGAGCACAGAGAGTCAAAATAAGCGATACGTTTAGCGGTTCTAAAAACCTAATAAGTGGAGTGCTACAAGGATCCGTACTTGGGCCACTTCTTTTTCTAATTTATATAAAATGTGTTTAATCAAAAATTTATTGGTAAGCAAACAGCATTTGCTGATGACTTAGCTTGTTCTTATAAAAATGCAAATCTTTTTGAACTTTATAGTGATATTAATCGAGATTTACATGTATTTAGATGTTGGTTTGCTAAACACAAGCTTATTGTCAGTAGTAAAACGAAAATATTGCTATTTAACCAACCTATTCCAGAAAATTTTAGTTTTACTTTTCATTCTTTTGATTGCCATAGATTTGAATTTGGTCATAAAACCTGCAGATTTCATGATTTCACTTCTTCTAGCTTTAATAGTAATTCTTTATGCTCTATGTCATGTTTTAATATTGAAATCGTTACTTCGTTTAAATATTTAGGTGTTCTTATTGATAGCAATTTAAAGTGGACAAGTCATACTACGTATTTAAAAAAATATTTGTGGCTGGTTATTAGAAATGTGTTCCATCTACGTCGTTACTGTGCGAGTAATGTCTTGCTAATGGTCTATTATGGACTTTTTCATTCGAAAATACAATATGGCATTGCGTGTTGGGGTGGGACATATTTCAATGCCATTCAACCCCTTTTAATAGCACAGAAAAAATAATCAGAATTATTTCTAATAATATCCGTTTTTCTAGTAGTTTTGTCCTTTTTGTTAATTTGCAAGTTCTTCCAATAAAGCATCTCTACTTCTATTCAGTTCTAAAAGCTTTTTTTAGGAACAATGTATTCCTCCAAGTTTGATTTAATTCAGCTTACAACTTAAGAGTTAATTCTAGGGGATTATCTATTGTTCCTAGGCATCGTTTAACAGCGTTCGCTCAATATTATTTGTATATAGCACCAAAATTTTTTAATAGTTTACCTGATATTGTTAGAAATCAAGAATCTATTACAACATTTTTAATTGAAGTCAAAAAGTATCTATTTCTATTTAATCATACCGAAATACTTAATTTAATAACTTAGAGTTTACATTTAACAACAATTTCCTAATGCTTCTAATTTTTTTTGTTATTTTTTCCTTTTAATTTAATTGTTTTTTTTATTTATTATAGTAATACCCCACTACAACTTTATTTAACTTATGTAATTTAAATATATCTTATGTTTCTTTGTTTTAAAATTAGTTTTAAATATGTTTATAGGGGCAATCACCACTTTTCTTCTGAAAATTGATTATCCGTCTTACTTATTTTTCAATAATTTATTAATTTTATTTTTAGTGTTCTTATAGTTAAGATTGTTTTATTTATAAATGCTTTAATTAATTTAATATTGTATTTTTTTTTTGAATTTTGAAAAATAAATGATCATAATAATAAAAAAAAAAAAAGTCTGTGATCTACTACACCGATTCAACCACTGTTCTTGCATGGCTGAACTCACCATCGTATACATGGAACAAATATGTGGCTAACCGAGTAACACGTATACAAGAACTAACAAGAATACAACATTGGCGCCGCATTGCAGGTGCAAACAATCCTGCAGATCTACTTTCAAGAGGTTCATTTATAAGCAATCTTGCTCATTCATCCGCTTGGTTTGAGGGGCCGGAATTTTTAAGAGAATCAGTGACATTTATCTCTGATAAGTATGAAATTCCAATCGAAATTCCAGAGCGGAGGGCGCAGAAATCAGTGCTTACAGCATCTGCACGGATTCCAAGTCTAAGTTTTATTGACACAATAAATCACAAAAATTCCTTTAAATACAGTCAAAAACTAACATCTTATATTTTTAGGTTCTACAACAACTGCAGATCACCAAAGGAATTGCGTTCTACTGGTAATTTGGCAGTTTCTGAATTGGAAGCTGGCACATTGGGGTTGGTCAAGAGTGCTCAACAGAGTGCCTTCGCTCAACAGTTGAAAGGTTTGTTGTCTCACGAAGAAGTCGACAAGAGGGATCCATATGCATCATTAAGTCTGTTTTTGGATAAATCAAATGGTATCATTAGGGTAGGGGGACGATTACGTAACTGCATGCTTCCGATGAATTCCAAGCACCAGATATTGTTGCCAAAGGGTCATACGCTGTCAACACTAATATTAATTCACATGCATGTCAAACATATGCATGCAGCACCAAATGCATTAGTAGCTATTTCCCGTCAGAAATACTGGATTGTAGATGTCAAACGAATGGCCACAAATGTGGTACATAATTGTGTGAGGTGTTTCAAGGTGAAACCGCGAATGATACAACAACTTATGGGTAAGCTACCACGTGACAGAGTTTGCCCATCACGACCATTTCACACAACGGGAATTGATTTCTGCGGACCAGTATACGTTCATCACAAAATTCGAGGAAAACCTCCAACCAAGGCATATATATCAGTGTTTGTTTGTTTTAGCACAAAGGCAGTTCACCTAGAATTGGTGAGTGATTTGTCATCTCAAGCATTCTTGAATGCATTGAAGAGGTTCATGGCACGCCGTGGCCTATGTGCAACAATATATTGTGACAATGGGACCAATTTCGTCGGAGGTAAAAGGGAACTGCAAGAATTAGCCACCCTAATTCAATCACAACAATTACAAAAAGAAATTTCAAGATTCTGCCAAGAAGAACAAATACAGTGGCAACACATTCCACCACGTGCTCCACACTTTGGTGGCCTGTGGGAGGCAGCAGTAAAGCCAGCTAAACATCACTTGATTCGCTATACTGGTTTATCGCATTTGACTTCTGAAGAATTACAAACTGTGATTACTCAAATCGAGGCCATATTAAACTCAAGACCCATTACACCTATGTCTGCCGATCCCAACGACTTAGAGGCATTAACACCAGGACACTTTCTTATTGGTGCGCCGTTAACTTCACTGCCAGAACCCAATATAACAGATACAAATTTAAGCCGTTTAGATAAATTTAGGCAATTACAAAATATACATCAGTTGTTTTGGAAAAGATGGTCGTTGGAATATCTAAATCAATTGCAGACGAAGGGAAAATGGAAGAACAAAACCGAAAACAAAGACTGGAGCAATGGTGTTAATAAAAGATGTGAACCTACCTCCATTGAAATGGCAACTAGGAAGAGTAACGTCAATTATAAAAGGACAAGATAATTTAGTCAGAGTAGTCAATGTGAAGACAGAAAATGGGAACCTAAAACTATCCATTCACCACATTTGTCCGTTGCCAACAGAAGAAATCTTGTGCAGAAGGACCATGTGGAAGTGCAGAAGGACCATGTCAAAACAGTGATAATCAACAACAGAAAAAACCAGCTGCTGAACAAAGTGAATCAAATAATCGTAGGGTTTTGCGGAGCGAGAAAAAATTAAATCTTCTGTCAATGGCATTGATGGTATTGCTAGTCGCATGTGGTTCATCAACTTCACGAGCCCAGGAAACATCCAAAAACATTAACATCACCATGTTTGATAACAAAATGGGACTCTACTTCGAAGGCATCGGCGAAGTAAAAACAATACACAGCAACTGGAATCTTATTGCATACTATAACTTAACAACGTATTGGCAAGAGTTGAATGGGCTAATGATGTACAACACAACAATTAATCAATTATGCGATCGAAAGGAAGTTAAACCAACTTATTGTCGAGCCATTGCAATGGAAATTTCAAACAGAATAAAAACAATTGACCACAATAACATTTTGCTTCATAAAATAAATGATCACAAGGCAAGGATGGTCAGGGGGGCTACTATGAAACTATTCGATCGCCGCGCATATCGAATATTATGCGCAAAATAAGAATTCGATCCGCGTCGAATTACCCTACTATGAAAATTAGATATCGAACAACTTTTTTGACGCTTTACCCGAGACACATTTACAAAAAACATTGGCGCTTTACCATTTTTTATAGGCGCATTGCCATTTTTTTGGGGTATTTAGAATAAAATGATCAGCTGATTGTTTAAAAACATAATTTTTGACATTTATAAATATAAACAAGAAGTTTATTTTGGTAAACTTAAAGTTATTAATTTAATTTTGAACTAAAGAAAGTAAAAAAAAGTATAAAATGGATTTATTGCATTTTGCTTTATATCGAGGAGCATTTAAAAATTTTTTTAGCGATGTCGTCATTTTTTATTAAATAAATACTCCACTAATAACAAATTGTTTTGAATTTGTTGAAACCCGAAAATAAAAAATTGAAAAAATTTCTTACTTTTATTTAAACTACATTTATTGTTTTTTTTTATTTAATATAATTTATTTACACATTAAATAAATATATTTTTTAATTTAGAAATGCTTACATTTTAAAATAACTACCGGAAATAAATATCCGTCATCAATTTTGCTATCGAATATAAATATCCGTCATCAATTTTGCTATCGAATATAAATATTCGATCGCGCATAAAATGCGCAGGCGCGGCAATTTAACGTTCATGGTAAGGCGGATCATTCGACAGACGTCGAATATTTTTATTTCATAGTAGCAAAATTCGATATTCGATAGGCGCGGCGCGCGCATTTTTTTCATAGTAGCCCCCCAGATCTCCGTTTGACTTCATTGGCTCAATTTCAAACATCTTATTTGGAATATTAGATCAAGGCTATGCGAAATACATAGAAGGTGAAATTGTTCGAGTTAACTCTAATGAAAACCATTTATTGGAACTAATCAAAAGGCAAACTTCAATATCTGACAATACAATTAATGTTCTAAAAAGGACTACAAATGATATAAATGCACAATTTGCTCTGATGAAATCACTGCTTGACACAACCGATCATTTCATAAGAAATGAGGTCAAAAAAGAAGAACTAGAAAGAAGCTTTAGGTCACTCACAACTCACAACGTATATGCTACTAATATTAACAAATTATGAAAACAGTCAAAAAAATATATTAGATGTTCTCCTAGACCTACACCACTTACGTGTAAATCCGCAGCTGATAACACCAGATCAGATGCAAGCTCAACTCTCAGTTGTTCGTACTAGTATTCCGTCTACACTCGCACTTCCGGCAACAGATTTGCTCCAGCTATACAAAATTATTGCTGTCCGCGCACGAATTGTTGAAAATGCCATCATTTTCAAAATGGAAATACCTTTGCCAAATAATGAATATTTTCAATTGTTTAACGTCATTCCGGTACCAATAATTCTTAATAATAACTCATTTATGGTGAAAACAACCTCAAAATATTTGGCAATCACGTTATTAAGGGATAAATATTATCAATTGACAAATGAAGAACTGAGAACATGCTTACAAATTGAATATATCTATGCAAGCCAATGTCACCAATCTTCAATCAACAATCAAATATGAGCAAATGTGAAATAGCGTTATTACCACATAAAAGAGAGCCACTAATAGAATGCGAATTACAGGCTATAGTTAGCCCGGAGCACTGGACAAAGCTAGCTAATCCAAACGTATGGATATTTTCTATAATTAAATCAACTGAACACACAGCTAATGTTATATGTGAAGGCACCGTTACAACAATTACTCTAAGGGGAAATGGGTTACTACAGCTACGATCACCATGTATGATGAAGATTAATTTTATGACGTTGCAAACTGATACCATCCGAACCAGCCACATTTATTTATCGTTTACTCCAACACCAAATATAAGCATATGGAACATTCCCAATTTGATTGACGAACCTATCAACTCATCTAGTAAATTAGTTGAAATTAAAACAAACGAAATAGATAACCTTTCAACAAAAATAAAACAACTACAAGAAGGTGAATCAGCTCCGACATTTAATTACCATGACGTTCATCATTATGGAATCAGCTACTTCATTATTTTGGTAATAGTGATACTGCTTATCACATACGTTTGGCGCAAAAAACGACATCAAGCTACTCAACGACCAACCCCCAGGCCTAGGACAACTTCACGAAATCCAGTTAGATCCAGTTCCATCTTCAAAATACATGAATTGCCAGCTTTGTGAGATGTTCAAATATATCAATCTATCGTTAATCTTGTTTGCAACAAATTTATATAATTAATTCAACTTAATTTAATTACATGATTCTAGATTGATGTGTTTGAACTCCTCACAGGGGGGAGTATGTTCAATTCCGAACTTTATGTTCAATTGAAATTTACAATATTTAATAAGAATTAACAAATAATTTCATACCTAAAATTAATTTGTTAAATTTAAACGTTCTCATAGTTCTCAAATAATATTTTATCGAAATTGAATTAAATTCTAATTTAAATATATAATTTGATAAGTTAATCCAAGGTTAGCTATATGTTAATGCACAAATGCAAAAGAAATGCGAGAACTATGAGAATTAAGTAATTATCATAAATACATAAATTTTATTAAATGTGTTAAAATATCATAGTCTTATGCAAATGCATTTATTATATATATGAATGTATTTTTTGTTGTTCACATTCAACTGTGTGAAAAAATTATGTGGGCGAGAAAAATAAGTTCTTATAAAAGTTCCACATTATTTGGTCGACATAGCACATTCCTTAAATGAATTATTTTGACTTGAAGTATTAGAATGAAACAAAATTTAATTTGGAATAAAAATTATTAGTAAACGTGAATTAAAATCGTTCGTATCGTTTTGTCCATCGGTAAAAAAATTCTAATATTTAAAGTCAGTATAATCTTCAATATAAAAGACTTGTATTTATGATAAAAAATTTATATATATCGAATATATTTGGTGAAATGTAATTATCGTGTAAATAATAAATTGTTCAGAATTTAAATCATTATAATTTAAATTTTTATAAAATACTTGTATCGTGAATAAATTAAGTATCAGTATTTAAAGATAATAAAAATTCTTATGCACAATAAAATTGTATACAGATTGTAATCAAATTGTCTAAAATTAAATATGAAATAATATGGTTAATATTGTAAAGATGATAGTGATGTGTTAATATTATTATTAAAGGTGAAATTTTGAAATTCTTAAAGTTGAACTTTGTGTTTTATTATTGATTAACAATATTTTTTTTACTTTTTAACAAGCGTACTAACGATTTGTGAAAACGAATTTTAAAAAGATGAGTTGATTTTTATACGATATTGTGAATTTTCCCATACAAATTTAAAAAATTGAGAATTTGAGTAATATTTCAAATCGTTAAATAATAATTAGAATTTCATTGAGAATAAAATAACAATTTGTCAAAAAATCAATAATTTTTAGAATAATTTCTGAATAGCTATTTTCAATTTTGCTTGTTAAATAACAATTTAAGAGCTTAACAAGATAACAAGTCGGTTTGTGAATAAGGCTATTAATCTTCATAGTGATGACACCCGTATTATTAGAACACAATCACTAATAAAGAATGTAAATTCACTACTGAAGCAAAACTATAACTTATCGATAAGTGAATTTTGGCAACATAAAATAAAGAATATAATACCATCAAATAACATGTTTCCAACTATCAATAAAATTTTCAGAAAATCTGAAAGCTTGAAAATTAATAAACTAAAAGTAGAACAGAATGAAATAAATTTTTTAAATGATAATGGTATTAATATTAATAATTTAGCTGTTGATAATAATAATTTTGTTATTGAAAATAACATCGAAATAGCTGATATTTTAGGAGCAACGTTCCAAAAAAAACATCCATTAATTTCAAATAATAATGCTGTATTAAATAATTTAGTACAATCATCAATTAACAGCTTTGAAGAACGTATATTGCAAGTGCAAGTAATAGTAATATTTTCAGATACATTTAAGTCAGACCAGCTGAAAAATGAAGAAACATTAAATAATTATTTTGTAACTAGTGCTGAAACAAAACAATTTTTTGTTAACCTAAAAAACAAAAAATCATCAGGTATAGATAAAATTTCCAACATAATTCTAAAAAAATTGTCTGACAAAATATTTAGAGCATATACAATAATTTTTAAAAACGCGCTAAACAATATTTATTTCCCGAATAAATGGAAGAGATCTGACAAACGAAAACAATTATCGACCAATAAGTTTAATGCCAAACATTAGTAAAGTGTTTGAAAAAATAATACAAAAATCAATTATTAACTTTACTGATGAACATAATATTATTAAAGATCAACAATTTGGCTTTAGAGCTAATCATTGTACTATTCACGCGATAAAGAAATTAGTATCCGATATCAATTGGCACATAAACGACAAAAAATATTTAGGAGCTCTGTTAATTGGTATGAGCGATGCGTTCACTACCGTATGGATTAACGGTCTTATACACAAATTATTAGAATATAATTATCCAGATTATCTAATTAAACTTATTAAAAGTATGATTACGAATAAAACTTTTTACGTGGAAACAAATGGGGAAAAATCGTCCAAATACTTTGATATTAATAATAGCCTGCAACAGGGTACGGTCCGCTCTCCAATACTGTTTATTATATATATTAATGGGTTCCTGTAATTACTGAATAATTTACAATGAAATGACGGTACAAAAACTTCAATTGCGTTTATTGACGATATCACACTCTATGTGGCAAGTAAAACATTGAATAAAATAGAGACATCATTACAAGATATGTATAATATAGCTCAAAATTATATTTTCGATTGGAGATTAAGAATTAATTGCAATAAGTGTGAACTTATCCTGTTTCGAAACACATTAAAATTTTGCCATTCATCTATTAAATCAAATTGGAAAAAAAGAAATATTAAACATAATGATGGAAGTATCATTACACCCACTAATTCGGTGCGTTACCTAGGAATTTATTTACAGCATAACATGATAAGATGAACTATTCTGTTCACAAAAAAAACAGTTGGAAAAAGGTAAAAAAGCATTTATTATCGCCAAAAGATAATTTTACTCCACCCACCTGCTACCAAGGGTAAAAATAATTGCATACCAAAGCATTATTAGACCAATTATATCATATGGTTGCCCTATATGTACGGTGACCATTCGTCCTTTTTTTAAGAGGACAGTCCTTTTTTTTGACACGATGTCCTTTCAGATTTTTTTCCAAGAAGAGGACAGTAAATTGTCCTTTTTTTCAAAATTGTCCTGTTTTTGTCCTTTTTTTACATTATTATAACTGTTTTTTCCACTAAACCCCAATTTCTAATTAATACATAAATAATTTTATCATAATAATCTAGCAATGCTAAAAATTATAATTATTCAAAAAATGTATTGACTGGTAACAGTGAACATTCAAGAAACGACGTTTAAATTTTTTGCTGGGCTGGTTTAAATCTGACATTTCATTCTTGGCAGTATCTGTTTAAATTTAAATAATAAAAAAAATATAAGCATCCGTGAAAAGTATTTTTTTGCGATAATTTGTTATTATTGCGATATATTATTAGCTTTGTTTATTTATTCAAATATATAAACACCCTTTATTCATTTTAGATATGCCACAAAAGCGAAAATGCATTTTTAATAGTGAATTAAAGAAAGAATTTCCATTCATTAGTAAAACTGTTAGTGACCATGATGTAAGGTGTGGGAAATGTTCAGCCCATTTTTCTATAGCCAATGGTGGCCTTTCAAATATAAAACACCATTTAGAAACAATCAAACATAAAAAGGCAGTAGTCGCTAGCAGTTCAAGTAATCAATTAACAAACTTTTTAAGAAACGTAAATTTCAACGATAAGGAAAAAGAACTGGCTGTCATTGAAGGCACTTGGGCTTATCATTCCGTTCAGCACAATTATTCATTTCGGTCAAATGATTGTACTTCGAAATTGGTTAAATCATGTTTTGAAGAAAAATATTCGTGTGCTCGAACTAAATGTGAAGTAATTATAAAATATATTTGTACACCTATTTCCCTGGATTTGATTAAACGTGACTTATCTGAGGCCAGTTGCATTACAATATATTTAGATTGTTCCAACCACGGAGCTATTAAACTGTGTCCAATGTTAGTGCGATATTTTTTACCAAATAAAGGATTTATGGTGAAAATTTGAGTTGTAAAACAACTCCAAGGTGAAAACTCAGATATTATTTCAAAAAGTATTCAAGATATATTGGACAAATTTGGAATTACTAGTAAAATGGCAGCATTTTGTGGTGACAATACTAATTGCAATTTTGGAGGTGCGGCTAGAAAAGGACGAAATAATAATTTTCATAAAATGCAAGATTTTATTGGAAAAAAATTAATTGGTGTGAATTGTGTTACTCATATTTTGAATAATTGCATTCAAACTGCTACTGACTCACTACCAGTTGATGAAGTAATAATTGTAAAAATTTACTCTTTTTTTTACATATACACAATTAGAGTAGAAAAACTTAAAGAAACTTGTAACGATGTTAACATTGAATATAGAAAATTATTGGGTCACAGCAAAACACGATGGTTGACATTATTGCCAGCGCTAGACCTAATTCTAAAATTGTTCGTGCCCATTAAAAGAATATTTTCTCTTACAACAAAAGTGCCCGACGATATTGCTTAATTATTTCAATGATCCATGTGCTGAATTGTGGTTACTTTTTGCTCACAGCCAAGCTTTTATATTCCATAAATATATTCTTCGTCTAGAGTCATAACATATTTCAATGCCTGAGGCTGCTCTTATTTTAAAGGATTTAAAATTGAAATTAATAGTAAGTAGATGCCTGAGGCTGCTCTTATTTTAAAGTAGGATTTAAAATTGAAATTAATAGTAACGTAAAGTAGAAGTATTTGTATCATTGGTGGTTAAGACTAGTCTCGTCACACTAGAATTGGATGGTAGTATTGATGAATTTAAGTTTAAAGAAATAGTAACTAGTTTTTATCAAATATGTATTGACTATCTAACTCGATGCACCATTTAAAATATAAATAAAAAGTTTTTTTAAAATACTTTCCCTTAAAGAAATATTCAACTAAAAAGTAATAAACAAGCAAATAATACCATATCAATGTACTTTCCCGTTGAGTTTTAGCCACTGTCAGCAATAGTAAGCAGACCTCCTTATAAAAGGCATTACTTCTGATAAGGTCTACTTTTTTTCGGAATTCAACATGTGGCCGATGTTTTGGGCCTTCCATGGCCCCCGGTCCCCCACATGGACCCAGGGTACTTCTCGGACTATTCTTCAAGACCTTTCATTTGATGCCCCACATGATTTTTTTATGATGGGCCCCCACATGACACAGGTTTTGGGCCCTAACATGAAATACGACGCCCAACGGACTGCGCAACGAAATGTATTCTTCAATACCTCTCATGTCTTTTTGCATTATGGGTCCCACAAGACCCAGAGTACCTCTCGGAGTACTCAACAAGCTGTCCTCTTCAAGACCTTTCATTTGATACCCCACATGATTTTTTGTATGATGGGGCCCCACATTACCCCGTTTTGGGCCCCAGATGACTCAAGGCGCCCACCGGATTACTGCCCATTTAGATGTACTGTTGGTGGGCACCCACCGGCGCCCCCAGACTACCGCTCCATGAGATGTACTCGTCAAGACCTTTCATTTGATACCCCACATGATTTTTTGTATTATAGGGCCCAACATTGCCCCCGTTTTGAGCCCGACATGACCCACGGCGCCCCCCCCCCCTACCGCTCAATGAGATGTACTCGTCAAGACCTTTCATTTGATACCCCACATGATTTTTTGTATTATGGAGCCCCACATTGCCCCGATTTGAGCCCGACAAGACCCACGGCGCCCCCCGGACTACAGTCCAATGAGATGTATTGGTCAAGACCTTTCATTTGATAAAAATATTGAACATTTTGAATGGGTCCTTTTACGTAGGATTTAGGATTCCATGTTGGCAGTCTATTGAAAAAAGTTTAGTTCACATAAATGAATTAAGAGATGATGTGAAAAGTAATAATGAGGAAATATTTGATGAGGTAGCTTGTATTAAAAATTATGCAGATGCAGAAAAAATTGAGAAGTGGAGGAAAGACGATACATTAGTAGATCAAAAATGGGTGGAACTTTTTAGCTTCTTCAATGAACAAAATATTGAATATAAAAATATATTAAAACTTGTAGAATTTTCTTTGTGTCCTTCTGGCTTCAAATGCGCCAACAGAAAGAATATTTTCATTGGCCAATAATATTTGGCCATCGGAAAAGTCCCAATTAAAAGTTGATACTTTAGAATCACTTTTAATAACAAAGTTTCAAATTCAAAACTGTGCAGAATTCAAATTGTTTTTATCAAATAAAAATATTTAAAAATAATACATTCTGCAGAAAAATATCAAAAATAGTTTTAGGATTTTATATAAGAATATATTTAGTCAAGAATAGACTAAAATATATTTTTATATTCAATATTTTGTTCATTGAAGAAGCTAAGACTTGTATCTAATTTCGTTGTGATTGCCTAGAAGGCCTTATTTTATTTATTTTTTTTATAATAATATAAGTAACTATGTTTATTTATTCAATACTAATTGCAATTTTGGAGGTGCGGCTGGAAAAGGACGAAATAATATTTTTCATAAAATGCAAAATTTTATTGGAAAAATTGTATTATTAATATTAATTATATTATTCACTAATGTTATATAGTTTTATATTATCTATACAATAAACTTTATTTTGAATTTATAATTTGTTTACTACTTTTAATTTTTCTTAAATTTCTAAATGTCCTTTTTTTTTGGTCGAAAAATATGGTCATCCCCATACCCTATAATATTAGTGCTTCATTAATGGACAAAATAATAGCTTTTGAAAAGAAATGTTTAAGAGTATGTCTAAATACAGAAAAGCTGAAACATATTACAAACATTTTATTTCAAACAAAAATTTATATAATGACAGCAAAATAATTAGAATTGATAATTTTATGATATCACTAAACCGAAATCATTTCAATAGATTACCAAGCATTAGTAACAATTCACTAATATCACATTCAATATATCCGAGTGAAGAGTATATAAGCAGGGCTATGAAATCCGGCTTCATGCCACCTGAAAGTTTTCCTTATCTGGATAAAAAAAATTTTCTTCAAATGATTTAAAAATTCCTATTCTATATCATGTAAAACGTAGAGCCACAGATAAAACAATTAAATTTGATCCAATAATCAATAATTCATTAGAATTTAAATCTGTGGAAAATTGCCAAAACATGATATCTACAAAATTTAAATTTTCAGCAGAGCAAATTAAAAAAGTTTGAGAAAGACTTTCAATAATCAAATATTTATAAAATACCAAGTATTGGAACTAGAATAGGTTATTTTATGTTTTTGGTAATATTTTTGTCACATAATTAATTTTGTTTATTAATTATTGATCATTAAAAATTAATTTTACAATTTGTCAAAAATGCACTTATCATGTTTTGGCAATTTTCCACAGAAATATAATATGGATATATCACATACTGATTTAAATGGAAAATGTAATACATCAAAATATTGGTGGTTTAATTAAGAAAATTTAGACAATAGGATTGGTTTTATCATAGGTTTAATTTAGTTTAAGTTATTAGTATTTAAAGTTTTTTACATTATATAAAAAAAAACAAATCATAATTGTTTTTATTAGAATTTTCAATTTAACAAAAATAATATAAAAAAAAAAATATAAATATAAAAAATAATATCAAATTTCGCAGCTTCAGAATTAATATGCTAGAAATTTCATTTATCTAAAAATATAAATTTCACCGAAGGATTATTCTTAATTTATTAAGCTATCATGCTGCTGTGAAAATTAAGGTCACTATACATGCAATTAGATATTAGAATTAATATTTGTTTTATAAGGAAATACTTATCTATATTTATAATTATTATTATTTTTTCTGAAATTAGTAGCTCTTTTTTATATAATTTTTATTTATATATGTATTATTATTATTATTACAAATTTATTATTATTATTTTTATAGTTTTATATTATTAATTTTCCAGCCATTTTTTTAATCGCTAAATCTTCTAACGTATTTCTTAAGTCTTTTTATGTATTTGGGGTTTGTATCATTTTATATTTACACACTTACATTTGAATGGTACACAGACGGATCCAAAACAGAAGAGGGAGTAGGATCTGGAGTATACGGGAAAAAGGCCAAGGTTTCAAAAATCACGTAATCTAGGGACCGTAGCAACCGTATTCCAAGCTGAGGTATACGTTATCCAGCTTTGTGCAAGTGAAAGCATACGTAGGAAATACGTCAACAAATCAATAACATCTACTCAGATAGTCAAGCGACTATTAAGTCACTTGGCTCCTCTCAATTCAAGTTAAGATCAGTACTAGATTGTTTTAATATCCTGGAAGAACAAACAGTCATAATCTCATGGATCCCTGCGAATTTGGGCTTTCAAGGAAATGAGGAAGCAGACAAACTCGCAGAGGCGCCAGCACGCAATACTCGGGACCGGAACCATTCCTTGGAGTACCCAACTGCTTTCTCAAAGGGAAAATAAAGGAAAAAACCTCAAGAGCCCAGCTCACCGCATGGAATAACAAAGTAGGGATGCGTCCCTCCAAACTCTTCATCAAAGGACCATCCAGAAGTAGAACAAGACAGCTGCTGCAATGTAGCAGGAAAAAGGCCAGAACAATCACTGGTTTCCGCACAGGTCACTTCAGGCTGAGGAAGCATCTGCATACCATTGGCCTATCCAATATGCAGATTCAGGTCACTTCAGGCTGCGGAAGTATCTGCATACCATTGGCCTATCGGGTATGCAGATTCTGCCCAGACGAAGACGAAACGGCGGAACGTCTACTATGCGAATGTATGGTCCTTACCAACAAGAGGCTTACACATGTTCATAGTTACATCATTGATCCATCGGAAACATGGAATCTTCCTCTGTCGAACTTATACGGCTTTATCAACAGTATAGGCTTGGCAGACGAATAATCAAGAGGGATGTCACAATAAGCCTATTGGCTGCAGTGACAAGGCGCCTATGTGTCGTCCCTGTATTTAAATCTAATCTAATCTATATTTTTCACATTGTTAATAATATTTTAATCCCATACTGATTCTACCTTAATCTTATTACCTGATATTCATACTTTAAGTTTATATTAATACAATAATTCGGAGCCTTTAAATATAATTGGGTGAACTATTATAAATTTTGCTAGCTGTATTTAATAATACCATTTAGTTCCTCTTTATTATTGCATTTTCATTAATTCTTAAGTTCTGCTTGCCTCTTGTGTTATGCTTGTGCATATTTATGTGGCCTTGTATTTTAATGTTATTTTTCTGCTTAATAATCTTGTAGATGTATTTAGCTTTTTCTAAATAAATTATAAATAATCTTGTAGATGTATTTAGCTTTTCTTAATCTTAATAAATTTTTTGTTTTGGATCCATTAGATAAGTTATCTTATAAACGCGGTTTAGTTGATGTACTGTAATGTATATTATTAAAACTCTTTTATACTCCCTTGAGTAGTCTTTGTGTTGATTCAATTTGCTGCTTAGTACATTGTGACCACGTCGTAATATTATACGTAACCATTGGACAAAAACAAAGTTTTTTTGTTCCTTATTCCGCTTCTTTTACTGCTCCTATAATCGCTGACATTCTTTTTCTAATACCTTCGACGTGACTATTCCAGATTCTTCTTCTTAAAGTTCCTGTCCGTTACGGACGTTGGCCACCATTACTTCAACCAGCCTTCTATCTTTGACTGCTCTCATTAAGCTTGCTGCTGACATGTTACACCAAACTACCAGATTGTTCAACCACGTAATTCTTCTTCTACCTCTGCCTCTACTGCCGATTATCTTTCCCTGTAATACCAATTGGAGCATTCTATATTTTTCATTACGCATAACATGTCCAACATATCTTATTTTGCGTTCTTTTACAGCAGGTACAACTTGTTTCGCCGACAGTCCCATTCTATTTAATACTACCCTATTTGTAATGTGATCACGCCAATCTATATTCAAAATACGACGATATGTCCACATTTCAAACGCTTCAATTTTCCTAATATCTTGCTGCTTTAGGGTCCAGGTTTCGACTCCATATAATAAGATGGACCATATATAGCATTTTAACAACTTTATTTTTAATTTCGGATTTATCTCATTTTTGCAGAATACTTTTCTCATATTATTAAATGCTGCTCGTGCTTGTTCCACCCTCGCGTTTATTTCTGTTCTATTGCTGCCTTTACAGTCGATGATTGTATCCAGATATCTGATTTTGTCCACCTTTTCTATCGTTACGTTGTTTATCTTTATGCTGTCGGTAGTGTTGCTGGCATTACTGAATATCATATATTTTGTTTTATTAATATTTATCTTCATATTATACTTTTTACAGCTTTTATTCAGTTCATCCAGCATATGCTGTAAATCACGAGCGTTTGCTGCTAGTAGTACTGCATCGTCTGCAAACCTGATATTGTTAATAGTTACTCCGTTGACTGGAATACCAATATTACTATCTAAGATAGATTCCTTGAAAATTTCTTCCGAATAAATATTGAAAAGTAGCGGTGACAAAATACATCCTTGACGTACACCTTTTTTTATTTCTATGTTCAGTGATGGTCCATCAGGTGTGTTTACTATCGCTGTTTGGTTCCAATACAAATTCTCTATTATACGCAGGTCTTTACCATCTAGCCTTTTATTTTTCAGAATGGACATCATCTTTTCATGGTTGGCCTTGTCAAAAGCTTTCTCCAAGTCTATAAAGCAGGCGTGTATATCAACTTGCATCTCTTTACTTCTTTGTGTAAGGGTGTTCCACATAAATAAAGCGTCACGTGTACCTAAGGCATTACGAAAGCCGAATTGGGAATCGCTGATATCAATTTCTAATCGTTTATATATTCTGCCATGTATTTTAAAAACAGCTTTAATAAGTGGCTCATCAGACTTATTGTTCTATAATCTGAACACGAATCTGCATTGGCTTTCTTAGGTAACGTAATAAAGATGGACTTTAACCAATCTACTGGAATTGTGCCGGTATCATATAAAATGCTGGTCAACGTTTTGACTCCATCATCTTGAATGAGTTTTAATATTTCATTCGGAATTGCATCTGGTCCAGTTGCCAGTCAATTTTTCGCATTTTTCAGCACTATTCTAACTTCCTCTTCTAGAATATATGGGCCTCCCACTTCCGATGCTGGTGTATACGCTGCGTTGATTCTTACATCATTAAATAGCTCGGTTACATATTCTTCCCATCTTTTTATTCTTTGTTCTGGGTACTCTAGTAATTTGCCATCTTTGTCTCTCACATTACCAATTCTTTTTTTACTACTTTTACCCGTTGCTTCTTTTATCTTCTTGTGTAGTTTGAAACTATTATGGCTACTTTCTAAATTTTCAATTTCTTGACATTTTTTCTCCCAAAAAACAGTTTTAGCTTCTCTAATTTTTTTTTTAATTAGTCTGTTTGCTGTTCTGTAACGTTCACTGTTCGAATTTTTATTTTTCCTTCTCTCATACATTAGTATGATTATTTCATCCGTCATCCATTCTTGTTTTTTTCTGATGCTAGCATTTGTCGTTCCTACTACAAGCTCGTTTAATGCATCTTTAAGTGGCTTATTAAATAGATTTATTTTCATGTTTACATTCTCCTCTACTAGTATTGCTGACTTAACTGAGCTTAAATTGTTGTTGATCTTGGTACTTAAATTTTCTCTCTTCTCCGGTATATCTAAAACAGAAAAATCTATTTTTGTATTATTTGATTTCTTGTTTATTTTTTTCAGTTTAATTTCTATTTTCACAGCTAACAAGATGTGGTCTGAGTGGATATCCGCTCCTGGGTACGTTTTTGCCACTTTCACCGAATTTTTAAAACGTTGATTTTTTAAAACATAATCAATTTGATTTCTGATTATTTTATTTGAATTACTTTTTGGAGATATCCATGTGTGGAGTCTCCTTTTTGGCATTTTAAACCACGTATTTGTTATGTGAAATTTGTTGTCAATACAAAATTCGATCAACTTGTTGCCTCTTAAATTTCTAACCCCGACCTCTCCTTGACCCACTTTCGCATTAAAATCACCCATAATTATCGTGGTATCTTCTTTTTTCAATGCTGCTGTTAATTCATTTAGGTTTTTGTAGAATTCATCGCATATTGATTCGTCACAGTCGTTCGTTGGAGCATAAACTTGAATTAAGTTTATATAATTGTTGTCACCTTTCAGCTGTATTAATATCATCCTATCATTTTTCACTACAATACTAGTTATATGTTGTTTTAAACTCAGTGAAATCATAAAACCTACACCTTTTCTATGCTCAGAGGCTGAACCAGAATATACAAAATAATTTTTGCTGGTTGTAACTTCTCCGCTATCTTTCCAGTGTGTCTCTGATACTCCGATTATATCCATTTTTAGTCTAGTTTTTTCAATTTTTAATTGTTTAATTTTCCTGGCTCTAATAGACTTCTTACGTTCCATGTTGCTACTTTGTATCTGGACTGTACGCTGGGTTTTGAAATCCTGTTGTTGATTGTATTGCTGTAGTTTATGTTGTAGTTATTGTTTTTGCTAAAGGTGCTGTTGTTATTATTATTCCTATTGATGGAGATGTTGTTGTTGTTGTTGTTGTTGTTGTTGTTGTTGTTATTGTTGTTGTTCCTGTTTTTATTATTATTATTATTATTATCATTATTAATATTATTAATATTAATGTTGATTAATGGTGTTAATCTAGGGAATTTAGTTGCCTTCCTCATTTTATTGATATTATTTACTTAATTAATCTTATTCGTAGTCCTTTATGAAATTCCAGTTCATGCCAATAAATTTATAATTTAAAATTTATAAATTATTACAGTGATAAAAAAAAAGTTTCTTTAATTTGTGGATTGAGTGTTACTATTCCACTTGAAATGTTAGCGCTTTGTTTATTACTCACAGTAACGATTTTTGGAAAATTCTTTGGTCTTCCAACGCTGTTCGATATCTGTTTTTTAAACGTTAATTTATTGCTATTGTCGCTTCCTTTTAGTGGTGATCTAGTCCTTTTTATTTTATCAGCTGCTTCAGTTTTAAATAGCTCTTCAATTTTCCTTAAGTCTACTGTTCCACTCTCGGAAATGAATTTATTATTTTCTACTGTTACCACTTTGCCCTGTTCTTCCAATGCCTTTGCAGCTTGATATACTTTCCTCCTTTGATCTCGTTGTAATGGTGTCAGATCACTTTTTATGTACCACACCGATCCTTCCAACGTCTTTTTATTTAATAATATTTCTTGTTTTTTCCTAAAGGTTGTTAGACCAACTAAAATTGGACGTGAATTATTTTCTGGATTAACCTTACCAATGCGACGTATGAAGTCGATATCATTTACATCCGCCTTGACCTTTATCTTAACCATAAAAAAATGTAGAATTGAATCTACAAGATTTTCGTTCGCTGATTCTTTCAGATTAAAAACGATAATATTATTTTTCTTAATTTGTCTTTCCAGATTTTCGATTTTAGAGTTGGTTTTTTCTTGATCACTTGACTTGTCTTCTAACTCTTTAACTTTGTTTTTCAGGAGTTCTATATCTTCGCTGTTTTTGATGCTGATTTGAGCAATTGCAGCTACAGTTTCTTGTGCACTTTTTTCGAACTTATTCTATTTTCGAACTTATTCTAACTTATTCGAGACACTTTCCAACTTACAACAACTGACTAGTTTGGGTTTATCACAACTTAGTACGAGCTGAAAGATACACAATTAATAAATTTTATCACTGTAATTTTTGACTTATCCTTTCAATTATTCAGACTATTAATTTTCAAAAGATAGGCGCCTGACTTGTCAAAAAGTTAGATTGAAATAAAATCAGTGGAGATAATTAAAATTTTATATTATTGTAATCATTAAAAAAAATTAAAAAATAGTTAGAACATACTATTAATCATCAAGAATTCGTTTATATAAATTATTACAAGGATTATTCGTCTGATTTCTCCAGCATTAAAGTTGAAAAATATAACCCAATATAACCTTAAAGTCTTTTTAGGTTTGTAATAAAATTCTATTATATTTGCTAAATCATTCTATTCCATGGAAGCTGAAAAATTAATGGAGCTATTTAGGAAAGAACTGTCTAATCAGCTAGACCCGCTTAAAGAAGAAAATAATAAAAAACATCAGGTGATACTAGCTGAACTAAACAAAATAGGTAAAATAGCTGAACAAAACTCTGTAAAAGTTGAGGTACTGAAAGACAAAGTGAGTAAGCTAGAAAAGAAAGTTAAACATCAAGATAGTAGAAAAATAGAAAAACAAGAGAAGTTATTAAAGAAGAATAATCTGGTGGTATACGGCATTTCTGAAACTGAAACTGAGCAAGAAATCTAGTTGACATAATTATAAATTTTGTACAACTGAGAATTAAAACTAGAATCACCGCTCAAGAAATTAACTTTGTGTATAGAATTGGGCAGAAAAAAGAAGACACGAGAAGTAGACCTATTTTGCTGAGTTTAATATCTAACTTGAAAAAAGAAGAAATATTGAAAAATAAGAGTAACTTGAAAGATTCCAATTTTCTAATTAAAAGTGATTTTACTGTACAACAAAGACGTAAAAGAAATAAGTTAGTTGAAGCAGCAAAAGGATTAGAAAAGGAAGGTAAAAAGTTGTAATTAAGAACAATAAAATAGTAGTAGACGGAGAAATAATTGATCCGTTCCAAGCTGAAAGTGTGGTTGAACTCGAGCAAAAAGAAAATCAGAAAAGGACAAGGTCACCAGAAGAAAATAAGGTTGAGTATAATTCTGATTATCGTAAAATTCCGAAAAATAATACCACGAAAACTAGAACTAATAACCTAACACGTAGCAGGAAAAATTCTAGTAGCAGCAAAAATACTGTAACTACTCGTATCCCAAACGAAGAAGTTAATAATAATAATAAAAGTTAGTTTTAACTGATTAATCCGGCTGATAAATTGGCAACGAACAGGACCGCCCAAGGACAAGAATAAGACAATCTGAAAATATAAAACAAAGAATAACTTAGAGAAGGCAACGGGAAACCACTCTATGTATAACTTCCCAAGTAAAACATCATCAAAGAAACATCAAAACAACAACGTAAACAACATAAACAACATAAACAACAAAAACAACAAAAACAAAAACAACAAGAAAAACAATATGTTAAATAACAGAAACAACAATAATAAAATCATTAATACAAATATCAGACATAACAACAATAAAATTAGTAAATGTAAAATAGCTACATGGAATGTGAGAAGCCTGTTGAATCCTGGTAAGTTAAAGAATTTGGAATTGGAAAAAAGCAGATTAGGAATTGACATAATTGGTATTAGCGAAATGCATTGGAGAGGCTGGGGTGAATTAAACACAGAAAAAAATTATTTAGTATATGCTGGAGTGGATAGCAATGAACCACATAGAAAAGGAGTTGGTATATTGATGAGTAACCATTTGAAAGCTGCGGTATTAAATATTGTAAGGAAAAACGAAAGAATTATAATGGTGCAATTCAAAATAAAAACAGGTAAATTCAATTTAATACAAATATATGCTCCTACAGCTGATGTGAAGACCAAGTCTGTGAAGAGTTCTATAGCGATCTAGAAGAAATATACACATTAGTGAAAAAAGAAGAAATCACAATAATATTAGGTGATTTCATTGCCAAAGTCGGAAGTGAGCCAATACCGAACGTAACAGGGAAATATGGATTAGGCTGGAGAAACAATAGAGGAAAATTTGATAATAACACAACACATGGTATGAGCTACCGAAGAGACGTCTGTACACGTGGGTATCACCAAGAAATGAAGACGATAGGGTGATCAAAAATCAAATAGATTATATTTTAGTAAATGACAGGTACAAAAATATAATAAAAAATGTTAAGACATACCCTGGTGCGGACATCCAGTCAGACCACAATCCAGCAGTAGCGAAAGGCAAGCGCTGGGTAATCCTGAAACTTGTAATACAATAAAGAGTATCATAAATGCAGATTTAAAAAACATGGAAGGAATTATTAAAATAGAAGAAGATATGGATAAAAATGGAATCATTTTAAAGCACCACTAATGAATGCATGTAAATTGTTGAACAATCATGTTAATAATACGGCGAAAAAACAATGGATGACAAATGAAATATTAGTATTAATGAACGAAAGGAGGCAACACAAAAACAAAATCACCAAAATTATAAGATTATAAATAGAATAATAAAGAATAAAATTAAAGAAGCAAAAAGTATGTACTGGAAAGATCAATGTATAGAAATTGAAAATTTAGAAAAGCAAAATAATATGTTACAACTACATAAAAAAGTCAAACAAATAACAAATACAATGAGGAAGAAAAACTATGGTACATTGAAAGATAATAATGGAAAAATCGTAATAGAAGCTGAAAAAAGGCACCCCTACTGTTTAATATTTATTCCGAAGAAATTTTTAATGAAGCTCTAAAAGAAATTAATCTGGGTATTAAGATAAATGGAGAAGTATTAAACAATATAAGATTCGCTGATGATGCGGTTGTGCTGGCAAATAAAAATAGTGATCTGCAGAAGATGATGGACGAATTGAATAAATATTGTCAGTTATTTGGTTTAAAAATGAACAGCAAAAAAACAAAATATATGATAATAGGAAAAGATTCAGGTAATAACAGTATAAAAATAAATAATGTTGTTTTAGAGAAAGTAAAAAGAATAAAGTATCTGGGCACGTTCGTTGAAAACAATGCAGAAAATAGGACAGAAATAAATACCAGAATTGAACAGGCCAGGGCAGCATTCAGAAATATGAATAAAGTTTTTTGTAAAAATGAACTAAACCTTAAACTGAAATTGAAAATGCTGAAGTGCTACATTTGGTCGACCCTGTTATACGGTGCAGAGACGTGGACGCTTAGAAAAAGGGATATACAAAAAATTGAAGCCTTTGAAATGTGGACTTATCGTAGAATACTGAAAATTTCGTGGCAGGACAGAATAACTAATGAAGAAGTGCTAAATAGAATGAACAAAAGCAAATAAATAATAGAAATAATAAAAATAAGGAAATTGGGTCATTTAGGACACATTATTCGCGGCGAAAAATATAGAATTCTCCGGTTAGCGCTAGAAGGCAAAATTGAAGGCACCAGAAGTAGGGGTAGAAGAAAGAAATCATGGATAAATAATTTAGAGGAATGGTATAACCTGTCAGCTATCCAAATACTAAGAGCTGGAAGGTCCAGAGTAATAATACAAGAGATGATGACCAACCTCCGTAGAGGAGTGGCACCTTAAGAAGAATTTTCAAAATATATATTTCATTTAGTTATATATCCAACGCTCAATATTCTTTCAGTTTCCGTTTCTTTCCGTTCAGCAAAATTTAATTTAATTATTTATTTATTTTTTTTAAATATATATATTTTATTACAAAAAAATAAATGTAAACTAGTTTGGTATATAATATTTACTAGTATTTACGAGTGTACCAAATTTTAAGTGTACCAATTTTTACTATTTGGTTACAATTTAGTACCACTGTATTTTTTATCTTTTTTTTTAATTTAATTTGTATAATTATTGTTCTTATTACTATTTTTTGATACACAGAATTAATATTTCCACTGAATTTTTCATCTATACTTCTTTATATAATTTTCTTAATTATTTATAATTATTATTTTTTTCTTTATAAATATTTCTTTTTTATAAATAATTAATTTAAAATATTTCTGTTAATTTTTACTTTCAAAATCAGATTTACTAATTTTTATTTTAAATTACTTTTATTTTAAATTTTAATTTAAATTTTAAATTTTTAATTCCTATTAATTCACTATTAGTTGGAAAGAAGAAACCAGATGTGCTCAAATTTCTTCATGAAACAATAAGATCGGGATGAAACAGTCCAAGCTCTTCATGAAGGAGCCATCGAAGAAAAGAACAAAAGAACTCCTACAGTGCAGCAGGAAATAGGTCAAAATCATAACTGGCTTCCTAACGGAACACTATGGACTCAGGAAACATTTACACACTATGAGGCTATCACAGGAACGAGTATGTATACTGCCAAGAGGAAGACGAAACGGCAGAACACCTACTATGCGTATGCATGGCCCTCTCTAATAAGAGGCCAAGGTATCTGCATGGGTATATCATCTCTCCATTCGGAACCTATCTCTATCAAACCTATATAGCTTCATTTGCAGTACAGGTCTGATAGATGAGTAACTATGAGGGATGTTACAATAAGCCTTATGACTGCAGTGACGTCGCACTCCAGTGCCATCCCTGTATTAGAACCTTAGATGATGAAGGCATAAAACTGCTCACTACAATATTGAACAAAATACATAAAACTGGCATAATTCCCGAAGTGGTTAAAATCAACTTTTACAACTATACCAGAAATGTAATGCTTTATCTTGCAAGGATTATAGGACAGTCAGCCTAATGAGCCATTCACTAAAGATATTGTTGAGAATTATTCATGAAAGAATTTACCAGAAATTACAACTCTACATTAGTGATAGTCAGTTCGGTTTTAGGAACGCTTTGGAACAAGAGATAAACTTTTCATGTTCAAAACATTGGTCTAAATTTTTTATTAAATATTTTCAATTTTTTTTATTATTGAATTCGATAAAAAAAGCTAATTTCAATTTGAACATTCCTTCTTTGGTTGCTCAAATGTCAATAATAAAATTTAGGAAATGTCCACATGCCGTAAAATAGATAAACTATAACACCCAACACGATATCTAGTCTCAACTCTCAACGTCAGCGGAAGTGGCCTGTCTGTTCGCCGCCATGGGAGAGTCTGGTAATGAAAATAAGTTAAATTAATTTCTTGATTCAGAGGCCGGTGATGGAGATGTTAGTGCAAAAGAAGTGTTTCGAAAACGCTACGTAGCGAAAATTGGTATGGTATTGCCACTTTTCGCTAGGCATAATTTGCGATACTTATTTTAATCAACGTTGGCTATAGCGAAATATTATTTTCAAGGTTGTGTTCGTGCAAAAATATTTATTTTTTTCAATGAAAGTAATAACCCGCTAATCTAAGAGGTATTTTTAAAAAGTTTTGCAGAAAAGTAGGTACACATATTAAATCAAAACTATTAAAATATTAAAGCCAGAGTTGTGAAAGTCGGCTTTATAGGTATAATTGGTTTATTTCTTTATAGGTATAATTGGTTTATCTCTATTTTAAATTACTTTTAATATTTATGATTTTCCTTTTAATTGAATTTAATTAAGTTTATCTTAATTTTATCACTTATGTGTTTTGAATTATCACTTTTTTTTTTATTAAGCATTAATTTTAATGAAGCACCCCATTACATTAAAATTAATATTTTCATTTCATTTTGATTTGTAGAATTTACTAATGAAGGGGCCTTCTTTGTCGCTACTAAACTATAGCATAGAAAGCTCTCTAACTTTATTCCATCAAACTATTAAGCGTATTATGAAGTTGGAAAGTACTTATATATACACTAAATTTAACTTTTCAGACAGTACATAATTCATCAAGTCTTTTTATATTTTTGTAGTTTTATTTTTATCCATTAATGTACATCTTATTAAAAAATGTTTGTTCTTAATAAAGATTTATTATTATTATTTATTATATTATTTATTATATTATTATTATATTTTTATATATAAAGGTTAAATATAAAATGCCGCGCAGCCGAATTATTGATCATTAGTTTCATAACTATGGGCTTTTTTTTAAATTCAACTATGGTTTCTTTTTCATTATTAACCGGAATCAATTTACTTTAATTTCCAATAAAAAAGATACCTCAAATTTGAACACCCTTCAGTATTTTCGAGAAAAAAAAACTATTTCGCAAAATATGTTGAAAGTAATCAATTATCTTATATATTTTTACTTTACACAAAAATATCCTGATATTATATAGCCTAAGGTTGCGATAGTAACATGAAATATATCGCATTTTAACTGTCATAATTATGAAACAGCAAAAAAGGTGTTGCAAAAAAGTTGTAGTGAAAAAAATAATATTTTATCAAAGCCGTATATAATATAAAGATATTTAAAAATTAAAATACTTAAAAGGCCTTTGCCCAAAAAGTAAAATTATATCTGGCATACTTCGTTTTGTTATTACTATACATGATGTGCATAACAATTTAAAAATATGCACACATAAAATCAACGAACTATATAATATAGAAGCCTAAAGAGGTTATGTTTTCATATAAATGATTGGTCCCAACATCTGACAGTGACGCTGGGGTAAAATGACAGTTGGCGGATATAAATGTACTATTTGGTGTAAAAATAGAAGTCGTGACGTCATTCAGGCTTGTCAAATTTTTTATTGCTTTCTAAGAACAAATTAAATATTATTTAAATTATAATTAATTATAAATTATAAATAAATAAATAAATTATGCAATAAAAATGATAAATTATACAATAAAAAATTTCAGAATAAAGAGTGACGACTTTCATTATTACACCAAATAGTACATGGCTTAATTATTAAATTTATATCCGCCAACTGTCACTTTACCCCAGCGTCACTGTCAGATGTTGGAACACGAATTCCAACCTCTTAAGCCTTCTATATTATATAGTTCGTTGCATAAAATGATCGGCAACATACATTTTGTATAACACAAAATTTTTATTTTGAGTAAATGAACATAATTTCAAATTGTTTTCTACTAAGTTGAGAATATTATTCCTATGTGCCTTTGTTGTTGTTTTTATTTTACGATATGGTTTATTGCTGTGGATATTTCTTGACCCTTTTTTATATTTGTTACCTGCAATGAGTTTTTTGTTATATCCATTCAAAAGGATATAAGTTTTTATATTTAAATTTCAAATTTAAATATTTTTCTATTTGGGAAAAAAATCAAATATGCGATCGTAGTTTAATTTATACTGAATGAATGCATTAATTTTAATCTACGTACATACTCGTATATATTTTTTTAGAAATTATAGTATGTACATAATTACTAATAATGAAAAATGAATAAAAAAATTGGTAAATATTAAATTGAGCAAGTTCATTAAAAAGTAATATATATAATGTTGGTATTTTTAAAATAACATGGCTTACAGATATCCTCTTTGTTATTTATTAGTATTCATTATTCATTATTATAATATTAATAATATTCCCGTTTAAACATGCTATTGAGTTTTCCTATTTATACTTTTTTAAACTTACTCGACAGACTTTTAGCACATTCAACAAAAAAACTATTAAACCCCTCAAAAATTATAAATATTCTGAATATGTATAGAAAACGAAAAAATTCTAAAATATTGAAATTTAAAATTTAAATGAAAATATTTGCATATAACTAAAACCTGTTTAAGAAAATGCAAAAAAGAAGTATGTATATACCCAAAATAAGAAAGGATATAGAGAACAACGAGAGAGATATAGTTACAAAAAATAATAGCGAATATAACAATTTACAACCGACGATCCTATTAGGAATTAGTGGAACTATTTTCTGTATAACAATTTCAAATTAGTATTTTTTTAGAAAATTTGGGAAAAAGTTACTTCCTTAATATGGCTCCTACAAACTTATTTTCTATTATTTTTGAAAATTTTAATTAAGAAAATGTTGGGAAAAGAGTAAATTTAAAAAATGACTTAATTTTATGAATTTATTTTCTTTAGTTTAGTTTTTATTCCATGTCAAAGTTTGAAAATATAATTGCTGTTAAATCAAGAGTCAAAAATCAAAATTCCGGCTGCCTAGTGTAGATTCGTTTTATAAAGACTACTTGTTTTCCAACTTTCACCCAAATTGGTAGAAAACTGTGAAGAAAATCATGGTCGCAACGTTTTTTTGTATGTAAATGAATTTTTTTTTTTAATTTCCAGACAACCTAGGCCAAAAACTTAAAAAAAAACTACCTAATGTAAAAGGTAGGTCTATTACCAACCATTTGCAAAAAACAAGATCAAAATCCGATAATTACAGCTCAAGTTATCTGCTCCAGCAAAGGCCTCTTAAAAAACTGAAAACATTATGTCGCCAATATGAGGTTCCCCACTGGTGAATATATTTTTGTTCAGAAAGTTGAAGTAACGAGTTTGTTGATGAGACGTAGAAATTGTATAGAGACCACAAAAGGCACACACATTTTTCGTGGTGAAATTTAATACTATGCGCTCTTTTATTTTCTGTATACTATAAATAAAAAGGAATAAGGAAGAAAAAAATATAGGGAAAAATATGTATGAGGAAGAAACGTTAAGCAAATATATATACAGGGTGTTCCGGTTTGGGTCCTGAATACTTGAAGGGGTAATTCATCGGTTCATTTTGAGCAACAAATTGTATGGAAGGGAGGGTCGAATTTCAACACCCACTCAGTTACAGGGTGTTTAAAAAAAGTCCTTCGGAGAAGTAGGTACAAGAACTTAATGAATTATAACCTCTAGCGTATTGAACCTAGAATATCCAAACTAGGCGCGTTTGACAGACAATTGATTAGTGTTTATTAGAGTATAACCCCTATTGCCATCGGTACTTTTACTGAGGAGATATTAATCTCCAAAAACAAATTTTTTTAATTTTTCAACATAAATTTTTATGAAAATCGCATTGTTCTTGGAAAAATGCGTAATAAACATTTTATTTATTTTTTTTATTTTGAGGCGGCATAAATTACGTACAAAGTCACCATACAAATTTTTTACCTGAGACTTATGGTTTGCCTAGTAGAAAGATTACAAAAAGGTTTTTAAATGGAAAAATCAGGTAGTAAAAGTATTAAAATACTTTTTGTAATCTTTTTTTTAAATTCAACTATGGTTTCTTTTTCATTATTAACCGGAATCAATTTACTTTAATTTCCAATAAAAAAGATACCTCAAATTTGAACACCCTTCAGTATTTTCGAGAAAAAAAAACTATTTCGCAAAATATGTTGAAAGTAATCAATTATCTTATATATTTTTACTTTACACAAAAATATCCTGATATTATATAGCCTAAGGTTGCGATAGTAACATGAAATATATCGCATTTTAACTGTCATAATTATGAAACAGCAAAAAAGGTGTTGCAAAAAAGTTGTAGTGAAAAAAATAATATTTTATCAAAGCCGTATATAATATAAAGATATTTAAAAATTAAAATACTTAAAAGGCCTTTGCCCAAAAAGTAAAATTATATCTGGCATACTTCGTTTTGTTATTACTATACATGATGTGCATAACAATTTAAAAATATGCACACATAAAATCAACGAACTATATAATATAGAAGCCTAAAGAGGTTATGTTTTCATATAAATGATTGGTCCCAACATCTGACAGTGACGCTGGGGTAAAATGACAGTTGGCGGATATAAATGTACTATTTGGTGTAAAAATAGAAGTCGTGACGTCATTCAGGCTTGTCAAATTTTTTATTGCTTTCTAAGAACAAATTAAATATTATTTAAATTATAATTAATTATAAATTATAAATAAATAAATAAATTATGCAATAAAAATGATAAATTATACAATAAAAAATTTCAGAATAAAGAGTGACGACTTTCATTATTACACCAAATAGTACATGGCTTAATTATTAAATTTATATCCGCCAACTGTCACTTTACCCCAGCGTCACTGTCAGATGTTGGAACACGAATTCCAACCTCTTAAGCCTTCTATATTATATAGTTCGTTGCATAAAATGATCGGCAACATACATTTTGTATAACACAAAATTTTTATTTTGAGTAAATGAACATAATTTCAAATTGTTTTCTACTAAGTTGAGAATATTATTCCTATGTGCCTTTGTTGTTGTTTTTATTTTACGATATGGTTTATTGCTGTGGATATTTCTTGACCCTTTTTTATATTTGTTACCTGCAATGAGTTTTTTGTTATATCCATTCAAAAGGATATAAGTTTTTATATTTAAATTTCAAATTTAAATATTTTTCTATTTGGGAAAAAAATCAAATATGCGATCGTAGTTTAATTTATACTGAATGAATGCATTAATTTTAATCTACGTACATACTCGTATATATTTTTTTAGAAATTATAGTATGTACATAATTACTAATAATGAAAAATGAATAAAAAAATTGGTAAATATTAAATTGAGCAAGTTCATTAAAAAGTAATATATATAATGTTGGTATTTTTAAAATAACATGGCTTACAGATATCCTCTTTGTTATTTATTAGTATTCATTATTCATTATTATAATATTAATAATATTCCCGTTTAAACATGCTATTGAGTTTTCCTATTTATACTTTTTTAAACTTACTCGACAGACTTTTAGCACATTCAACAAAAAAACTATTAAACCCCTCAAAAATTATAAATATTCTGAATATGTATAGAAAACGAAAAAATTCTAAAATATTGAAATTTAAAATTTAAATGAAAATATTTGCATATAACTAAAACCTGTTTAAGAAAATGCAAAAAAGAAGTATGTATATACCCAAAATAAGAAAGGATATAGAGAACAACGAGAGAGATATAGTTACAAAAAATAATAGCGAATATAACAATTTACAACCGACGATCCTATTAGGAATTAGTGGAACTATTTTCTGTATAACAATTTCAAATTAGTATTTTTTTAGAAAATTTGGGAAAAAGTTACTTCCTTAATATGGCTCCTACAAACTTATTTTCTATTATTTTTGAAAATTTTAATTAAGAAAATGTTGGGAAAAGAGTAAATTTAAAAAATGACTTAATTTTATGAATTTATTTTCTTTAGTTTAGTTTTTATTCCATGTCAAAGTTTGAAAATATAATTGCTGTTAAATCAAGAGTCAAAAATCAAAATTCCGGCTGCCTAGTGTAGATTCGTTTTATAAAGACTACTTGTTTTCCAACTTTCACCCAAATTGGTAGAAAACTGTGAAGAAAATCATGGTCGCAACGTTTTTTTGTATGTAAATGAATTTTTTTTTTTAATTTCCAGACAACCTAGGCCAAAAACTTAAAAAAAAACTACCTAATGTAAAAGGTAGGTCTATTACCAACCATTTGCAAAAAACAAGATCAAAATCCGATAATTACAGCTCAAGTTATCTGCTCCAGCAAAGGCCTCTTAAAAAACTGAAAACATTATGTCGCCAATATGAGGTTCCCCACTGGTGAATATATTTTTGTTCAGAAAGTTGAAGTAACGAGTTTGTTGATGAGACGTAGAAATTGTATAGAGACCACAAAAGGCACACACATTTTTCGTGGTGAAATTTAATACTATGCGCTCTTTTATTTTCTGTATACTATAAATAAAAAGGAATAAGGAAGAAAAAAATATAGGGAAAAATATGTATGAGGAAGAAACGTTAAGCAAATATATATACAGGGTGTTCCGGTTTGGGTCCTGAATACTTGAAGGGGTAATTCATCGGTTCATTTTGAGCAACAAATTGTATGGAAGGGAGGGTCGAATTTCAACACCCACTCAGTTACAGGGTGTTTAAAAAAAGTCCTTCGGAGAAGTAGGTACAAGAACTTAATGAATTATAACCTCTAGCGTATTGAACCTAGAATATCCAAACTAGGCGCGTTTGACAGACAATTGATTAGTGTTTATTAGAGTATAACCCCTATTGCCATCGGTACTTTTACTGAGGAGATATTAATCTCCAAAAACAAATTTTTTTAATTTTTCAACATAAATTTTTATGAAAATCGCATTGTTCTTGGAAAAATGCGTAATAAACATTTTATTTATTTTTTTTATTTTGAGGCGGCATAAATTACGTACAAAGTCACCATACAAATTTTTTACCTGAGACTTATGGTTTGCCTAGTAGAAAGATTACAAAAAGGTTTTTAAATGGAAAAATCAGGTAGTAAAAGTATTAAAATAAAAAATAATAAAAATTTTGGGTTTAAAATTAAAATATTTTTATTGTTAATTGTCATTTATCTATTTTTAAGATTATAGCAGTTGCTCAAAATGACCTCCTCCCATCTGAATGCAAGCAAGTGCTCGTTTTTGAATTGCTCTTGTAATACGAATAGTTGGCAATTGGTCTCTAATTTTCTGAGCTGCTGCTTCAATTCGTTGCTTCAATTCTTCACATGTTGTTATTTCTGTGGAATACACTTCCTCCTTCATCGTTCCCCATACGTAAAAGTCCATAACTGTAAGATCTGGTGATCTTGCAGGCCAATGTATTGGGCCGTTCCTTCCAATCCAACGATTTGGGTAATTTTCATTAAACAATTCCGTAACAATTCGGCCATAGTGACTTGGAGCGCCATCTTGTTGATACAAAAGCCTTGCTCGTTGTAAAAGAGGAACATCTTCTAGCAGTCCTGGTAAATCACGTTGCAAAAAATGTAAATATGCTGCACTGTTTAATCTAGGTGGAAGAAAAAAAGGACCTATTAACATATCACCAATTACACCAGCCCACACATTTAAACTAAATCGATGTTGAAATGATGTTGTTCTTGTTATATGCGGATTTTCATTCGCCCACGTGTGTAAGTTATGGTAGTTTGTAATGCCATCTCTTGTGAATTGAGACTCATCTGTCCATAAAATATTTGGTAGAAATGTATTGCAATTAAATTGTCTTTCCAACAACCAGTTGCAGAATTCTAATCGGTGTTCCTTATCTGCTAGCAATACCTCCTGAACAGTTGTTGTGTGAAGCGGATGAAGTCTCTCCTGGTGTAAAACTGAAAATTACTGTCGTTGATAAATTTAATTGTAAAAAAACTTATTGACGGATTTTCTCTGACTGCTTTAAGTATACGTTCATCTAGTCCTACAAACCTACTATTTGTCGCATGCCCTTCATTACGATTAAACCTTACTCTGCCAGTCTCTCTTAATCTTCTATGAATATCCGAAAATACCATATCAGTAGGAAGGCGTCGTCCAGGATATCTAATACCATACGCTTCTCGAGCAGCCAAAGCATTTCCATTAGCTAGCCCATAAAAGTAGTGTATGTCTACAAAATCATCATTGGTAAATTCTGCCATTTTAATTATTCACTTGTTTTCTTTTTAAAATTTAAAATACAACTGAATATGTCACATAGTCAATGCACTTCTTTTATACAAAAACATTTTATAAAACCAGACAATTATTTTATAAAAAGAGGTAATCGCTTACTTTATTGCAAGGTTAACAGCCTAATTACTTAGAAAAAAAATAGATAAATGACAATTAACAATAAAAATATTTTAATTTTAAACACAAAATTTTTATTATTTTTTATTTTAATACTTTTAGTACCTGATTTTTTCATTTAAAAACCTTTTTGTAATCTTTCTACTAGGCAAACCATAAGTCTTAGGTAAAAAATTTGTATGGTGACTTTGTACGTAATTTATGCCGCCTCAAAATAAAAAAAATAAATAAAATGTTTATTACGCATTTTTCCAAGAACAATGCGATTTTCATAAAAATTTATGTTGAAAAATTAAAAAAATTTGTTTTTGGAGATTAATATCTCCTCAGTAAAAGTACCGATGGCAATAGGGGTTGGGTTATACTCTAATAAACACTAATCAATTGTCTGTCAAACGCGCCTAGTTTGGATATTCTAGGTTCAATACGCTAGAAGTTATAATTCATTAAGTGCTTGTACCTACTTCTCCGAAGGACTTTTTTTAAACAACCTGTAACTCAGTGGGTGTTGAAATTCGACCCTCCCTTCCATACAATTTGTTGCTCAAAATGAACCGATGAATCACCCCTTCAAGTATTCAGGACCCAAACCGGAACACCCTGTATATGCAAATATCGTGACCGGATAAATGCGCACACGAAAAATGCGCACACGAAATTTGCGCACACGAAAAATGCGCACACAGAAATTTGCGCACACAGAAATTTGCGCACAGAAAAATGCGCACATAGAAAAATGCGCACACGAAAAATGCGCACAAGGAAATATCCGCACATGGGAAAAATAAAGGATTTATTGTTTTATTAAAATATTAAAATAAATATTAAAATAAATAAAATAATTATTTATTAATATAATATATGAAAAGCTTTTTTTATTGGTATTATATTTCTTAAAGAGATATAAGAAAAAATTACGAAAAGGAAAAATTCATATTTACTGTCAATATTAAAATTATTATTTTTATTTTATTTTCCTCAATATCTTACATATAAGGAACAATTAAATTTTATTTTAATATTTAAATAGTTACATAAATTATTCGTCAACATTTTTTGTTTTTATGTATTATAGTAATTTAGAAAATCTTAAGTTATTTATAAAAAAATATAAAATATTGTTATAAAAATAAGATCAAAATTAAAAATAAAATAAAAATTAATTAATTTCAAAATATTAAAACGCCTTTAAAAGGACTAAATATTAAATCTCGGGTTTTTACGTTTTTCAGATAAGTAAAATTAAAACAAATGAATTAAAACATTAAGAATTTTTATTAAAAAAGGGGTCAAATCTAATAAATTGTCAATGAAAATATTAAATCTTGGGTTTTTACGTTTTTCAGATAAGTAAAATTAAAAAAAAAGAATTAAAATATAAAAAATTAAATTAAGACAGGCAATTTTTATAACAAACAAAGGTAAAATATAATATTATATTAGAATTAGAATATAATTTAATATATACATATATTAGATGCATAATTTTATATCCAATGAAATGTAAGTAAAATTAAGTAACTACGGCAACGAAGTATATTTTTTAAAAATTTTTGCTCGGGATATTCAAATAATTAACTTTTTTAATTGATATCAAAAAATCTAATTAATTCATAAGTGAATATTATCGTAAAAGCTTAGACGAAAAATTAAAGCTTAAATCTTTAGCAGTATTAGCGTTCGTTCCATCATCGGATGTTAGAATTATATTTAATTACCTTGTTGCAACTTATCCGGAGGAAGATAATTATACCGAAGTACTTAATTACTTCTTTGCAACATATATAAAATATTTAAGGAAATTGGCAAATTTGCAATAAATAAACTATTTAAATATTAAAATAAAATTTAATTTTTCCTTATATGTAAGATATTGAGGAAAATAAAATAAAAATAATAATTTGAATATTGACAGTAAATATGAATTTTTCCTTTTCGTAATTTTTTCTTATATCTCTTTAAGAAATATAATACCAATAAAAAAAGCTTTTCATATATTATATTAATAAATAATTATTTTATTTATTTTAATATTTATTTTAATATTTTAATAAAACAATAAATCCTTTATTTTTCCCATGTGCGGATATTTCCTTGTGCGCATTTTTCGTGTGCGCATTTTTCTATGTGCGCATTTTTCTGTGTGCGCAAATTTCTGTGTGCGCAAATTTCTGTGTGCGCATTTCTCGTGTGCGCAAATTTCTGTGTGCGCATTTTTCGTGTGCGCATATATGTCTGTGCGCAATTTTCTGTGCGCATTTTTCGTGTGCGCAAATTTCGTGTGCGCATTTATCACCGAACCTGCAAATATATATATAAAAATTCTACCTATTTTGGGATTTTTAAACCAAAGGATTTTAAAGGATACCAATTTCATTTAATTTTCAAATTTCAATTTTGTATTTTTACTTATTTTTGGTTAAAGATCAACGAACTTGCGATCGTAGTAAAATTATGAATGATAAATTTGACAATAATTGTATAATGATTTTTGTTTAATATTATTCCACTATTAATTCGTCTTTAGGTATTTAGTTTTTTTAGCGCACTCATATATGGGGTATATTATAATATATGGATTTTTATGATTTTTATGTGCTTGATGTTAGTAGAAATAAATATATAAGGCAAAATTAACTTTGTGATTCCACATAACTTTTATAAAATATATAGCATAAATAATATTTATATATAAATAAAAACTTTGTAAACAAAATTCTGCTAATATTTTATATAATTTTCAATTAATTTTTTTTTTACGTAAAAAACAATAAATGGGAAATATATTAAAAAAAAAATGTTTCTTGAATGTTACAAAAAATTAACAGGTATTATTTTTGGAAAATAATTGTGGTCGAATGCAGGTCATAAAAGTATTAAAATACGCAGAAGGATAATAATAATGAACATTGGTACTCTGAAATATCATAATTCATTTCAAGGAAATATGAAAATTGTTTCATTAATTAATATTTGTTATATCTAATTTTATATTATAGTAAAAATTGTTATTTACGGCTTTGATGGTATGTTTAAACCATACCAAAAATGGTTAACGCATCCGAATAACAAAACCTCTTGGGTGACGTGGAAAATTGTTTTTTGTTACTGTCCTCTTTCATTGAATTTTTTAATAATTATTTTGTCTTAATAACTTATTTTTAAAAATACATTATGTATTGATTAAAAATTATTATGTATTACAAATTATATGTATTTATCCATTTGAAAATTATAAAATATTCGCATATATTCTATTACTGGCGTTACTTTCCATAAATGTACTGAGGTATTTAATTCTTACAACTTTATCAATTTCTAGCGTATTTAATCAGCGATAACTTCGTGCTGTGATTTTGATTTTTACCAATTTAATTACCATGTACTTAGTTTTCTTATTACGATGCTTAGACCATATTTCATACAACTTTTGTTCAGTTTTTTTAGCATATTCTGTGATTTATCAACATTCAAAGTTAATAATACTCATTATCAGCAAATCAAATGATTTACAGGCAGAACGCACGCATGACTTCGATAGGAATTTTGCTCCATACCGTTTGAATAACGTTTCGAAAATCTTCAATTTTTTGATATTTGTATTCTTTAAGTACTTGCATCATATATCCCCAAATACAAAAATCTAAAGAATTCAAATCCGGTGAACTTGGAGGCCATTCATGTTTTGGTAAATAATCACTTAAATTGGTCTTACACCATGATTGCACTATTCCTGCTGTGTGGGATGGAGCACCGTCCTGTTGAAAACAATAATAATCACTGCCATACATTTGTTGAACGGCTGTGAGTAATTTATACCTCATCCAAATATTGGGCGTTAATTTTAACACTTTTTTCGATAAAAACCAATGGGAGTACCTTTTCTAGAGATGGCTCCCCACACCATAATTGATGATGCATTTTGGTATCTTGGCACATGTCTTTTTGATGCTGGAACATCATTTGATGAAACAGCCCAAACTCTGTCATTTTGTGCATTATGGATATTTTGCAAAACGAATAGTTTTTCATCAGAAAATATTATTTCATCTTGAGCATAATAATATTAATATCATTAATATTATTAATGATATTTTTTGTTCTTACCGACCGATTTCTACCAATTTTTTTTTATTTTCATTGGAGCCTGTATCAATGAATCTTTTGATGGTACGGTAAACAAAATTTCTTGTGACTCCTAACTCTTTAATTTGCCGAAAAATTTCACATCTTTTATTCCCGAATTAAATTTATCAACAATAATTTCTCTTAAGTTCGACATGTTCAAATAAATAAATAAATCGAACTGACATTAAAATTATTGTAATTGCAATAAATTGAGAAAGGTTTACGGTAAAATGCAAAATGTTTACCTTAGTTGTTACTTTGTCATATTCACACAGTATAATAACTGGTGGTTTTGATACCAAAAAGGTGTTTTTTTTACATTTTTAATATGATGTTGTGTTCACAATTTCGCTAGCTTTTTTTTCGGATATAAATACTTAGCTTAATTAAAAACTAAATTAATTTACACAAAGTTTATATTTAAACTACAAAAGCTAGCAACTAATATTTTTTTTAATGAATAGACAAAAAATTGTGACATCTGATGGCTTAAAACAAAATTAGTGTCTCGTTCTGCCTTATACAATATTTTTATATCTATTTCTTTCTAGTTTTCTGTAAAAGATTAAAATTTTATAGCAATGAAAATGCGTTTTTTGATTTGAATTGCTATTAAAATCAGCCTTTAGTTATAATTTATAAAAAAAGTTTATAAAATTTTTTTTTTTGTTATTACCAGATATTGAACGCTTACCTTTAAGATAATAACGGTAAAATACTCACTACACCTCTATATCTAGTAATTTGCAGTTTTTAGACGACTTCTTAAAAAAATAATTAAAAGTTTTTTTTTTCAGAATATAGGGAATTTCATTAGCTACAATTTAAAAAAAAATTGGGATCCTACAATTTACCGTTAAGGAGAAAATGGCAAAAATATGCATTTTTTTAAAAATTTGTAATGCATATTTCGGCCACTAGATGGCGTTTGCGGGTAAAATGACATCATTATTCGGAGTCCTGAAGTGGCATTTTAAAATGAAATTGCAATAGTGAAGTATTACATGTTTCATTTTCTTGGCATTCCACATTTATGAAATAGCTAAATTGCTATTGCATTTCAATGAAATAGTTAAGTTTATAGAGTTAAATATAAAAATAATGTAAATATTTGATTCAATTTACAAAAAAATGCAAGTTTGAACAATATTTGCAGTAGTATTCCATATAACTATTTGCTTGTGGAATGTCATGAAATGATATTTGCAATACTTCACTATTGCAATTTGACTTTAAAATGCCTACTCTGATGTCATTCATAAAGTACCGTTATGTAATGACGCCATTTTAAAAGCTGGGACCCGTTATTCGGAAGTACAGCCGAGATTTTAAATGGAGATAATATTAATGTACCAAAACTTATGGTAGACAATCAGAGCGCACTTACATTAATAAAAAAATCACAATTAAAACGTTCGAAGCATATTGATATTAAATTTCACTTTATTCGTGACCATTACGATAAAGAGGAATCCACAATAGAAAACATAAATTCAACAGATCAAAAGGCAGATTTATTATCCAAAGGATTACCAAAATTTTGCCGAACCTAGAAATTCTTTGGGCCTTATTGATTTAGCATTTCCAATGAGAAAGTTTCATTTGGTATTCTTTTTCAGTTTAGACCCCTGAAGTGGCATTTTAAAGCGAGTTAACTCATAAATGAGTTATTGCAAAATCATTTCATGGCATTCCACTTTTAAAAAATGACATGAGATAACTCATAAGAACTGTAATTTTTTGCAACACCTAAATAGGAACTTTAAAAATAACTAACTCATAATATGCAACACCTATTTAGGTGTTGCAAAAAATGACAGTTCTTATGAGTTATCTCATGTCATTTTTTAAAAGTGGAATGCCACGAAATGATTTTGCAATAACTCATTTATGAGTTAACTCGCTTTAAAATGCCACTTCTGATTTAAAATGAAAGATGTATGGTAGAAAAATATTACTAGAATTTTAAGCTTACTAATTGAGAAAAAACATTACACCCACTTTATTAAAGTAGAAAAAGTTGTTTTAAAATTATTGTCTTTGTTTATGATCATAAAAACTGAAATAATTGCCGCGCTCAGCTCGGTGTAGTCTAGCGCATCTGGCGTTGCAGACCCGCACTATATAGAGCAGTAGAAATTAAATAGCCGTTTAGTAGAATTTTTAGCAAAATATTCCTTAAAACACCCACTTCATTCATTATTCCTGTCAAAAAAACATTGCTGGCTCTATCTAGCATAAATTTTTTTTTGCTGGTTAAAACACTCGAGCGCCATTGCTCGAGCACTAGATGCGATAGACCGTGCTGAACACGGCAAATAACAAACGATACTAAATTAGAATTGGACTTAATACTGCATTGGTTCTGACTGAGTCATTCAATTTTTATATGTAATAAAATTTACAGAGTTATGTTTACAGATATACTAAACAAAAACAAAAAATTACCTAGACAGTAAATTTCGTAAAATCCTTGGAACAGTTCGTAAATTTGTAATACTCAATGAATTTCTATCCACAGGACAAGTTGGTTGTCGAGAAAGCCATTCTGTAATGCAAGCTCTGCAAAAAGCATGTTCGCACATTGCAGCCTACATACATAGTGTATTATATATAAAAATTTGAAAATATATGAATTAAGGCTGATTTTCAGTTACAGCAGCTCATTAGATACATATTATCCACACAATCACAAAAGTTGTAATATAAAAATATGGTCAGATACTCAGATGTGACTTACATGAGTAATATCATGTGTGAATTATAACCTCTAGCTTTAGTGGAATCACATAGTGATTTGTGAGAAAATGTGATGGGTGATAGTCACAAATCACTTTATGTGATTCCACTACTTATCTTGTACGTACTCTACTGAAAATCAGTCTGGACGCTATAACAATAACTTGCCTGCAATGGTTCTTCGAGAACACCAGAACAGATAGGACATGTTAGCTCCTCATCTACTTCTCCCTGAAATCTGTTTAAATCATATCCCATTAAAATAAATTCTTTCCAAAACACAAAATTGTAAAACTATAATAAAAGGTATTTAAATTACTATATATAATATAAGAGTAATCTAACCTATATTTCCGACAATCGACAATGGATATTTTATATTGTTTTTATATTTTAGATAAACCAAACACCTAAAACCCCGAGCAGAATCAACGCAGAATACAAAACGCAGTCTACATAAGATATGTCAATAAAGTTAAAATGTATGAAAACATATGAAACCGATTATAACAAACGCAGCCTACGCAGCCTCGTCGCAGAATCGAAAAAAAAGTTAACCAACTTTTAACTTTTTTCGCAGGCAACGCCGGTGAATGTCATAAATATTATCCTTTCAAATTTATTTTTGATGATTGCGGGTTAGAAATTTATTAAGCGTGTAAATTAAAAAAAAAATAATGAGTTTTCAAAAATTTCTCAAAAATTTCATTAAAAAAAAGCAAAACAAATATCTGTGCAATTTACATAACGCAGCAACACTACTTTTCATTGTGGTCGACAATTTTTTTTTTTTGTAGGCTGCGTTTTCTTATGTTGGCTGCGTATGTATTCTGCGTTGATTCTGCTCGAGACATAAAGCCATCAGTTCAAATAAGCACATCACCCCTCAACACCGTTACTACCCTTTAGGTTAATTTCCGAATTCGCTTTTGGCGAACCCAAAACGTACCGCTTCTGAACCGCCTTTTCACCAACCCATTCACATAAAATATGTTTAGGTAGAAGGGGTAATAAAAAAAACTATTTTTCAGTAGCCATTTGTAAAAAATAAAACAAACGCATAATTTTTTTGTTATTCATTGCAATTAGACGTGTTTAAAATAATAGTATGTGTTTTTAATAGTTTGTGGTAAGTATAAAATTTATAAATATTTAAAAACGAGAATAATTGAAGTGAGTGAAGTGATATTAAAAATATTTGTATTCATACAAATATTACTGAAGAAATACTTTCTTTAGATTTAAAAAAAATTCACATTTATTAAAGAAATTCGAAATAAAATTATAAAATTAATATTAAATGAAAAATGTGTAATATACCACTTCAACATGTATAATGTTATTTTTATTTTTATTTTCAGAAATGGCTTTAGGAAGTGACGACGAAACCCAAATAGGTAATATTTATATTGCTGCAAATAAATATATCATAATTAATATGTATTTAATTTAAATTTATCAGAGTTTCCAGTATCTGAATTTTTTGGGCACGATGAGAGCGAAAATTATGTGCAATTCTTAAAACTAGATAAAAATATAAGACCACTAACTAGCACACAAAAAACAACATATGAAAAAAAATTTTATTATAAAAAAGTGAACATTCCAACAACATCAATAAACACATCTCTACAGCTACAAACATCTGCAAGAGAACAGGGAAACAATAATAATACAATTTACAATCATTTCAATCCGTCGAATAATTTAAATCCTGTTTTTTTTTTTGTTTTTTTTTTTTATTAAAGTTTAATCAGTATGTAAAATAGTTTAAATATTATTTACAGGTAGAATTTAAATCCTGTTTTTTTTATTTTTTTTTTTTTGTTTTTATTAAAAATTTTTTAATATGTAATGTAGTTCCTTAGTAATATTGACAGGTAGAACTAAAATCCTGTGTATTATTTTTATTACTATTTATAGTTAAATAGAATTAAAATAAATTTGCAATCAATAAGTATAACTATAAAAAACATGTGTTAACTTTCTGTGATATACAGTTCCATTTAATTACATAAAAATGTATTTTAAAATATTAAAATTAATTTAAATGTATTTAAAAAAATAAAAGTCCTAGAAATATGTAGAATATTAGGTACATCCTAAATTTTATAATAAATTATTTTTATAATATACATTTTAAACCAAAAAAGTAAAAATATTTTTTTTTTTTATTTTGAATTAAAAAAATTCCAGATTTTTTATTTATATGGATAAAATCAGTACGTAAACGAACCGTATTGGCTATTCGCTAGAGAACCGCCTGGGAGATTCGCCAGCGAACCGCTTAAACGTAGTCTAGGCGGCGTACTAATCCATACACAACACTTCGTTTTTTTTCTAATTTTCTTATTCCAACATTTACGTGTACGGTCCACTGGCGAATCGCCAAAGCGGTTCACCGGCGAAGTCTTGTATGAAGAAATGACTTCGCCAGCGGTTCGTTTACGGTTCGCTTTCTTAAAGGGTATCACCGCTGAGGACGCCCACGCGACTAAAAATTTAGAAATGTCAAAAAAAAAGTTCAAATGGAACTGGAAATGTATAAAAGTTGTAAGCTCACCGTTTTCGGGACGCTCTGGCAAAATTTAAGGAAAAATAAGTAAATAATATGTAAAAAATTCAAATGTCAAAACAGAAAATTTGTGACAGTAGTATTTTGACATATATATATTAATCTACTCGAAGCATCATCAGCGTCGTTTGACGAATAGTCTTTCGGTCTATTTTTTCTGCAAATCCAGCAAAAGGGATATTTAGGGAAAAATTCTACTGAATGGGAATATCATTTTTGTTGCTCTATCTATAGTGCGCCCCTTTGCAACACTACATGTGCTAGACCTAGACCTTATTGAACGCGGCCGTATCTATCCGAACTCCGAACACAGAATGAATAATCAATAAAATATACCGTGTTTCCATGACGTGTTGAACTCGGATTTAACGAAAACTCAACTCAACTCGTGTTTCCATGGGGTTCAACTCGAGTTGAACTCGTCAATGAAACAAGGTAATAGTAATAGATACAATGCGACTATAAACCGCCAAGCATTTAAAAGTATACTCTAAATTCCGAATGAAAATGTAATGTTAATGTAAACTTTTTTTTTCTACTATTTCAAGTTTACGATAAATTCTTTACGGAAATGTTAAGTTTACGAACGCCTAAAAAGTTACGCAATTTTTTGTAAAAAGTTACAATTTTTTTATTCATTATTTTTTTTTTGTTTTTATATATTAATAAATATGAATTTATTTATTTTTGTTTGGAAATATATTATTAAAATAACTAATTTGTTTTTTAATTATTAAATAAATACGAATACGCTACATTAAATCAATACGAAAAAATTACGCTAAATTTGTACGTATACGTTACACATAAACAGTACGCACAAGTTACGCTAAATACATACGAATACATTACACCTAAACTGTACGAAAACATTACACTTAAACAGTACGAAAACATTACACCTACACTGTACAGAAACATTACGCTTTTGCGAGAACTTATCGTAACGAAAAATAGTGTCCACTTCTCATATAAGGATTGTAACAGTTACATATCAATTCTGTTACGCCAAAACGTAACATTTTCCAAGACCTTAGAATGAATTAGACCCGAAAAACTTTACGTTTCCGTCACGCAATGTTTGGTGTGAAGGTACTTCCCAAAACAACGCGAATTATTCCCGGCTCCCACACCAACGCTAATTTCGCGCGAATAGAGTTTTTTTCGCGCTAATTTTTAAATGGTGCAAGCAGCATTTTCTACGAATTATTCGCGTGTACTGTCAAAATTTTTTAGTAATTAAAAAAATAATTTAAAAAAAAAATATAACAAAATAAATTGAAGTGTGGGTATATTGTTTATTAATTAAAAAATTTATAATTGAAATTAGTTTTTCTTACAATAAATAATTACAAGATATTTATTTTTAAATCATATGTTGTTATTTTTGTATTATAAATGAATTTCTTTTGTTATATTCATTCACAAAAATAACATTGTTATTTTATAGCAAATCTTTACCGCAAAATGTTTTTTATATTTGTTTAAATTGTTTGTAGTTTCACTTTTTATTGTCAAAGTTTTGTGACATATTTCTAAGCGGATCGAAAATTCGCGTTGGTGTGGGCACAACTGCGATCTCGCCCCGAATAAAACGCCGCGAAAAAAACGACGCGAATAATTCACGTTGGTTTGTGAAACCCTTGAATGGGAAATTTTTGTTTCTGGATTTTATAGAATCGATTTTCAACTTTTACTTTTCTTAAAAGGTGTAAGAAAAGTAGATCTGAAGCAAAGAATTAGTAATAGTTGGAAGGAGCATACATTTTTTATCTCTATCTGCCACATTGAAATATTCTTCTTCTTCTTTGCGTCCCTATCCGTTACGGATGTTGGTCAACATCATATGTAGCTGGTCTTTGTCTTTTACCTTCCTAATCAGTTCCACTGTGGTGATGTTACACCAGTCTACCAAATTTTGAAGCCACGTCATGCGTCTTCTGCCTCTACTTCTCTTCCCTTCAATTCCACCAAGAAGCACTACTTGCATAAGTTTATATTTATCATCATTCCTTAATATGTGACCCAAATAGCTCAGCTTTCTTGATTTAATTGTGGTCAGCAGTTGTCTTGTTGTTTTCATTCTGTCTAAAATTGTAGAGTTTGATACAAAATCTGACCATTTTACCTTGAGTATTCTACGAAGTATCCACATTTCGAATGCTTCCAGCTTTTTCTCTATGGCTTTCGTAATTGTCCACGTTTCCGAGCCATATAGCACAATTGGCCACACATAACATTTAAGTAGCCTTTTCTTTAGTTCTAGGTTCAGTTCGTTTCTGCAGAAAACATTGTTCATGTTTCTGAACGCTGTTCTAGCTTGTTCAATCCTGCAGGCAATTTCTGTTTTGTTACTAGCATCGCTTTCAACTACTGTGCCTAGATATTTTGTTTTTGTGACCTTATCTATTTCTTGGTTCGCTAGTTTTAGTTTCCAATTCGTTACTTTGGTAAATATCATATGCTTTGTCTTTTTGATGTTCATGTTAAGACCGTATTTATTGCAGCTTGTGTTTAAACATTCTAACATTTTTTGCAGATCCGAGGATGTTTCTGCCAGTAGAACCGCATCATCAGCAAATTTTATGTTATTTATCGCTACTCCATTGACTTTGATACCCGTATCCAGCTCGTTGATAGAATCATTGAAAATGTGCTCAGCATATGTATTAAATAACATTGGTGATAGTATGCAGCCCTGCCTAACGCCTTTTTTAATTTTTATTTCTTCTCACATACCATCTGATGTGTTAATTATCGCTGTCTGTTTCCAATATAAATTTTCGATGATTCTAACATCCTTACCGTCTAATCCTTTGCTTGTCAAAATTTCCATAATTTTATTGTGATTGACTTTATCGAAGGCTTTTTCAAAATCAATGAAGCAGCTGTGAACGTCAATATTCATCTCTCTACTACGTTGAATTAATGTGTTAAATGCGAATAATGTTGCTTTCGCTTCACGCATCTTCTTCCTGATTACTCTATTTAGTTGTTTATACCTGCTTGCATCGTTGTTTTTACAAGTGTTTCTTTCCAGCATTAATATCATTATTTCATTGGTCATCCATACATTTTTCCTTGTTCCATTTGTGTCATCTTGGGTTAATTCTTGTAATACCTCCTTAATTGGGTTTTTGAACAGGTTCCATTTATTCTCTGTGCTTGATGTTTCATTTATTCTGGTTTCTACATTATTTAATTTACTGTTCAGTTTGTTGCTAATTGTTAATTTGTTTACTGGTGATTCTAAAATTGAAAAATCTGGTTTTTTATTAATATTTTTCTTACCGATTTTTTTCATGACAATTCGAATTTTGGCTGATAGTAATACATGGTCTGATTGCATGTCCGCTCCCGGATAAGTTTTGACTGATTTAATTGCATTTCTGAAGCGCTGGTTAGCAATTACAAAATCAATCTGGTTACGAATTATTCTATTCTTATTATCCTTTGGAGAGATCCATGTGTATCTTCTCCTTTCTGGTAAGTCAAACCATGTATTGGCTATTTGTCATCTCGTGGTCAATGCAAAATTCCACCAGTCTAGTTCCTCCGCTGTTTCTGCTTCCTAATCCATAATTTCCAACAACTTTACCCACTGACCTTTGCCCTACCTTTGCATTCAAATCTCCCATTATAACCGTCATGTCTTCTTTCTTCAGCATTTTTAGTACTTCTTCTAATTCATCATAGAACTGTTCACATGTGATGTCATCGCTGTCAGCCGTGGGAGCATAAACTTGGATGATGTTGATGTAATTATGTTCTGCTTTTAGTTGTAGAACCATAAATCTGTCTTTTGAAAATAAATCTGTCACTTTTGTTGATAATGGTGCTAATATTTCTTTTCAGCTTATTCGATATTAAAAATCCTACTCCGCGCCTATGGTGTTTATCTGATCCTGTATATACAAAAAAGTTTGATTCAGTACAAATTTCTCCACTACCTAACCAATGTGTTTCGCTAATTCCCAGAATGTCAATGTTATATCTATACTTCTCTATTTCTAAATTCTTCAGCTTCCCAGCTTCCCAGCTTCCAAAAGGCTCCTGACATTCCAAGTGGCTATGTTATAGGTTTTGTCTTTTTTGTTATAATATTGTTGTCTACAGCTATTATAGTTGGATTTCTTATCTGAGTTATTATTTATTGCTGTTTTTGGTGTTGGTGTTAATGGTGTTGATGTTGGTGTTGCCGATATTGTTACTGCTGTTGTTATTGTCGTTGATGATGATGCTTGTGATGATGGTGGTGATGATGATGATGATGATGATGTTGATGTTCTTGGGATTGTATAAATGGAATGGTTTCCCGTTGCCTTTTCCATTACTTTTACTTTATTTTATTTTCGTATAATTGTTAAATCGTTGTCCTTCGGAGTTCCGGGTCCTATCGTGATATCTATTTAATCGTTGACTATGTTCTAGTTCTTTTCGGTATCTATTTCTTTTGGTTTAGTTAGCTTATCAGTATTTTTGGAACCTATTGAGTTTTTCCGCGATCTATTTAAGCTGCTCGCTCGGGAATTAACTGAAGAGTTTTTAGGGATTTTCTTTTTAGATTCTTCTACAATATCTGTTGAAATATTAATATATCTAAAAAAAAATTTTAATGAAGCCAAGAAAAATGTACTTCCCTTTGTTTAGGTCGCCCCAATGTCAAAGTAAAGTGTTAAAGTAAAAAATTTTAAGCAGCTAATTATAAACAGCTGATAATTTGTATGCCAAGGTCATATTTTTTTTGATTTACTATTGTAGAGGTAAAAAAGGTAAGGTATAAAAACATTAAACAGGTAAAAAATATTGTTCATAATTGTAATAATAAGGAAGAATATTTTTAAATTTTGCCAGTATTTGGCAAAATTTTATAATATAAAAAACAATATTCACTTTTCTCTAAATAAGAGGGGCTATCACGAAGTTCAGTGCAATTTGCATGAAGTGTTACAATTTGGCGTTTTTTTTTAACTGCTTATATACTATTTTATATATTATATGGGGGTATAAATATATTATCCGATATATAAATTTCTTTTAACTAAAGGCTGATTTTCATTGCAATGCAAATTAAAAAACGCATTTTCATTATTATAATATTTTAATATATTGCAGAAAACTATAAAGAGATGGATATAAAAATATTGTATAAGGCAGAACGAGGCAGCCTCATTAATTTTGTTGCCAGCCATTAGATGTCACTAACAAAATTGTGAGCAAAATATCCTAAATACCTGTTTGGTATCGAAACCAGTTATTATACTATGTGAATTTGAATATGACAAAGTAACAACTAAGGAAAAGATTTTGAACCTTTGGAAAATTTTCTACATAATACCGATTCCCATTGGCGAAAACTAGGTTAAAGGGCGAAACTAGTTCCCAATTTTTCCCCTGTTTTATGTCAAAATGTGACATAAACTGACCCTAGCATGTATTATTGGGAATTTGACATTTCAAAAACTGCGAAACCAGTTCCTTTATTCCGCCATCTTTTTAACCTTATTTCTTTTCAGGTTCAATTTTCCCCTTGAGTTTATTCCACTACATAAGCAATTTTATTTATGTCACTTTTTTGAAAATGTAAACAATTCAAAAAATTTGAAATAATTTCTCAAAATAAAAACTATTGGCCATTTTGAAAATAGGTACTGAATAATTGAATTTATATAAATATTAAATTTTTGTGTTAAATAATTATTTATTGTATAAATAATTAATTGTCTAATTATAATTTATGTCTTATATTATTGTAAAATAATTATTTTTAATTATTTAACAGATTTATAAATTTTGTTGAATACAAATATTTCAACAGTTTTTTAAATCTAAGAATTGTTATGATATGATATATTATTTGTAGGTATTTATAATGTAATATTAAACACGATATAAAAAAAATACGTATGAAAATATATATTCCTTAAATTTAAAAACAATTATTTATTGCAATAAAATTTTTATTAACAATAATACAATTCATTGGCTTTTAAAAAAAATTATTGTTTATAAAACTGTTTACATAAGGCCAGTATGCTACTCGCGATTAGGGAAGTTTACCATACAAAATTTAGCTCAGCTCAATATAAGATTACGATTTATCTCGAAATTTCGCTGAAGTAGTACGCTACTCAAGATTACTAAAAGCAGGAAAAATCGGCGCCTTGTCAAAAGTCTCCACTAAATATTTCAAGTGAAATAATGTTCTGAACATTATTTCGAATGAAATTTTGACGTTTGAAGAAAAAACAAAATCAAATTTTTCAAAAATACAAAATCAAATTTTTCAAAAATTAAAATATCAAATTTTGCTAGATTAAAAAAAATATTCAAAAGAAAAATATTTGAAATGCCAGACTGATTTGACATTGACATAAACATCAAAATTTATCTCTACTCAATATTTTTTCACAATATTTTATCTCTACACAATATTGATAGTTTGGAGATCGCGTTAAAATTTAGCTAATCTTCAGTAGCATACTATACTATAATCAACAATTAATTGTTTATACAAAATTGTTTCCATTAACAAAAATTTTGACAATTAATATGTGTATATTCTGTGCGCACCAATACATAGGAAACATGTTCCATTGGGACTGAGTCAGGTTTTTGGAACTGACGTTGGGGTCAAGTAACTGACAGCGGGTTAAATAACCTAGTTTTCTCCAATGGTAATCGGTATTAAATTATACTTTTTTTGAATTGAGTACTACCCAGTGTGCAAAATTCGGCGTTTTCGATTAAAAACTTTAAGAAAAACGAAACATAATCGTTACTTCGGAAATATTTTCCGTCAGAATTCTTCATAAAAAATATATGAAATGGTTGACAAAAACTCCGAATTTGCCGAAGTTTTCCCCTCTTTTTTTGCAGAATCAGACGAGAGAAATTTAAAAGATTCCTTATTAGGAAGTTTTAAGAAAATTTAAAAGTTTTCTTTGGGAAAACTTATATTTAATAGTTCAAAATTACCTTAGATTTTCAGTCAGTAAGAAATAATACAAAAATTCACACAGTTCACACAGAAAAAAAAGAAAAATTCTAGAGGCCTATCCTTTAGAAAATGCATAAAAAAAAATAAATAAAAAGAAACATTATTTTTTCAGTATGTATTTTTTATATTAATATTTTTTTTATTTATATTTTTTTTATTAATATTTTTTTATTAATAAATATCTTAATAATTTTTTTTTAATGAATATATTAAATATTAGTAGTTGTGCTGCAACTCTGTTTTTTTTTACTTTTGTTGAGTCTACCCTTCGTAAAGTACATACCTAGCTTTAATTAAAAATTAATTTGCAAAAAAAAACATTTTGATCATTCATATTTTTGACATTCATAACTTTTTCATATGACAATCACACCTTTTTATAGGAAAGTATCTCAGCCGACATACTTTGCTATAAAAAGACGCCAATGTAAAATTTTATACTATAAAAAGATGTGATTGTCAAATTATTTGCCATAAAAAAGATATGAATGTCAAATATTTTTTTTAAAAAAGATGATCTTATCTCTCTGTCACAACTAATATATATGTATTTCGCATCCCGTTCTGATCGACGACTTCAAGTTTTTTGTAATGAAAATCGAAATATTTTGTAATAAAAATCAGCCTTAATACTTGAAAAACGATCACTTACAACTTACATCAATATAATATTTAAAAAACATAAAATGAGCGTATTAACTTATACCAATATTTTGCTAACCATTCAAATGACAATTAAAGGGACTTATACCAATTTAAAAAAATTGCTCATAATAATTATTAAAGCTATTATTATTATTTATTAATACATCTTACTATTTAATTATTTAATAATAATAATAGCAGTTAATAATAATAATAATAATTTATAAAAATATTAACCCTTACGAAAATTATTTAATAAGGTTGTTTGCACAATATTTAAAATTGAAACTTGTGATATATTTTTGAATTATATCATGAATTTTATTTATGAAATTTATTAATTATGTTCATATATGTTTTTAAATTTAAAATCAAATTTAAATTATAGAAAATTAAATAAATTAATAAATTTAAAAATATGTATGTTATCAGTATAATTAATGCTTAAAATAATTATTAACATATTTTTTAACACTTAATTTTATTATAATTTTGATTGTGAATTGTGCCAAACAGAACATTTTGATATGATATTATATTTTTTAGCTCATACAAATATTAACAATCTTATTTAAATCTTCTTCAATATACATAAATATCCATATTAAATTCTTGATCATTTACCATAATTGCACTACTTTAATTATTATACTGTACTGTAATTATTATACTGAGCTTTAAAAATTCAATTTTTATGAATTTAAAAAAAAATTCAATTTTAAATTTTTTACTCCCTATTAATTTTTTTTTAATTAAAAAAAAAACTAGCAAATATCAAAATTCCGTCGTGAATTATTGTTAGAACATTATTTCGCGCGAAATAATATGTGGAGACTTTTGCGCGCCATCTATTAATATATAAGGGCAAACTGGATTTTTCGTTTCTAATTTCACGATGAACTGCATAGCGAAATCAGAAGCGAAATTTTCACTTCTGTACCGAGATTTAGCTAATAAAGTGAGTTGGTGAGTTGATTTCACTTTACTCACTAATTCTACTCAGTTGAAAAAAAAAGCGATTTAGCTAAAAAAGTGAGTTCGACTAACTTCGAAAAAAATTTCGAAATCATTTTTGAAGTAAAGTGTAAAAATAATCAAATGTTTTTTTGAGTTTTTTCTTGCCACCAACATACAGAACAAACATAAAATAAGTTGTTTGTCAAAATTTCATTTTTTTTCTTGAAATTGCGCTTTCCTTTCTTGAATTTACGGAGAAATATATAAATATTTAAATAATGTTTTTTTTTTAAATTACATTGATTTATAAAATACAAATTAATTTTATTAAAAATATGGAAAATTACAATTAAATTAACATAATAAAGAATATAAAAATAATAGTAGCACTATTGAATTATATATGTAAAGCCGGAATCTAAAACGAAATAAATGTAATTTTAAATATAGAAAGTGTTTTTTTAAATAATATATTTATTCCTAATGAATTCTGCAAGCAGCAGCTAGCCAGAAATATATAAATTGTTCCACTTGGAAATTTTCCGTCCATGTTTTCTTTAATTATTTCTAATAAAAGAAGCTTTTGATGTTTAGTTATTTTGGTTGAATAAAAAAATTTTTTTTTTATTAATTAAACTTATCTTTAAACTTATTAAGGAAATAGAACAAGCACAATTTATCTGTATTTGCACAAATAATTTGATTATTGTCCAAAAAAAAAATTTTCAAATAATAACTAAAAAATTCACTTTTCACTATTAAAATATATGGTGAGTAAAATGACAGCTGCATCTCACTCATCTCACTTGTCATTTTATTAGCAAAATCGCTTTTAGCTACTCACTCACTCACTCACTCACTACTCACTTTGTTAGCTAAATCTCGGTACTGATTTCACGATATTAAATTTGTGTGAAAATTTCGCTACGCTCGTATCTGCATACAGGCTTTTAAATGTTATTTAAATCTAAACGACATACTTCGTATAATAAAAAAATTCAAGTTATAAAATGTTTAAATTAATTTGTAATGTTAAAAATTATAAAAAAAATGAATAATTAGAAATTCTGCAAAAAATTATACTTTTTGAGATTTATATTTAAAAAAATATATTTTACTTTTCTGTTCAAATTGTTAATATAAATTTTGAATTAACAAAAAAATAGCAAACATACAAAAAAAAATAAATTATTTCTTATCCATTGTTGTTGAGTTTACTAATGTTTTCCAAAACATTGTGAAAATATTTAAAACTTACTAATTCAACTTTTTACACTTTCAGAAATTAAAATGTAATTCCAGTGAACTTTAGAATAGCAAATTCCACTGAGAAATTTGACATTCCAGTGGAGTTCAGAATAGTTACTAATATTCACCAAACCATACACATAATTTTTTCCCTTTCATTTTTTTTCGTAGCATTTAAAAATAATTGCATAATTTTAGAGCAAGCCTCTAAAGTAAATGACAGATTTATAAAAAAAAGTTATTATGTAAATGACAGATTTATAAAAAAAGAGTTATTAATTTGTTTATTAAATGTACCAATTCTATTGGTATATTTAATCTTATTAATATATGAGCCGTTGATTTTGAAAGTGGGGTAAGTCCATTTTGTGGAAAAAATTAGTTAAAGCTAAATTTTATTACAAATTCCAATACACTTTATGTTTTTAATCAATTCACAATAAATATCATTAATATCTGTATAAATTTGTAACTACTAATTTTATTTGGTCAACTATATATTTCAAATGCGTTCATTTCCAAAGTTTTTAAATGGACTTGCCCCACTTTCAACATCAACGGCTCATATGTTGTACAATTTTTTTATTTTATTATTTTTTTACTACTCATGGACAATTGACAGAAATAAATGAAAATCAAATGTCATTTAACGCTGGAAATACCAACACATTGTGAATTGAAATATTATACCGTTGCTTTGCGCTTGCTTCGATTTTCGTTGAAGATTACATTGTGATATTGTGAGCTATTACACCATGCGATTAATCGATGAGTAATGGGCGAAACACAATGCCAGCTTTCGCTGTTACTGTCCCTTTGAAAAGGTTTCAACATATGAAAACCAATAGAAATAAGCACAATGCTGGCTGAGAAAAAAAGCCACCGCCGAGTTTCAGCAATACTGAAAAAATAATGCCAACACTAGAAAATTTATATAGCACTACTGGCAATTATAAGTTTTGGGGGCAATTTTTATTAAATATATAAACTGTATAAAAATAAACTGTAAAAGATAATATGTATTATATTACGACAAATCTTGTGCGTAAAAGTATTTTGACATATAAGAGCCGAACACACTGCTGGCGTTATTTGTTAGTTGTAATTATATGGCACCACTGGCAATTATAAGTTTTGGGGGCAATTTGTTGTTAAATATATACGACAAATTTTGTGCGTAAAATTATTTTGACATATAAATAAGAGCCAAACACAACAACAAATTGCCCCTTTATTAATAAATTTTTCAACGCCAGCATTGTGTTTGGGCCTAGCTTGAACGCCACACTTCAAGTTTAAGCCCCAACCTACGGTGATATTGTGTTTTGCCCATAAAAGATTGTTGAAAAAAATCGATTTTTGGATTATCGAAAAGGTGGATCATAATTGACAAGTGGGAAAGTGATTTTTGCGCTGCGGCAGAAAAATTGAGCACCCTGATTGCCACATTAAATTTGGAAAAAAAAATTTTGATACCAAATTTGTATGAGATTTTTGAAAATAGAGTTTTTGGTAAAGTATAATTTTTAATTAATTTATTAGTATACAATTAAATATGTATAAAGAAATGTTTAAAAAAATGATGAATCTATTTAAAATATACAAAAGTTTAAGAAATAAATTTGTGTGTTAATATTTATTATCTTTATAAAAATAAAATTTTTGTATGCAAACATAACGTTTTTTTTTATTTCAATTTCTTAGGTACGATATGAATTCTTCAAATATAGAATGCAGAGATGATAGTAAGTATTCGCCTGTTAATACGTCAGTGATGCCAATTAAAAAATGACAGGCGTGCTAGACTTAGTCCGTGTCAGTGCTAAAATAGTGTTAGATGGTAAAATTTAAGTTATAAATGCAAAGCGCTAAAAACAAATGCTAAATTTAGTTATTATTATTCAAAATCAAACGAATTCATTTTATTTTCAAACATAAACGATAAACATAAACAATAAACGTAAAATATATACCTATATCTTTAGTTGTTATTAATATATGTTATTAATATTAATATATGACATATATAAATATATAAACATATATGTCATATAATATAATATATTTATATTTACATATATGTCATATAAAAATTTACAAAACAAAATAATTTAAATTATTAAATACCAAAAATATTGCAGAATTATTAAAATAAAAATCATATGTAATGTCATATAAATAACTACGAATTTGAGGAACAATTGAAAATATTTTACATTTTATATAAAATGGTGAAATTGATTGATAAAAAACATTGACATAAAATATTTCTTCGAAAGTACCTGTTCTTTCTTATTTTTCAGTATAGACATTACCTAAAATTAATAATTATTAATTATTAAAAATTATAAAAAACCATAAAATTATGTACATACTTGAAAAAATCACTTAAGTGAATATATGAATATTGAAAAACTATAGTTCAATTAAATTTTTTTTGAAAAATACATTCATAGTAAATTTATCAAAACTTAAAATTAGCAATTATTATTCCCAAGAATTTTATCTTTAAGATATATATAATATTGTAAGTTCACCCATGAATGAATTAATTCTTGTGGGATGAAAGCATATCTATAAAAGATAAAATCAAGGAACTTCCAACTTTATACACAAAAAATTATGGAGAATGAATTTTTGTATACAAAAAAAATACAATTTCAAAAATTACAGGCCACTTTACTTCCCCCGTATTGCGTATTTGAAATTTTTTATTTGAAGTTAATGCAATGTTTTTTTTATTTAGTAGTTATATATTTTTTATTTCAAATTTTCTTAATTATATAATTTTGTATATTATTTATTTTTTACTTAGATTATTTATCACTTTTTTAATACTTTTAATTATAATTTTATTAAATCACCATTCAAATTTACATATAAAATGACAGATGTAAGGCATTTTTATATGTGTATTAATATTTTCAAAATTTCCGCGAGGTGTCATGCTTCCATTCGTCAATTGAAAATCCCTTTGTCAGCTCTCACAGGCCGTCTCTACTAGCCATGATAATTGCCATTTCCATTTCCATAGCAATTTTCATTTATGGATTTCCAAACAAAAACAACTGGGCATTTCATAGACTGAAATATTATTCGAAATATCATTGAAATTTGTATTATATTTTGATTTTCAAAGTGTAAAATTGTTTTGTATTGATAATATAGTATGTTGTGAATACAGTACGAAAGTTCATTAATAAATTAACCACAATATGAAACTAAATTTACAAATTAAACCAGTTTTTACCATTTTCTTTTTGACATATGCGTCCATAAAGTTATCCATAAATGGACGTCCATAAAGTTTGCCATTTATGGAATGGCTGATGGCCGATTGGTCTCCATTATCCATAATATGCCAAATATTTGATTATTACATATTTCAGCTGACGCGATTAAAATTTATTTAGAAAAAACGTAATTAAAATGTGTAATTCTAAAATTTTGCACTGAAAAAAAGTTTCTTCGTGTTTTTGTTGTTTACTTCAGTAAAATTCCTTTATTGATTAAATATGAAGAAAATATTTTTTTTCAGTTTGATATATATTTTAGATCTCTGTGCTGACAACGCGTAAAATTAATTAACCAATCGAATTGGAATTGATTTAAATTATTTTGTTGGAGAAGCTGATTGGTTTTCCAAAAAATTATTGGAAAGATTTTGGAAACCAAAAAAGCTCTCCAACAAAATAAAATAGAAAGAAAAATTAAAATTTTGGCAGTTGATCGGATAAGTAATAATGTTTTTATTTTAAACGTAAAATTGTCAGTAAGTTGATCAGAAAAAAAATAATGTTCTTAATTTTTAAAAATTAAAGTCAGTCAGTCGGAAAAAAGTTCAAAGTTAAAATTTTAAATGTTAAATTATTAATTTAGTTGTTATCGTTTTAAAATTGAAAAATAAGAAAACATTAAAATAAAAATTAGAGCAGTGATTTCTGCTAAAAAGTTGTTTATTAAGAAAAATAAAAAATTAAAAGAATTTTACTTAGATTTAGTTTATAAAAATAAAAACTATGAAAAATATTATAAGAACGAAGTTAAAATTATAAAATTTAGGAACAAACATTTAAATTGTGAATTGGATAATTTGTGACTTTTATAATAAAATTAATAACTAAATTTATAAATAAATAAAATTAAATTTATGTGAAAACTAAAATAAACTAAAATTGTTTTATTTAAAAAAGAAAGCTTTAAATAAATATACAAGTTTTAAAAGGTGAGATAATTATAACAAAAAATAAAGAACATTTATGATTATAATTCTTATATTATAACAGAATTATTAAAGAAGGTACAATTTTTATATGTTATATAATTTTAAATTTATGTAATAAAATTAAAAAATAAAATTAGAAAATATTATAGAAATGGAGCAAGAAAACAGCAGGGAAAGTGACCCTTGTCTTGTAGTTACCGAACCCAATCTATGGTGATAAAAAGCGACAGCGAGAATGAAGATATTGAAAATCTATTAAAATATATATAAATGATAAACGAAAATGTAATTAATTACAAGATACATATAAATAAATACATATCTATATATTTTAAAATTTAGGCTGTGTGCCAAAGGGTTTAAATTTGTAGTTTAAAATTAAATTATGACTGATGAAATTAAATTATGACACTAGCGTGGTGAATATAGAAAGTCAAAATTTAACGACCTTCGAGACCTCGTTAAATTTGACACTTCAGATTACATTTTGATTTATTTAATATTCATATATCAGATTTTTTATTTACGAGCCCTATCTCATATGTATTGATACATTCCAATATAAATTTATTTTTTTATAAGAAATTAAAGAAATATTAATAATAATAAAAAAGGATTAAAAAAAATGTTATATCAATTATAAAGTATTGTAATGGATCAATACATATGAGATAGGGCTCGTACATATATATAATTTTATTTTTAAAAAAATTTAAAAAAAATTTTTAATTTTTTAAAAAAAATTAGAGAGAAAAAAAAAAGAAAAATTTCATCCATCTTTTTTTAAAAATTAAACCAATTGGCACAGCAAACTTGATAGTAAATATTAAAAAAACTCACCAGCAAAAAAAATTTAATTTTTTGTGTCAAAATTTAAAATTTAAACTCTTTGGCACACAGCCTTAATAAACAAATAATTAAAATATAGTTTAATTTTTTTATTGGTACATTGTTTGAATCACTCAATTAATTCCAATTAGAAATTTAAAAAGAAAAAAAATTAAAATACTGGATACAAGATAATAAAAAGAATTCTGGTTACCAGATAATTAAAATAATTGTTTTTAATTTATTAAAAACAATTTCTGGAATAATCATTTTCATTATTACTATTATTATAATTTAATAATGATAATATATGAAATAAAAAATTTAAGGAAATTTGTCATTGTCAATGTCACTTCTTGGCTTTTTTCGGATGTTACTTTTTGGATTTGCACTTTGGAATAACAGTGCGTTCCCATTTAAATTTACATTGTGGTTTTGCATTGTCTTTTGCATTAACTTTAGAATTGCGTTCCGGTTCCCATTGAATTTTCTTTAACTTATGAAACTTCAATTGTAGCCAACTTTATATTGCTGATTCACTTATATTATTTAGTGTATTTAAAGTACCAAATTGTTATTTAATTAAATAAAATATAATTTTTATTTTTATTTATATTGATTTTCATTAATATATTTAAAATAATTTGTCGCAACAATGAAATAAAAATTCACAAATATTTCATATGAAATTCGCCACTAACTTCAATCCTATTTTATTATGAAAATTTTATGAAAAAGTTAAATTGATTTTAACTTTTTCTTTTTCTTATTTTTCGTCAAGTTTTTTTTTTCACACTATCCTGTAAAACTAAAAACAATAAAAATAACAATAAATTGACAATTGCTGTCTAGGGTTGCTAAAATTACTGAAAATATTACCGATAACATCGAAATATTACGAAAGTATCTAAATTTTATTAGGTCAATCCCTCAAAAATGAGGTGTTATAGTGTTATAGAGGTAACATACATTGACAAATTTTTTATATGGAAATATTAGTCTCTAACGTGTATATACATATCATGTTATAGTTCTATATCATGTTATAGGCGCCCAGTTTGTAGAGGCTATTATAGCCTTTACAAACTGGGCGCCTATAAGTGGAGTAGCTATGGTAGTTCTGGGTCAATTTTACGTGTATTTTTAAAGGGGGGTCTAAAAGTACTTTTACGTCATCTTGGATTTTTTATAAACAATTAAAATGATCAATCTTTCACACACATATTTAACCCTATCTCTCTCTCTCTCTCGCACACATACCACACACACTTATATTTTATATTACATTACCTTCACATTGCATTTTTAAGATAAAAAATCAACATTTTGTAAATGATTTTTTCACTTTTATTAATATTGTCACTTCAGTAATTAACTGATACATATGGATTTTTATCATTTTTGAGTTGAGTAAACTTAAAAAATCGAGATATTTCCATTTCCATTGCCGTTGGCTAAATTAAGTTATCTTATTCCGTTCCGAAGATATTGATTATAAGAATGTTATCTTATTCCGTTTAGAAGATATTGAGTATAAGATTTATTTGCTAAAATTTCAAAACACGTTCAGTATTTAGTTGATAGATAATGCTTTTTGAATTTCAAAGGCTAACAAAAATTTTTTTAAATGCCACATGCATACAATTGATATTCAAATGTAACTTATCAGCATTTTTTAATTTAGTATTTAGATGCTACATAAATGTGCTAAATAGTGATACATACCATACAAATCCGAACTAATGGATAAATTTTTATGCTACATATGCAATTTATCAAATTTTGTTATTTAAATTTAAGGAATACTATTAATTTAATCTGAAAGAACTTTTGTTTTCCAGTAAATCATACAAGATACAAATAACTTTTAAAATATGTAAAAAGTTTAATTCAAATTTATTAAACCTTTGAATTATAGCTCCCTAAACTTAAATTGCCATTTAATCCGATTTAGGTTTCTATCGTTTATATCAATTAAATACTAAGGTGACAATATATATTATATCTATAGAAAATTTAAAAAATACATGCACGATAAATAGTCGGTAATAAATAAAAGCTCTTAAATTCCTTCTCACATATTCATATACAAATAGAATGCAAATGCAATTTGACCATGACAGTCTAAATATGATATAAAATTAAACATTATTTACACATAAACTATAAAACAATAACTGTTTTTGTTATACTATAAAATTAAAATTAAGTGACTAAATCATCTGGATCACTATGTAAAATATATTTTATGAAATACATATATAAAGAATAAAAGCTAATATAAATCTTGTTTTGGGTGCCCGCTTTAGCTGATGTTGCTATATATTGTGAAAAATAAGATGTAGTAACACGTTATTGCTTTAGAGTTTATGTGTAAATATATATAATATATATATATATATATATATGTATATATGTAGTATATGTAGTAAAATCTCTCATCTTTACCAACTACTGTCTTTCTGATCGATGTATGTATGTATAGCATTTTCGAGTCAAAATAGTCTTTTTAAATTTCAAATTAGTCTTTTTAAAAAATCATATTAGTCTCGTACACACACAATACACACAAAACACTAATTTAATTATGTAAAATAACTAATTTGATTTTACTTGAAAAGACTAATTTCAAATTTAAAAAGACTTTTTTGACTCGAAAATGCTATATATACATATGAAATTATTATTTATATTAAAGAAATTTATAATTCAAGAGAATTGCATATATGTAAAAACAACATGAGCATGGATTTCTCAAAACTATAATTTCACAATTTTACGTAATATGTTGAACCTAAAAATTAACTTAACCATGAATTTATTTATCTGCTCAGTTTTCAACTTTTCTTTACAATCTTTTCCTAAATTGCTAAAAATGTAAATCTATACCTACACATATAATGTCTAGCATAGTAATATACCTAAAAATCAAGTTCAAGTATTTATTTATTTTAATATAGTTGCAACAAGTAAAGTGCCAGTCACAGTGATTTCGATTCGAACGGCACATTCGAATCGATTCGAACCGTTCGTTTCGAAAAAAAATTATAGTCACAATGTATTCGTTCCGTTTATATAAAAAAAATATGTTTAATCTCTATTTTATGTATTAAAATAATTATTTTCTGCATTTATTATACAATACTAGATGCTTCTTAACATTTTCAATAAACTCCTCCATAATAATTCAAAAAAATTAAATTTCAAATGTATAATTTATAGCTTATGTCATTCGACCCATCCGGCAAAGTTAAAATATTTTTAACTCTTTTCGAATGAATTCGTTTCGACACGTTCATTGTTACTTGCAATCCGGCATACCATATAAAATATATGGGGCTGTCAAAATTTGAAATTTTCGATTCGAACTGGCCGTTCGAATAGAAATCACTGTGACTGGCGCTTAATAGTAGCTTTATGTCGACATGAACAAAAATTAATATTTTTCCATTTTTTTTTTCTTTTGCTTAAAACTTTTTTTCGTCATGAAGTTAGTAGCCTTTATGCATTTTCGATTTTATTCAAATAATATATGTATTTCAGCTTAAATCATTTTTAAATAGTGATCCACTTGCAATATTAGCTTATATTAATATAATATCTTCCCGCCAAACATTGCGTAACGGAAACGTAAGGTTTTCCGGGTCTAATTCATTCTAAGGTCTTGGAAAATGTTACGTTTTGGCGTAACAGAATTGATATGCAACTGTTACAATCCTTATATGAGAAGTGACACTATTTTTCGTTACGATAAGATCTCGCAAAAGCGTAATGTTTCTGTACAGTTTAGGTGTAATGTTTTCGTACTGTTTAAGTGTAATGTTTTCGTACATTTTAGGTGTAATGTATTCGTATGTATTTAGCGTAACTTGTGCGTACTGTTTATGTGTAACGTATACGTACAAATTTAGCGTAATTTTTTCGTACTGATTTAATGTAGCGTATTCGTATTTATTTAATAATTAAAAAACAAATTAGTTATTTTAATAATATATTTCCAAACAAAAATAAATAAATTCATAATTATTAATATATAAAAACAAAAAAAAAATAATGAATAAAAAAATTGTAACTTTTTACAAAAAATTTCGTAACTTTTTAGGCGTTCGTAAACTTAACATTTCCGTAAAGAATTTATCGTAAACTTGAAATAGTAGAAAAAAAAAGTTTACATTAACATTACATTTTCATTCGGAATTTAGCGTATACAATTTATGTGTACGCCAACGTTACATTTTGGTTAAGATATTTTCGTAACTTTAGGCGTTCGTAAACTTAACATTTTCGTAAAGAATTTAGCGTACACTTGAAATATTAGAAAAAAAACTTTACATTAGATTAACATTACATTATCATTCGGAATTTAGCGTATACAATTTATGTGTACGCCAACGTTACATTTTGGTTAAGAAATTTTCGTAACTTTTTAGGCGTTCGTAAACTTAACATTTCCGTAAAGAATTTAGCGTACACTTGAAATAGTAGAAAAAAAGGTTTACATTAATGTGGATTTCGATTGGCACAGATCAAAATTTAAAAAAAAATCAATTTTTTTTATGTCCAATCGAACTTAAAAAAAGAGCAATTTTTTTTATCTATGAAATCCATTTTTTTTATCTATGTAAATATGTCACTGTCATACAAATTGTATGGTATTAGTGAATGGAGGGGTAAATCTTTAAAAAAATCCAGATTTTTGAAAATTGATCTAGATAAAAAAAAAAATTGATTTTTTTGTCCAATCGAAAACAAAAATTGATCTAGATAAAAAAAAAGATTGATTTTTTTTAAAAAATATTGTTTTTTTTTGTCCAATCGATATCCACATAACATTACATTTTCATTCGGAATTTGGCGTATACAATTTATGTGTAAGCCAACGTTACATTTTGGTTATGAAATTTTCGTAACTTTTTAGGCGTTCGTAAACTTAACATTTCCGTAAAGAATTTAGCGTACACTTGAAATAGTAGACAAAAACTTTACGTTAACATTACATTTTCGTTCGGAATTTAGAGTATACAATTTATGTTTACGCCAACGTTACATTTTGGTTAAGAAATTTTCGTAACTTTTTAGGCGTTCGTAAACTTAACATTTCCGTAAAGAATTTAGCGTACACTTGAAATAGTAGACAAAAACTTTACGTTAACATTAGATTTTCGTTCGGAATTTAGAATATACTTTTAAATGCTTGGCGGGTTATGTCTACATAAGGTCAAAAAAATAAGTCGTAGTATTATCTTAAGTCAAAAATCTGTATAACATAAGTGTAGAGAAAATGAATAATAATATTTTTTCTTCAAACTTAACTCAATATAAGATGTTGTTTCCAAAAATTAAATTTATCTAACTTATAGCCTTATTCACAAACTAACAATTTATCAAGCTTGTTAAAAATTTATAACAACTGCCATAACAAGCAAGTATAAAAATTCCTATTCAGGGATGAATCATAAGAGACGTTTGCGTCAGTCGTGTATCTTTAAATATGCGTTTAAGATCACAGGAGACGACAATCGTCACATGCTGTCAAAATTATAATGTCGTATCGTGTAAAAAACTTTTATACCATTTAGTTTAGTATCATATGAAACGATATCGCAAAGTGTGTATCGTTTTATCTATCAAATTTGCACGATATTGTCTAAGCAATCGTGTAAATATAAAAAAGTAGTTTTATTATAATGTTTGAAAATTATTTTAGAAAATTATAAAAAGAAAAGGTTATTATGATCTAAAATTAAAATTTTTTCAATAAAAAGTGACAGCCACTCATATGCTTAGGTTGTCAATAAATTTAATATTTTATTATACCAAATTTAAATTTATACCAATAAAAAACGATAGAATTACAATTGCCACATATGATCTCAAAAAAAAATTACGACTATCGTCTGTCGTAATTTTTCACGACACTTTAATCAATCGTGTCGTGTTCTTATGATTCATACCCAGAAAAAAATTGAAAACGAAATTGTTTAAATTATTGAGTTGAATTTAACTTGTTAAAATATGAGTGAATATAGTAATGGTCTTCACGACCTAAATATTTTTTCTTGAAATTTTGATATTTTTTTTTTAAATTACGTGAACACCTGTTTTGGTGCCTGAGATATTTTGATATTTTTTTTTACATTTTATGTCTGGCAGTACTGAATATTTCATGTTTTTACGTTTTTTTTACATATTTATATAATCTGGTAGCACTGAAATAATTTAAACAAATATTGTTAAAAATTAGAATGGGCAAAATTTAAGGAAAAATAAGTAAATATGTAATAATACTAATTTTAAACTGCAATACTAATTTTAATAAACAATAATCCTCGTCAATACAACACAAAATAAAATTTAAAATTTCAAAACAGAAAATTTCTGACAGTAGTATTTTGACATATATTTGACATATATATCAAAATTTTTTGACACTATCGTGATATTTTAATATTTTTTTCAACCAATCAAAACTCGTTATTTCGTAAAATATCAAAATATCAAAATATCAAAATATCAAGAAAAAATATTTAGGTCGTGAAGACCACTAGTGTAATTGTGAATTATTTTTTAATCAAAAATTATTTAAATATATGACATATTTTCAAAAATATTCTATAAAATTATTCCGAATTTATAAAAAAATTTCAAAAAAATGGCAGAAAAAAAATAAAAAAATAAAAATTACTTGTTCTGCTGGAATTAGAAGAAATAAAATTTAATTTAGAAGGAAAGAAATTTTCTCAATTAAACAATGTTTAATATGTTTTTTTTTAATAATTATAATAAATTGAATTATTAAAATTAAATATAACACAATTGTTTTAATTTAAAACATTATTTAATTAATTAAACATATTTCTAATATAAGCTTCCCCTTGCTAGTCTAGTACACAATTTTCTAAAAAGGAAATTTTTATTATATATTTATTTATTAATAGCTATAATATAATTGACTTACCTCTTATATTACCTGAATTAGAATTTATTACTGGAATATCCCCATCTTCATCTGGTTCATATTCGTCCACACTTTCATCATCATCAATATCAATATTTATCTTATTATGAATTGCTATGTTATGAAAACTGTTACATTACACTACAATCATTCTTGACTACTACTGCTACAATCATTTATTGCATTTATGAAAAAAAACTCCCATTTTATTTTATTTTATACTAAAAAAACAATTTTTATATGAACTTTTTAAATAATAAGTATTTATTATTTTGTTATTATTACTTACTATTTTTATACAAAAATAAAACAGAACTTTTTTTTTTTTTTTACTGTGTTTTATTTTTAATTCATATCATTATTTCTTTTTTTGTACAAAACACTTAAAACAAAATTAATATATACATTTATTATGTAGCTTACTGATTCAACATGGAATACTCTAAGTTTCTTACTTTTCTAAATTTAAATTTTTTGTTTACTTTTTAAGTTAATGTTATTATTATATTTATACATATTCATTTATTTACTTATATAATTATTTATTCACATTGGAAAATTATTCTATAAAACCAACATTATATTTTATTTTTTTATTTTATTGAAACTTATAATTAATAAAAACTTACATGCTAAAACTACAACTAATTCAGAATTTTTTTATTCTATACTATTTACTCACTATATATTACATATTTACATTGTCTTTCCACCAAAAGTTATTATTGTTTTGTAAATTTTTATATGTTATATATCTGTCGTATCTAAATATCTCTATGTTATTTTCATATCTTATATTAGCTTGATATTCTATTTTTTTATTTGTTGCTCTTCTAAACACATGATATAATATTAATAAGTTATCTTCATTTTGAATGTAATTTTTTTTATCTAGATAAATGAAGCCTTCTGGTGGTATAAATCCTGTTAACATTGTGTCCCTAATATAATTTTCATCTGGATATATAGCATGTGCTATTAGACTATTTTCTGTTACTAAATTTACCCTAGAAAAATGTTTTCTTACTAATTCTATTATAAAATAATCAATTTTGCTTATTTTACTAGCTTCATAAATATTCTTGTTTGAAATATAATGTTTATATTCACTTTCTGGTTTTCTGAATTTCCCCGTGCAGTATCTAATGCATTTTCTCTCGAATTTTTTTAACAGTTCCATACATGATGGACTTATATTGTACCATATTGGACAGGCATATGTAAGAATTGGTCTTATTAATGCCTGATATCCTATGACTTTTACTCTAGTAGTGATATCTTTGGAATAGAAAAGCTTTTTTGAAGCCATAAAGGCTTTACGTGCTTTTTCTATTTGTATTTTAATGTGGTGAGCATAATTTAAATTATTGGTTAAGTTTACACCTAAGTATTTTACTGATTTGACATTACTAATTTTAATATTATTTTTTGCCTTTATATGGAATTGTCTCCAATTTTTCCTAACATCTTTATTTACTTTATCAAGACTATTTCTAAATAATATCACTTCACATTTACTATAATTAATTCTCAACTTCCAAGAATCAACATAGCTTTGTACTTCGTTAAAGTTTTTTTGAAGTTTTTTCTGGGCAGTTGATGCGTTCTTATTTACATTATAAATAACCAGATCATCTGCAAATGCTAACATAGTGTCACTATCTTTTTTTTTATTGAATTTTTCTAATAATTCACTAATAAATATATTAAATAAAATTGGTGCATTAACCGTCCCCTGTTGTAAACCATTTGTTACTTTAAATACTTTATTTGTTTGTGTTTGTCCATCTACCACTATAAATTTTTTCTCTGTTATCATATCTTTTATTATTTTAACTATATGATTTGGAAACTCATATTTTAATAGTTTGTAAAGTAACCCGTTGATCCAAATTGAATTAAAAGCTTCTTTTAAGTCTATAAGACACGCACCCACACATTCTTTATTTATTGTCCAACATATGTCTGATGTTAATTTATTTACAGCGTGTATTGCTGAATGTTTTGCCCTAAAACCAAATTGATTTTCTGTTATGACCTTTTTATTTTTTACAATTTTTAAAATAGATCTATTAATTACGGTTTCAAATACTTTACTTATATTAGGTAACAGGTTGATTGGTCTGTAATTTCTGGGATCATTATGTTCTTTCCCCGGTTTTGCTATTGGTATAACCTTAGCCATTTTCCAGCTTTGTGGAAAATAGCAATTGTTTAGTGAATTATTGAAAATTGAACAGTAATAAGAAATTACAATATCTGGCAAATTTTTTAATATAATATTAGGAATGCCGTCTATACCTGCCAAATTTTATTATTTAAATTATTAAAAATAATTTTTAATTTTTTAAGTGTTATAAAATAGTTATTTTGTGTTTGATTTTTTTTTAATTCGTTCGATTTACAGTTTTCATTAAAAGATTTTACCTTTACATTATTTTTCTTATCTGTCTGTATTTTTCTGTTAAATTTTAAAATTTCATCTTCTACCCTAATTGAATTTTCATCGTTGTTTATTTCGTTTATTTGATTATGTGTTTCTTCAACGCAATTCCCAATAATATTTAATATGTCCTCGTGTTTTCTAATTATATATCTATCTTGTTCGTCTGTTTGTAAATGATTAATATTAATGTCTGAATGTTCAATAATTCTCTTATCAACATCATATATTTTTAGTTCTACTATATTTGTGTTATTATTTTTTGTTCTAAACAGTTTATTTATTATTGGGAACATATTTTTCGAATTTGATGGGTGAATATTTTTTAGTGTCCTTTCCCATTGTATATTTTTTTCTATTTTTAAGTTCTGTGTAATAAGTGAGTTAATATTATTTAATACTGATTTTAGTCTGATAATCATATTGTTTCTTTGATGGTGATTTGCTCTGTATGTATTTTTAATTGCTGTCAGAATTGTACTTTTGTGTTTTTGAAGTTTTTTAACCCTAAAGTTTATATACTTGTCAATAGTGTTATGTTCTTTTATTTTTGGTACGGTTTTATTTATTGCATATTTTATTGCTAAATCTAAATCATTTAAATATCTATCTATTTCATGGTTTTCTAAATTCTTGTCATTTGGTATTACTATGTTTTCATCTTTTATTTTATCTTCTAATACTTTTTTAAATAAAATCCAATTTGTTAATTTAAAATTTAATTTTTCTTCATTAATATTTGTATCTCTTAAAAATTCCTCACTGTTTTCTAATTCTAATTTTATTATTACAGCATTATGGTCACTATCATACGGTATTGTCTCTAATTTATTGTCAATGTTTATATTTAATTTCAATCTAGTATCTATTAAACTAATATCGAGATATGAGTCAGTTCTTGGGTATGTAGGTTCTTTTGTGCCGTAAAGTCTTGTTTTGTATAACATTGCATTGTTATTTAACCATTTTTTTAAAATATTACCTCTTGTGTTATTTGTTTTATTTGACCAGTCTATATGTTTAGCATTAAAGTCTCCTGATATTATAAAGTGATTGTCTATTCTATTTAATTTTAATATTTCAAACATTTTATTAATTTCGTATTCGAATTTTTCGTTACTTCTATTACCTGCATATAATGATATTATTTTTAGTTTTTTATTTTGATTTAACTTTAGTTCTATAATACTCGTTTCTATACATTTAAAACCGTCTATTATATGATTGTTAACTACTAAATATTTGTATTTTTTTTTAATTAAAATTGCAGTACCTCCTCCTTGTGTAGAATTTGGTCTGTCATTTCTAATAAAGTTATAATTTTTAAATTCTAATTTATGTTTGGTATTTAATTTTGTTTCTGACAACATTACTATATCAGGATTATAGTTTTCGAGGAAATGTATTAGATACGCTCTTTTATTATTTGAAATAACTGAATTAACATTTATTGATATTATTTTCAATTTATTTATGATGCTATTCATAGTAAGTCTCAATAGGTGAAACTTCATAGAGATAATCTAATTTTTTTTCATGTTGGTTTAATTTATTTTCTATTTTATTTATTTGTAAGCTAATCATGTCTAGAGATTTCTTTAGATCTAATAATATATTTTTATTTTCATTATTTTGAATTAAGTTTGTTAAATTACTATTATTTGCAATTTTATTATTATTATTATTTTTAGCTATATTAGCATAAGATATTTGTGGTTGTACATAGTTATTAATCATTTTTATTTTGGCTTCAGATTTCCTATTGTTTAATTTTTTTCTTAATTCTATATTATTTACTTGTTTTAAATATTCTGGACATCCTCTGTATGTTGCTGGGTGACCATTACCATTACAAAGTGCACAGTAAAGCAAATTTTTATCTCCTGGTTGTACGTTACATTTTCCAATTTCGTGATTTTGGTTACATTTAACACATCTGTAACCCATATTACAATTGCTTGCTACATGTCCTAGTCGTTGACACCTTTTACATTGACACCTTTTACATTTTTTCCCACGTAATAAATTGATAATTTAATTTCCTAATTTTTGTTAGGCTTAATGCATCACTTTGTGCTGTAATTTGTACTATAAATATTGGTAGTTTTTTCTTTTCTTTTGTTGCTTTTTTCGTTGACAATCTAATAACTTTTTCAATCTCAACATTATTTATATTTAATGCTTGTAATTCATCTTTTATTTCTTCTGGTTCATCTTCTACATTTAATCCTTTTAGTATTAAGGATTTATATTTTTGTTCTTTTGGTGTATATGTAAAGTAGTTTGTATTTATTTGTTGTAAAACTTCCTTAGCCTTATTATAATCATTCTTATGGGTTAAGAATATTAAGTGTTTCGTATTGTTAATTTTTTTAAACGAAAATTCAATTATTTTCAATTTTTCTTTAAATATTTTTTAAGATCATTTATATCTTGATCATAAATAATTATTGGTGGTATTTTATATTTTTTTTTTCATTATTGTTGTTATCATTTACACTTTTATTTCTATTGTTCTGTTGATCTGATGTTACTTTCTTATCATTTGAATTATTGGGTGTGTTTTGTAATAAATCTTTTCTTAATAAATTTTTTTTCTTCGCCATTTCTATTATATTATCTTCCGATTTTTCTGATTCTTCCGATTGGTTGTCGTCATCATCCATTTCTTCTACGTCACTTAATGTATTAGATAATTCTGCAAATCTGTTATTATTTTTCATTTCTTCACATATTTTATCATTATTTTTATTAATGACTACATTTTTATTCAAATTTTTAATGATTTTTTTTAAATGTATCATTTCTTTTCTTAATTCATCATTAATTTCACTCACAGTTTTTTTTTTTAGTTTATTATTTTTAGTATTCATTTTATTTTTAATTATTGGTTTAATTTTGATTTTTAATCTCGTTTTTACATTGTTATTGTTTTCAACTGAATAACTAAAATTATTTATTTTGTCTGTTTCACTAATTACATTTTTTTCACTAATTACTTCATTTTTATTCTTATTATCATCACTCATATCTTTTTTTTTTCTTAAACATAATTTTAATTAGCACTATTAATAATTAATAATTGTTTTTCTCAATTGATTTTGTAACACAAAATTATTCTCGCACTACTTTTTAAGTATAATTATCACGTCCACACAGGTTGGCAGTCAAAATTGCACTCAATAAAACAGAACTTTTTGTATCAAATTGTTAAATAAAAACTACATAAACATGGTTGTTATTTAACAATTATAAAATATTTTTTTTTACTTTTTAACAAGCGTACCAACAATTTGTGAATACGAATTTTAAAAAGATGAGTTGATGTTTATACGATATATTGTGAATTTTCCCCTACAAATTTTAAAAATTGAGAATTTGAGTAATATTTCAAATCGTTAAATAATAATTAGAATTTCATTGAGAATAAAATAACAATTTGTCAAAAAATCAATAATTTTTAGAATAATTTCTGAATAGCTATTTTCAATATTGATAGCCTTATTCACAAACCGACTCGTTATCTTGTTAAGCTCTTAAATCGTTATTTAACAAGCAAAATTGAAAATAGCTATTCACAAAT